>CAWUFW010003035.1:1617500-1955208 GCA_963921515.1 Calotriton arnoldi
AATGATATTAAATATATTAGATTATATTGACTTTTAAATTTTTGATCGCTGTCTAAATATAAATGATCATTTGTATTTATGAACTGTAGCAGACGACTGATTACCTATTTTACTGTGTGTCTGTACTAAATAACCTGGAATTTTGGATGATGTGATTGGGATTGTAATTGCTTGTATTTTTAAATTGGTATGAGTCTTTTTATTGATGTACATTTATGGTTGTTTTACTCTCAACCGAATAAAGTTTATGAATTAAATCGACTTTAAAATTTTATATATAAAGAAATGTTTTTAGTAATAAAAAGTTTGACGACAATAAAAAAAACTGTATAATTAAAAAAAAAAACTCATTAAAAAAATAATTCAAGCAAATCTTTAAACTTTTAATAAAAATTTAAAACTATGTTAGATACAAAAATAGCTTAATGTACTTAATATCAATCAAGTAATTAAATGCTAGTGAGGATTTTTTTAGTTTCAATTTAAAAATAAGATTTATATATTGAATTTGAATATTCTAATTATTTAATTAACATTTAATCTGATGAGTTAATGTGCAGTAACATTTTAATAGTTCTTGGTACTAATTTTTGTATTTTTATTTAGATTTTGATTTTACATTAAAATATTTGTGTTTTTTTTATTTATTTTTTTAAGAACGTTTCAACCTTAGTATTTATCTCTACACTTTACCTTAAGTATATCTCTGCCCCGGTGCCGAAGATAGCTACCTATTTGTCAAAAGTTACTACTAGTAACTTTACGCTAGTAAATTTACTCTTAAATGTCTCCATTCCCCAGTTTCGGGGGGGAAGATATGCAAGTCTGAACTTAAGTGTAAATCTACACTCAGAAATGGTGACTAGTGAAAAAACTGGAGACTTGCACTTACTGTGCAAGGGTAAATTTACACATGTAAATTTACCTTTGTGAATAGGGTCTTATGAGTCTGTTCTGAAGCATTGTCCCCAGGGTACTATAAAGAGGCTCTACTATCCTTTTCCAAGACCACTTCATATGAAAAGATCATACATTGTACCATAATCGTAAAACTAAAATACTTTCACACAAGCAGTGTCAACTCACCATGCCGCAATGGGGAGTAATATAGCATTAAAGAACGTTCTAGAAGGAGTTATTAATATTTTATTGCCTGCAAACTAATTTAGATATCAAGCCATAGGCACATAACAAGGGCAAAGGGTAATGTCTAAATTACAAGTCATTCTATCACTCTTCTATGGAGGATAGCCCACCTCCTACAGACAGCCCTTCCAGTGCTCATATGCCTTCCCAATAGGAACATTAGACTCTCTCAGGGAGCTATATTTAATTCACCAGCTCAGAAGATATCCAGTTATTATTCAAGCTTCCATTACTTACAGTCGGCAACCTAAAAAGCAATGATCGGGAGGGAGAGACTGATGACTAGAGTGAGGAATAATGAACTTGGAGTAATTGAATTACCGGTAATTTGAATATTACCTTCTCGTCCCATTGGTCATTCCAGTCAAACTAGGGAGAATATCAAAGCCAAAAAAGCTTTGATGAACTG
The DNA here is from genome assembly GCA_963921515.1 of Calotriton arnoldi. Classification (NCBI taxonomy): domain Eukaryota; kingdom Metazoa; phylum Chordata; class Amphibia; order Caudata; family Salamandridae; genus Calotriton; species Calotriton arnoldi. Next base: position 1,619,056 of record CAWUFW010003035.1, read on the forward strand.
TATTATCATAGAATAAAATATACTGAGACAACAAAATCTGCAAAACTCCAAAAACAATGTATTCTACTCCCAAATCTCCTGCATATTACATCAAAATTGATCTACCTTGAACCTCAACTGGGGAGGGGACCTTCTGAATCCTGTAAGTCATTGAAAAGCAAGTTCTTACCCATCTATTAAGAGCCAATTTAAAACAGCTCCTATAGTGACTTTTGAAGTGTCAGAGTCCATATAAACCTATTGTTTCAACTTGGTTAGAGCATAGCTTTGCCCTATCCATATTTTAAAAAAGGTGCAACGTGCAAGAAATCTGTTCCTGTAGCCCACCTAGCACAGAAGTACCAATTTATTTCCTTTCTGAGTCACACCATAGGTTAGCTTTCAGCTATATAAATTGACTGGGTAAAGACTGTAAATGCAGGCTAGAAGTTGAGTTTATAAAACAATCATTAGGAGCAGAATCCACCTTTGCCAAATATTGGTATAAGGCTTCTCTAGCAGATGGAATAAGAATCAAAGGCGAATATGGGAAGGATTAATAGTTGAGCGTATTAGAACAGCAAATTAAGTGATCCATTTACTTAGCATGTGTGCTGAAAGAGTTTAAGTTATTGAAAATTATACACTCCGAGAGCATCAAGCTTATTTACCCTCCCCATTGTAAAAATATTTACTTTATAAGTATCTGAAGATTTTTTTTGTTTATTCCTTCATATTAATTGAGAAAATCTTACACTTGCTTTAGAGGTCAAACTTTCTTTTCTGTGGGTGGCGTATTGAAAACCAATGCAAAAGAAACAATTGATTGACGGAATGCTGGAAAATGCAAACATTCACCCCCAGTCACAAGGATCTGGGTTTAATCCATCATTCTTTTGCCCCCACACCACCCCAGTTTGGACCAGAGTGGGACGGGTATGCCCAGACGTGGGTCCCGTGCTCTCCATGCCACTGGAGTCAAGCTATCCCGGCTGAAACCCCGAAACCGGTCCTAGGATGCTTGTTTCCAGTCCAGGGAGGACCTGGCCTGGCAGTTCGCGCTGGACTGTTCCCATTGGTTGCAGGGTCAAGACTGATTTGCATATGGCTGGGTCAACTGTTGTTTTTGCATTTGTCACCCCGAGTGGGACGGGTATGCCCAGACGTGGGTCCCGTGCTCTCCATGCCACTGGAGTCAAGCTATCCTGACTGATGAGGGGTGAAACCCCAAAACCGGTCCAAGGATGCTGGTTTCTAGTCCAGGGAGGACCTGGCCTGGCAGTTCGGGCTGGACTGTTCCCATTGGGTGCAGGGTCAAGACTGATTTGCATATGGCTGGGTCCAAACTGGAATGGCATGCTGAGCAAAAAAACGATGGATTTAGGCCCAGATCTCTGTACTGGGGTGAATGTATGACATTGTTCTGCATTCTGTCCATCAATTGCTCTTTTTGCAATTGAAAACCAATAGCACATGGTTTGCAGTTGCTCAATTTTACATTATCAAAATGTATTAGCTAAATGTCATTATTCAGTGAGGCAGGCATTTGTTTCTTTCAAGCTGCTAGATGTACAGCTATGTGCTAGAGTTATACATTTGCAAATTATTTATGCTGAATTTTATGAATTGACTGATTTATGTTAGGACTATAAATGCGGTTTCATTTGCAGTTTCTGGCTTGAATAGTGCAATTCGCTTAACATGGCAAAAGAATGTTATTAATTGCGAAATAACTAATATTTTATATGCAATATAGCAAATAGTTGCTGTTTAGCTGGTTTAATGAGCTAAGAGTTTAATGGGTATTTTTAGATTCTGTTAATTGAGGGTCCCATCTGCCTATGTTTTTTTTATTCATTTGCTTTCCACTATGTAATAGTTTAATATTTAAATTACTGAAAAAAATAAACCTTTCTAATTGATTATTTGCACAAGGCTTATTAGCCAAAGGCAATGAGGAACCTTTATCCCAAATCCCAAACATGGCCTCCTACTGCGGTCTGATATAATAGGGAACTGAAGTAACAGCACTTCTCAATGTACTTTTCAGCTCCTAAAATCCGATTCCATTTTTAGTCACACCTTGATTCTACTTTCCTGCACAAATCATAGCTATAATCGTTACTTTTGAAATTTAAAGGCTACGCCTATAAAAAGGCTTTAAATGAGACTTACAAATTATTGGGGACAGCCGAAAAAGTATTGGCGACTGCTGTTAATCACTGTTAATCAATTTCATGGGCTTTGCAAGAGTTGAAGGTTGTGAAGACCGAGAACAGTTAGATGTCTTGGGCGCACCAGCGAAAAACACATGTGGGCAAAGCATGGATAAGAAAAAGAAAAGCAATGCAATTACAGAAGAAGCCTGTGGGAAAAGAAAACAAAGAAAGGCTAAAGGAAGACTGCCAAAGGAAAAAAGAAAAAGGTAGAACAGGAATAACGTGATGGATACTATCACACGAGTAAAGGAAACTGAGTGGAAGAGGAAAAGAAAGGTTCGGGTCAGATGTGTGGGGGGGCATTATGCGTAATTAAATGGACAGGGTCCTGCGGCTAAAATGGTTCTCTCCCATATAGACATGAGAAACCGCAGTGGCGTAGCTAGGGGGGAGCGGTGGGGGCGGTCCGCCCCAGGCGGCACTATTTTGGGGCGGCCACTATTGTGGGGACACTCACTGACACTACTGTCAGTCACAGTAGTGTCAGTGTCCCCAAATAAATGATAAAGGCCGAGGCAACGGGCCGCGTGTGCGGCCACGTTTGAAAGTGCATTGCAAGCGGCCAAGCGCACCTGACCTGCTTGTTGTGCGCCTGCAGTGCTGCCAATTTGAATTTGCCGCCCCGACGTCCCGCGTTTGTGCTTGCTTGTTGTTGGTCCGTCCCAGGGCCGTCAATCTTGTAGCGCGCTAGCGCTACCAATCACGGCCCTGGGCGTCATTTTGGCCAGCCCTCACGATGAGAACGTAGCAGTGACGCGTCACGCGCTTCACCACTATGCGCTCTCGTGAGGAGTCGATTCTGGGCTTGCAGTGGCAGCGCTGGGCGATTTTCTGGCTGCAGCAGAAGTGAACCAATCCTGGTCCCCTGCCATAGAGACCCTGGCTGCCACCACTGTGGAGTGCTGCTGGAGGCTGAGTGAGGAGGTAAGAACTAAACGTCTTTCTAAAAATGCCCCCAAAGATGGTGACTAAACTGGCGTATACTCTGTTCCGCTTTTTAACTGATTGAATTTATTTGTATGTCTTTTTTAGCAGCATTTTAAAAAATGTACATAGCTGCCAAGGTTTGAAATTTGCTGTGTGTGACATTTTCATAAATTCAGTGTAATTATGAGTGACATTTCAACGACGAGTGACACTCGCGAGCAAAATCAAGCAAGGAAGAGGAGTTTACCTAGTCATCTAAATAAATGCTACAAATAACCAAGTTTTAACCGTATACAATCAGCGCATTACCGTACAATAATGTCAAGGTACAACCTGTCTGCATTAGCTTGAACTGTGCACAACATCAAAAAATAGCCTAGCGTTTAGAGATTGTGTCTCTGCCTTGTGCCTGCACTCCGCAATGCAAGTGTGCTGTGTATACAGGCTGTGTACAGTGTGTGTCTACACTCAGCACAGGGCACGAATAGTGAAGTGAAGATCGCAGTGTGCGTATCTGGCTGTCTTAGGTAAATTATAAAGCACATAGTGTAAATGTCAGGCCCCCTTGCAACCTATCAAGTAGCATCAGTCTACCCAGGGCCTCTCTGTCCCGCGTGGATCCGGGCTGAGTCTCCCAAGATGTGAAAGGCCCCATCTCGTCAGCTGCCTAATAAATCAACAGGACTCAGCTGACTCCGAGTCACCAAAGCCACCACAGACTGGCACTGGGCAAGCCTCAGGAGAGTGAGGCCGAGGCACAGGACATGTATAGTTCTAAAAGAAATTAAATAAAGAGAGGTATGCTGTCATTGGGCTATAATAAAAGCTGCACTCTGTGCAGACATGTGACGTGGCTGGTGCTGATTTTGCACACACAGTGAATGAGCTGCATTTGTTGGTTCACCCGTCCCTCGGACCACCGCTCTGAGTCCTTAATCATCAATAATTCGTGCTCTTAAGTAATAGGAACTGCTAACAGGCAGAGGCTGCACATTAAGGCAATTACAACATTTTGAACTTTAAACTTTATCCGCAACTTTTGTCTTCAATTAATTATTTTATGAGTCCAGGGCTTGCCTTGGACACACACTTACTTTATCCTGCGACGGCCAAAAGAGCAGCTTCATTACCATGTCGGCCGCCTGCGGCCCCAGCTCGTCTCTGATGACCGTCTGCTGAGCTTCAGCCAGGGGTCCCGGGTTGGAATACTCTGGGGCCGGAAACGAACAGTGCTACACAGGCGGCACCGCAGCAGGCACGTGACTCAGCCACCGCCCAGACTACGGTGGCCCCCGTGGGGTCCTCGGGGGTTGGACTCGCACTTAAAACCGCAGAACTCATTTTACAGCAGGCTAGTTTACAGTCCAGAATTCAACTGCCGCCCGCTGACTGCCCATTGGCAGGCACTGACAGTGAATACTGCGCGGTGAATTATTTCAACTATCCGATAGGTTGAATGATTTGTGCCGTGCTCAGCCCAGCCTCTAAGACTGCTAACCTGTGTGTACTGCGCGCTGCGGCTGCTGTGTCACTAGTAATTAAACAGGCTACAGCCAGCGCTCGAGCCACAACGCTTAACATTGTAGCACAGGCAGCAGTGCACATAACTGTTAACTGAGCCTGTGCTGGTGGCAGCGCCCGGGCGGCAAGTCTGCGGGGAGCAGCAGCAGAGCCGGGGCAGGTGTCACTGCGCCGGCACGCGCGGCTAGCAGCCTGGCGTAGCCAGTTTTAGAGCTGGTGTACAGCAGAGAGACAGTGGCATTAAAATGCGTGGACAATGCATTTCAGTGCGGTGATGCGGAACACCACACTGAAATGCGTTAGTCACGTCTGATGCGTGATACTTGGCAGGCATGAATGTATCTAACTTAAGGTATACATCACCTGGTGATAAAGACTATCAAAAAGTAGGACTGGCGTTAAAAGGTCTATAACAATGGTTTTAATTCCTTTTTGATTGAAGTCAACTGTTTTTATACAAACTTTTTAATCTATATTTAAGGTTCTGCAAATTCCCTATTATATTATGCACCAGCACTTTGATGTAACCAGTTATGCTGCTAATTGTCTCATTGACCGATTTAAGCACTTTATATAAACGTAGATGTTATCGTTTTTGAGTTTATCTTAGGGTCATACTAAGTGCAGAAAACATCTTATTATAAACTGAACACAAGAACTGCATATATAGGCAATTGCAGACCGTGATACCAGGACTGACTGAAAATTAGATCTTTGTAGGCTATACTATATACTTAGATACAATTTAACTTGATGTCTGTATTCCTTTTTACCTGTTTTTAACACAGATGAGATGTGCAAATTATGTGTAAACTGCTTTTATGGTCATATTGATCGAAATAAAGTTTTACAAATGGCTAAACGTTTTCAGAGGGGATATTTAGAGAGTGGCAGCATAGCTGCCAAGGTTTCAGGTGTGTCGCATATTCTCATAACTTCACTGTAATTATGATTGACATTTCAACAACTATGAGCATAGCTGCCAAGGTTTCAAATTGCTATGTCTGACATTTTCATAATTAAATTGTAATTATGAGTGACATTTCCACGACTATGAGTGACACTTTTTTGTGAGCAAAACTCAAGCAATGAAGACGAGGTAAACATTATATATATATATATATATATATATATATATATATATATATATATATCAGTAATTACACCCATTTGAGCAATGAGAAACTCTAAGAAGACTTTAAAACTGGTGCAAATGTCTGCGTGCGGCAGACTCATAATTACAATAAAATTATGAAAATATCACACATAGCAATCTGAAAGCTTGGCAGCTATGCACTTTGAGGCTGCTCTTTACCAACTGACGTTGGAACTACTCAAAACAATGTACAGTAGAACGCTTCTTACTGTGTATCATCTGTGACTTGTCCATGCACATCTATCGTACCCTAACCCAACCCTCTTTCACTTCTATACAGTTTCTCCTCTCAACAATTCATTCTTTCTTTGACCTGCACCTCTTACCTAGTGTTCCATTTTCCTTTTCACATAACCCCAAGCCTCTTTTGACTGTTTTTATCTTACATTCACCACTCTTTCCCTCACATCTATCTTTTGAGTTTCCTTTCACCTTAAAATCTTCCCCTTTGCACCAGTTTCCCATTCCGGTGTGTCCTATACCTCACTCTTTCATTCTCTCAAAGAATTTCACTCAGTTACAGCTCAGATGCTCGCCTACCTATCTTCTACCGTCACCTTCATGCTTCACAGTGCTCTACTCCATTCAACATTAAGTCCAACTCTTAATCTCTTCTTGCCTATATCTCAAATGCATCTTTACGAGTCTAATTTTCTCATTTCTATTTCTTCCAATTTCCTCACGCTATGCAACTTTTATCCTCTTTCTCTCACTTTCTGTCACTTCCATCTACTTTGGTTTTACCTCTTGAGTGCAACTAGAACTTGCATTCTATCACATTCCTGTTTTCCTCTCGCTTCCACCTTTTCTTTTCTCACATTCGTTGTTTTCTAGACACCCTCTCGTCCCTAGTACCCCTTCACTCCTCTAATTGCTTTCTCTTTGTTCTCTTCTCATCTCCAGTTGTCTCTTGTATCGTATTATAGGACGATGTGTTTCTTGTGCGAGTAAGAATGCGCACAATACCAGGCAGAGCTGTTCTGGACCCGCAGATTTAGGTAGTGTGAGTATCACTGTGAAAGACCCATTTATTAATCTCCTGACATCTTCTTGATTTGTTGCTTTTCTGTAGCAGGCTCTTGTGGCCTCTTGTGTGCTTGTTTGGTAATTTAATGCCCGCCAGTCAGCTATTATGATCACACACATTTGTTTTTATTAGGTATATCATGAGTGCATTTAAGCCCATTATGATTTTTAACAAATTAGATTTTGCTTTGGTGTTGTGCTAAAAGTGGCACAATCCCAATGCAAAATCTGGGCCTCAACTAATTTTACATTTTTTTAAAACCCTGCCACAAAGAAATTGACAACAAGGAGAAGCATGTTAGTAGATCTTTTATGCTTAATTGGTTACAAAGTCTGCATTTTCTAATATTTTTATAGGGTTAAGACATCTGCTGCAGAGGTGTCCAGTAGCTATCAGGGAATAATAATTGGTGAGATAACCCTGGGGGTTAAAGTATTTCTTGGAGAAATTTCTGTTTTGTGTAGTCCCAGATCTGACTCAAAGTAGTATAGAAGGTTAATGTGCCTGCAAAGCACATCATGTAATATGCAGATGACAGATTTTTTTAATGTAGCTAGGTAAGGTTACTGCTTTGAACACAGATCCTTTTGTTACTTGCAGTTCATAAATAGTAAGACTTTTAATATAGCACAGTGAGCTATGTAGGATATGTGACTGCTACAACTTTTAACACACACTGACTCATGCAACACATCTTGTACACTGATTTACACGCTTGCATGATTTATTTTCAATCTGTATGTTATGTAAATCGCTCTGACACCCTGCATTGGGATGTGTAGCGTTATAAAAGAAAGTAAAATAGTGCAATTTAAATTGTGTGTAAATACTGGGACAGACCAACACATCTGAGATACTTACAGTTCATGCACTTACATAAAGGGACCTAACAAAGTCAAAAGCATGCCTCTCTTAAGTACCTGTGCAGCGATAACCAGCTGTGTGCTTTTGTTTCCCTCCGTTGTATTTACATTTAAGTGTGAGGTTCCAGGCCACTCGGTCATTTAATGTCAGCTGTAGATGATGGATCCCTGAACAGTGTCATGTATGTGCATGTTTGCATTGTGCTGAGGGGATTACCAGGTAATTGTTCACGCAGCTCTCTGATGGATGTCACATGCGGTTTTTCTGAGTCCCCAGATAGATCATGCAGTCTGTGTGTTCTCTTTTGTACTGCCAGTCACCGGTGTTTTCAACTGTGTAGCCTTGGACCGTGTCATGTATGTGCATGTAACTTGCATGATCGAGGCAACTATTAGCGGCGATACTGCGTGTCTCTCGGACCTCTTTCAAGTGCTCGCTGTCCTTTTTCCCCAGCACCCCCTCCCCCCCCAGGGGCGGCAATCTGAGGGATAGCCCCGGGCGCCACAAGCTCTAGCTACGCCTCTGAGAAACCGAAGCATAATTGTGATGATGGTATGCTCGAGATGATGAGGTTTGTGACTGAGGAAAAGCGATGACTCCTCTAACAAGACAAAATGCTCCATTCTTGGGTGTTTTATTCAACAACTATTGCATTCTGAGAGTTGCATTTTTTAAATACCAAATATCTGTTGTTTGTAAAATCTAAATATAAGATTAGACTATTGTGTGTCTAATGGCTTTCAGACAACAGCCATGCCTAAGTCAGATAGCTGCATTTCTTGGTTACATGCCTAAACTGGGATAAAATATTGGATTAAAATTAATTTAGACCACAGCCCTCTGGGCAAATAAGCTAGGATGGTGGTGTAGAACACAGGTAGTTCGCTTCTGCTTAAATTTATGGTGTAACCCGTATGGTGGACAAAGAGCAGCAGCATTTGCTTGGTGGCATAGTGTCTCAGAGCACTGTAATTGTGAGGCACAGACTCTAGGAATCTAGAAATATCTGTGCCTAATATGGCTTGTAAAATGTGGCATATAAAAGAATATTATACAAAGGAACTATATATATATATATATATATATATATATATATATATATATACATATATATATATATATATATATATATATATATGTGTTATGTGAAAAAGATGGTAAGATCGAAACGCGTCAGTTTCGTTTGCTCGAATAAACAATACCCGTAAACCATTTCTGTGTCGGTGTGGCTGTTTCCTCCGGAGTAGCAGGCGAGAAGATTTCATGTGGAATATGTTTGCGGTGGCGACCGCTGAAACAGCCCCAACCTGAAAGGCGTGGCTCCGATTAAACATGGCATCAGTGATTTATCCTTTTGGTATTGAAGAAGAAGCCCGCCGGTCACATACAAACAACCCAGAGAAAACAGAAGAATCGGGGATCTTTCCAGACCTGAAACCGTGCCCTGGACTGAACCGAGTGAAGGCTTAGCGAGATCGGATAAGAAGATTGTTTTTTCTTCTTTGCGCTCATTGTCATGCACACGGGGGTACCGGCGAATTGTTTAAGGGATCCAACCCGCAGTGACCAAGGCTCGTTAGGTATTTTACCTACGCGACGTGGTAGATGGCAGTAACAATGGCAAATGAAATGTTAAAGGAGCGCGAAGCATCGGCTCTTCGCATATTTAAATCAAAGCCTGCTGTGAAAGTAGGCAGTGCTGCTGACACAACCAATGCTGATGGCATAACCGGCAATTTGAAACAAAAAACGATAATGCTTGAAAAAATTAAGAAAAAGTTAATAAGTCGATGGTAGGAAGCCACATCGCTACAAAATTACCTGGATGTGAACAGAATACCCAGAGGCCGAAGGATATTCATAATCCAGACGTTAGCAAACCCTAGACCTGAGCTATTAAAGGATTGGACTGAGAATACGAATGCATGCTCAACTACCATGCTTAGAATTCTAATTAAAAATGCGTGGATCGAGCATTCCGAACTGACTATCCAAATCAAGAGCATAATGGATGAACTTGAAAAAGAAACGGACCAAGATGCCGTGAAGTAATTACTCTAACCAATTGAGGAACGCCTCAAGGCCCATGAAAAAGACATATTTGAGCACAAACAAAGAAAGTTCCTTCGAGACTAACTCGATTACGCAGCAGGAAGAATCCTGACATTTGCGAAGAAATTTGACAAAGCTAGACAGCAACTTGCAAAAGATAGAACATTGGGAGCAATGGAGCAGAGAGCATCGGAATCGGGAATTGATCAGAGCTCCAACCTCGGTTCATCAGAAGATCTAAGCAACAAAACAACACCGAAGATTTCTTTTTCCGAGGAGCTTCGGATGTTACAGAAAGAAAACGAAAACTCTTTTCAGGCAAAGCAAAGAGGCAGAGGAAGGGGCACAAAGCTGAAAGTCAGAGGAGAAGGCAACGAAGGAAAACAAACAACCAGCGGCATGGGAACACGGGGCCAGCAAGCAAGGAACAAATAATGGCTGTTCAATCAAAGGAAGTAACAGTAATAAACCTCTCAAATAGACAATTATCAAATGAGGACACTGAAACTTGGACTTTCTTTTTGCCCCACGTCTAAAGTAGACTATGCACAATTTAGGATAGAATTATTTAAATTTATCAGAAAATTAAAATTGTTTAAATTGCATGCATTGCGTCCAAATAGGGCTATTGTTGAAACTACAGCGAATAACATTTCCCCACAGACCGACCTGACAATTAAAGATCTAGAAACATTACAAATGCTACACAGCCTAGAAGGAAATGAAGAAACTACACTTAGAATTTCCAATGACCCACTAGATCCTACGAATGTTGAATACATTCAAACAACCCTTGGTATTGACACATAAGGGACTGAGACAACTAACTTTAGAATACCATCACGGTCTATCCCCCAACTACCCAAAGACTACATCGATGTATTCTCAGATACAATTGCAGAAGACATCCTGAGATTAAGCAGGGAACACTCAAAACAGGGTAATCTTAACAAGAGACAATGGGACACATTGACTGAATTACAGAAAGACCAATCCATAGTTATCAAACCCTCGGACAAGGGGGGTAACATAGTTCTAATGAGCAGAGAGAACTATGTGAAAGAGGGACAGACAAGGGAGGAACAGTACATAAGAACTGACAGGGAATATTTACAGAATGTAAGCACACATTACCGAGAGAGATTACTAGAGTGGCATGAACACCAATTACTCAGTTGGGATGAACTACAATTCTTAAAAAACGAAACACCTACCATTCCCATGCTCTACCTGCTACCCAAGGTGCATAAGGATGCACTAAATCCACCAGGTCGTCCCATCATCTCCTCAAAGAATAGCATCTTTGAGAATACCTCAATTTTTGTAGATCATTTTCTGGCACCATATGTACAGAATTTAGATTCCCACGTCAGAGATACACAGGATTTTATCCAAAAAACAAACAAGGAATGTTGGCTAGTGTGCTTAGATGTGGAAAGTCTGTACACTAGTATCAGACACCAAGATGGTATGAATGCCTGCAAGTATTTTTTGAGAATGAGAGGAGCAAAGTTTTTACAACATACACAAATGATCATGGAAATGATAGAGACATGTCTACAGGAGAATATTTTCCTTTTTGAAAATATTTATATAAACAAACACAAGGGACTGCCATGGGGACCTGCTTCGCCCCCAGCTATGCCAATCTTTTGGTGGGTTGGTGGGAGGAGCAGGTCCTCTGGAATCAAGATCAGAACAAATATATTGACCAGATCAGTGTATGGCTCAGGTACATTGATGACGTCTTCCTCGTTTGGGAGGGAAACGAGGAAGACCTTAAAATCTTTCTGTCATCAATAGTAACAACATAAATATGAGATTTACTATGAACTATAGTCAGGAGACAGTGGAATTCCTTGATATTAAGGTTTCATTGAGAAATGGCACGCTCCAGACAGAACTCTACAGGAAGAGTACTGCTGGTAATTCGATCCTCCACGCGGATAGCTGTCATCCACCAAGCTTCCGCTGGAGCATACCCTATAGCGAGCTCCTTAGAGCCAAGAGAAACAGCAGTACAAATGAAAGCTATAAGAGAACCAGAGAGGATATGCTAGATCGTTTCTGTGCCAGAAAATATCCTAAATAAAGCCTTAAGAAAGCCAGCTCTAGGGCTGATAAAAAAATCAAGAGAGGAATTATTGCAAGGAAAACTACACATAGCAAGGTACCCTGAGAATGAACCTATACGTTTCATCACGAAATTTACAAGTCAGGCAAACAATTTACGTAAGCTTTTGAAGAGCAGGTGGGCAATCCTTTCACAAGATGCTATCCTGAGAACTAGGATAGGTAATGCCCCTGATATTACTTTTAAGAGAAATCTGTCTTTGAGAGATATGCTAGTGCATAGCCACTTAACTAGTAATAAACAAACATGGCTACAGCAGAGCAGAGGATTTAGAAAATGCGGTCACTGCAAAGCTTGTAAATACAGCACCAATGTCCAACAGATTACCCTAGACAGGATCAGGAAGAGACACCGCATTACCACAGCAATCACATGCAAGACAGATTATGTAGTTTATGTAATTGTATGTCCCTGTGGGAAATGGTATATAGGGTCCACCACATTCCCGGTACAAAAACGCATACTTGAACACTGGCGTGCCATAACGAATGCTGACTTGAGCTACAGCACAGCAAGGCACTTTAGAGAACACCATGATGGAGACTGGATAAAGGGTAGATTCTTTGGCATCGATATGGTAGCCAAACACCCTAGAGGATAATAGAATAAGTGCACTACGCAGAATGGAATCAAGGAACATACTTGAAGCAGGCAGTCTCATACCACATGGTATGAATCAGGATGAAGAGCTTTACACACACCTGTAAATCGCAAGCTCCCATGTACAACTCTGATTTCTTAAGTTTTAAAATTGTAAATATTTGGTAACATCGTAAATGCATAATAAGTCTTTTTGTTTAGGTAGAGACACCAAATGATTAGTGATATTATTTTCTCCTCCAACTGTTTGAGAGACTCAACATGTTAGTTAAGAATTTATGAATCTTTAGGTTGTAATCCACTTATTGTGTTGCACTAAAATTGTATTTTCTCTCCTTTGCAGATAATTTGGAAATTTCCTGGCACATCTGCTGGTAATGTTGAAGAAACAATAGAAGGCGACCCCCTTGTGGCAACACCTTTTTTTTAGATTCACCGAGGTGAAAGAATAATTTAGACTTCCATCGGTACTATACCTGAATAACAGTATCAACTGGTTATATAAGTCAAAGGGCACTAGACCCTCGAGTAGAAATCAGGAAAAGGAGCAATTACAACCTTTTGTCTAAGCATTGATAAAGTTTTGTTGACAGAGGAGGAGAAATCATGTTATGTGAAGTATTTTGTTTGTTTACCACAATGCACTTTTTTCACGTTGTATGCACGTTCTATAAATACAAGCAATATGGTGGAAATCGGGTTATGTGAAAAAGATCGTAAGATCGAAACGCGTCAGTTTCGTTCGCTCGAATAAACAATACCCGTAAACCATTTCTGCGTGGCTGTTTCCTCCTAAGTAGCAGGCAAGAGGATTTTGTGTGGAATATATATATATGTTATATTATTTATTTACATGCCATTAGGACTGTGAACGTCTGGAATAGGAAACTTCATGCAACATGGCTTCAAGAATCCTAATTCGGAGCAAGAGTAGCAATCTCCAGGGTTGGACTGGGGCAGAAAATAGGCCGGGCCCCCAACTTAAAAATTGGCCCATGTTTTTTAAAATGTGGCAGTTTTGAACCTGCAAAGACAGCTGTAAATGTGTTTTGCAAGGTATAGGAGACTACCTGCTGCAGGAAAGTTTGTGATAATATTGGGGAAATCAACAGTAAAAACCTTCCCAGCAGACCACAAAACTAGACTACAAACTGACAAAAAAGGGGCCCGCACACTGACCTGACAAGCTTGTTAGATACTGCCTATTTGCCCTAAAGGCCTGTCCCATTTTGGCATTCTCTAATACAAATCATTTTTCTTTGAGGAGGGCTACAATAGTGATTAGCAGTGTGTGGATAGAAATGCAAGATTCACTGGATTTGTTCAGGGTAAAAGAAAGAAGAGAATGTGTGGCTCGTTTGTGTACTTTCCACAATTCTCATAGAAATGCAAAAAAATGCAAAAGGTTCAGGACTACGGTGAGAGAAAATTCTAAGCACTGACAAACTAGCCAAATAACATCTTCTTCAGAACAAAATCAGTATATTTTGCCTAACTTAGTTGACAATGTCCAACTTCTATGCCAGTAGGATTCCTTCAGCATGCTGCTCAAGTTCCATGGCCTTTTAGGTACAGACATACAAGGGAGGAGGTTCTTCAGTCTAAGTGCACTTTGCATAGCCAAGGTTCATACAATAGATACTACTTCCTCCTCAATGTCCTCCTATCATATTCTATATGAACTGCTCCTTGTTATTCTGAATGAATTGCAAATTGGTGGTGTCAATGATGCCTGTCCTGTAATTAGATATCAGTTCAGCCCAAAATAGGAATATTGAAAGGGTCATCACACACCCATGGACCGCGATCACCCAACATCCTCCTATTTGGTGCGGAGTTGCTGGGGTAGGGCAAAGAGTCTGGCTTCTGTTCTGTTTCTCCCTCTGCCTTAAGTGGCAGCTGCTAGTGAACAGAAGCAGCGGGAGTGGTATTGGGGGGTGGGGTGGGGAGGGGAAAGAAAAATAAAAGATTACTTACTTGCCGGCCACCGCCTCTCCTCTATCCTCTTCTGTTCCTTACTCCCGGCAGGGCACAGGCACCCAGTCTCCCTTAAGCCAATCAGGACGCTGCTGTTATGCTGGTATTAGTATTACCAGCACAACAGCAGTGTCGTGATTAGTCTGAGCAGCCTGGTTTGCCGCTCAGACAGTGCCTGGGACAGTTCTCCACCCGGCTGTGCACAGCCGGGTTGAGAAATGGTAAGAGCACATATTGGTTTGGCCATCCTACGGTGGCCGGCCAAACAGTCATGCGCACTTAGGATGCCCAACATGCCTCGTCCCTACGTGACGACACCCCATACCCACCCCAGGCTAAACTGGTTCAGTACCGAAAAATAGAACGTTATTATCATTTTATTTTTCCTTTTTGCACTACTCAGAGAGCAGTGGGGCGATGCTTCTTCGCCTTAACGGAGGAGACGTCGCTGTATGCCTTCATGATCAGTGAGAATAGGGTTTGCAACGGTACAGCCATGGGTAGAAAATGGCAAGCCAGTGATAGCAATTGCTTTCCTTTGCTACCCTCGATTGATGCCCATAGTCCCAAGGCGATCCATTGTATTCCGGGGTCACAGAGGCTCTAGTGTATTGGTAAGCGCTTGTGACTAAAACTGTACCTTGAAGCTACTGATTTTAACCCTGCAACTGTTGATTGCGCCTTCCCAGAAACTGTGATGAATCTCATTAGGCATAGCCTTGCCTCTTTAAGTTTACTTAAACACTCTCTAGATTTCAATCGTTTTAGCACACTGAGCATGTTACCGACTAGAACCCTATTCATTAGCAAGCTCAAGAGACTATTTATAACAAAGACTGGGATTCTGCACAGTGATTCTCTATCATCCAATCACTAGGCTTGATGAGTTCCTGAGGCCAGAGGTGCTCATGAGCGAAGCAAACAAGCATAGTTGATATTATATATTCCGGGTGCCAATAATTATGCGATTCTGCGTCTGCAGTGTTTTCTGCATAATTCTGGCATTCTGGCACTTGCCACATAATCTACCATTGGATGCACAATAAGCCGATTTCAACAAAAATACATTTTTACTAAATAAAATGCCACTTGTGGTGTGCAGCGGCAAAGCCTTTGCAAGACGTACATGGTTACCGTTGAGTTGTTGATTGTTGTTTTCATACACAAGTAATAATAAGGTGAAACATGCCTAGGCAGCATTAACTGCTGCAGATTGTTTTGCATTATACTACATAATTTGCCTTTTCTTTCTACACAATTTCAACACTGCAGCATAACTGATCTTCCATTGCCGGATAAACCAAGTGACCCTGAACATATGCCATGCATACCCAAGTCCCTGCGACGTCTTGCACCTCCACTAGGCATCTTACAGGTTTCTAAAAAAAGAACTCCATGTTGGATGTTCTTGGCCATGAAACAGGTTATTTCTGCTGGTTTGTTCAGCATCACCTGTTGCTAGGAAGATGCATCAACAACAAATGGGGAGTTGGCTGAGCTCAGAGTCGAACAAAACTAGCCCACGATGGGCTGCAGCTCTGCAGCTATATATACGGATCTCCATGAATAAACATAAAACAGAATACGGGCGTCCATAAATGCATCTACACTTCACAGATCATGAAATGCAGTCCCTTCAGGTATGCTTCGCAGCTGGTTTTTAGTAATCCGAAATAGCCATGCCTTCAGAGCGTGACAGACACTTCAAATTAACAACCTGACTCTAGAGTCGCCACGTTTAGGGTTTGAGGGTTAGAATTCCGAAGATTCCCATCAGCCGAACGTCAAGCAGGTCCGGCCGGTCTTTGAAACAGACGGGACACGCCTTGGTTGTTGCAGACTGGACTCACGTACGCAAAAAAGCATTTATGGATCGCAACATGCTCTTCTCTGGTGAGAACAATGTTGTACTTACTGCAACTTCTACAAACACACCTCCGTGAACTTTGCTGCATGAAAAATGTTCTTCTTTCCACATGAAAAAAAAAATCTTAATTTCTATATTTTGAATTCTCACATTTCAACACTTTAGAGAGATTTCGTAGAAATAATCTTCATAATGCAAATATTGGAACTACAATGTCCCCTGTGCAGACACAGAGTGAGGGACAGTCTTTCACTGTCACTCTGCACATCCTCCATGGATACTGCTCTGAGGTCGACGCTGTTCCTCGTTTTATGTTTCTTGATGAGCCTTAATCAGCTGTAAAGTTTCAAACAAAGACAATTACCGCCTGCAGTGATCTGGTAGCAGCTCATATCCAGATACGTGGTCAGTCATTCTCATGAGAAATATTTACAATATCTGTGTGAAGCCTTAGATGCTTTCATTAAACAGGGGTTACATGCGCTAAAACATGCATTGCAAGAATAGTAAGGGGTGGCATTCATATTTCATGTAAATAAAGAAAAAACTCAAGCATTGCAGCCTTACTCTGGTCATATTTTCAAGCACCCTGTGTCCGAATAAAAAACGAATCCACTCTTCATTCATACATTAGATTTGCCTCCCTAGTCTGCCATGTCAGAAAAAAAGCACTATCGGGGGATGTTCTACAGTTCCCTGCTGTGCAGGGCTGTTTATTGATTCATTCAATCAATCAATCATGTCACTTATAAAGCGCACTACATACCCGCGAGGGTCTCAAGGCGCTGGGGGAAGAGGGGGGTGGTGCTGCTACTGATCGAAGAGCCAGGTCTTGAGGAGTCTTCTGAAGGCCAGTAGGTCTTGGGTCTGTCGGAGGTTGGTGGGGAGGGTGTTCCAGGTCTTGGCGGCGAGGTGGGAGAAGGATCTGCCGCCGGCGGTCGTTTTCCGGATGCGGGGGACTGTGGCGAGGCTGGTCGAGCGGAGCTGGCGGGTGGGGGTGTAGAAGCTGAGTCGTCTGTTGAGGTAGGCTGGTCCGGAGTTGTGGAGTGCTTTGTGTGCGTGGGTGAGGAGCTTGAAGGTTATCCTCTTGTTGACAGGGAGCCAGTGCAGGTCTCTCAGGTGGGGTGTGATGTGGCTGCGTCGGGGATGTCGAGGATAAGACGTGCAGAGGCGTTCTGGATGTGTTGCAGCCGTCTCAGGAGCTTAGCCGTCGTTCCTGCGTAGAGGGCGTTTCCGTAGTCCAGCCTGCTGGTGACGAGGGCCTGGGTGACTGTTTTTCTTGTTTCGGTGGGGATCCACTTGAAGATCCTGCGGAGCATTCGGAGGATGTTGAAGCAGGATGAGGAAACGGCGTTGACCTGCTTAGTCATGGAGAGGGTGGGGTCGAGGATGACCCCTAGGTTGCATACGTGGTCGGTGGGTGGCGGGGCTGTTCCCAGTGATGTTGGCCACCAGGAGTCGTCCCAGGCTGAAGGGTTGGAACCAAGGATGAGGACCTCCGTCTTGTCCGAGTTCAGCTTCAGGCGGCTGGTCCTCATCCATTCGGCGACGGCCTTCATTCCTTCGTGGAGGTGGGCTTTGGCGGTGTGAGGGTCTTTGGTGAGGGAGAGGATCAGCTGGGTGTCGTCGGCGTAGGAGATGATGTTGAGGTTGTGCTGTCGGGCGACGTGGGCGAGGGGTGCCATGTAGATGTTGAACAGCGTTGGGCTGAGGGAGGAGCCTTGGGGTGCGCCGCAGATGATCTTGGTGGCCTTGGATCGGAAGGGGGCGAGGCGGACGCTTTGTGTTCTGCCGGAAAGGAAGGATGTGGTCCAGTCCAGGGCCTTCTCTTGGATCCCGGCGTCGTGAAGGCGTGTTCGTAGTGTGTGGTGGCAGACCGTGTCGAAGGCGGCTGATAGGTCCAGGAGGATGAGGGCTGCTGTTTCTCCGTTGTCTAGCAGGGTCCTGATGTCATCGGTGGCGGCGATGAGGGCGGTTTCGGTGCTGTGGTTGCTGCGGAAGCCGGACTGGGAAGGGTCCAGGATGTTGTTCTCCTCGAGGTAGCGGGTCAGTTGTTTGTTGACGATTTTCTCGGTGACCTTCGCGGGAACGGGAGCAGAGAGATGGGTCGGAAGTTCTTGAGGTCCTTGGGGTCTGCCTTGGGTTTCTTGAGTAAGGCGGTGATCTTGGCGTGCTTCCAGCTTTCGGGAAGGTTGCTGTCTCGAAGGAGATGTTGATTATTTTCCGGAGATGGGGCGCGATGGCTGTACTGGCTTTGTTGAAGATGTGGTGAGGGCACGGGTCTAGCGGTGAACCGGAGTGGATGGTGTTCATGATCTCGCTGGTGTCTTCGTCGTTGATGTTGGTCCAGGAGAGCAGGCGGTTGGTGGTTGTGGGGGCAGTGGTCTCGGTGGTTGCCGGGGCGGTCGTGGTGTTGAAGCTGTCGTGGATGTCGGCGATTTTGCGGTGGAAGAAGGTGGCCAGTGAGTCGCACAGGTCTCGCGATGGCTGGATGTCGTTGGTGTTGGAGCTGGGGTTGGAGAGTTCCTTCACGATGTTGAAGAGCTCTTTGCTGTTGTGTGCGTTGTTGTCTAGGCGGTCTTTGAGTGAGGCCCTTTTGGCGGATCTGATGAGGTGATGGTGACTGCGGGTGGCGCTCTTGTGGGCGGCGTAGCTGTCCGCTGTCCGTTCGTGGAGCCAGATCTTCTCCAGTTTTCGGCATGTTCGTTTGGAGGCCTGGAGGTCTTCGGTGAACCAGGTGGCTTTCTTGCTGGTGTGGCTGTTGGGCGGATTCTTGAGCGGGGCGGGTGTTGGCGCAGTCGTCGATCCACTGTCTGAGGTTGCGGGCGGCGGTGTCGGGGTCGGAGGGTTCGGCGGGTGGGCTCAGGGCGAGGGTTGTGGTTAGCTGGTCTTCCGTGACTCTGCTCCCGCAGCGGCGAGGCATTTGTTCGGTGCGGTGGTGCGTGGTGGGCTTCCTGTAGGTGAAGTGGATGCAGTGGTGGTCAGTCCAGTGGGGTTCGGAGGTGTGGTTGAAGGAGACGTGTGGGCTTGCGGAAAAGATGGAGTCTAGCGTGTGGCCGGCGGCGTGGGTGTAGTCACGAGCTGTCTGAGTCCGAGGGTGGCGAGGTTGTCGATCAGGGTGGTGGAGTTGGTGTCCTTGTTGTTCTCGAGGTGGAAGTTCAGGTCCCCGAGGAGGATGTAGTCCGTGGAGGCGATGGCGTGTGTGCTGACGAAGTCAGCGATGGAATCGCTGAACTGTGGTCGGGGTCCGGGGGTCTGTAGATGAGGGTTCCTCTGAGGGTGGTGTTGGGATCGGTGTGGATCTGGAAGTGCATGTGTTCGGCGGTGCTGAGGGTGTCGTCGGTGTTGGTTGAGACTCTGAGGGTGTTCCTGTGGACGATGGCGATGCCTCCTCCGACTCCGTTAGTGCGGTCCCTGCGGGTGATCTTGTATCCGTCCGGGATGGCAATGGCGATGTCGGGGGCTGAAGCGGGATTCAGCCAGCTCTCCGTCAGGAATGCGACGTCTGGGAGGTTGAGTCGAGAAGGTCCCAGAGTTCGATGGCGTGTTTGCGGGCGGAACGGGTGTTGAGGAGGATGCATCTGAGGTAGTTGGGTTCTTTCCTGGGCGGTGGTTTGGCGGGGCGGGTGCTGGCGAAGCTGCAGTTCCGGCAGGTGAAGGGCCCTTGGGTGTGCTTCGGGGTGGCCTGGTAGCAGGCGTGATCTTTTCCGGGGTTGAGTGCGTGGAGGGTGCTGGCGTCGTATCGGCGTCTGTTGATGTGGCGGGCGCGGGGGATGCCCGGACCAGGGGGTGTGGCACTGGGCGCGGTCACGGCGCGGACGGGCGCAGACGGGCTTGCCTTAGGCGTGCCTTCGGCGCGCCAGCGGCGCACCCGCTGCGCGCGTCCGCTGCGCGGCCACGCAGCGGCCGCCATAAATGGGGAGGTGGGAGGGAGGAGCAGGGAATGGGGCAGCGAATGGGCAGTGAGGGGGCGGGGCCGCAGGGGCGCAGCGGCGGGAAACAGGCACAGAAGGAAAAACGAGCACAATCAGGGCATCAAGGGGGCACAGAAAGGAAAAAAAATGAGCACAATCAGGGGCAGCAAGGGGGCACAGAAAGGAAAAACGAGCACAATCAGGGGCAGCAAGGAGGCACAGAAAGGAAAAAACGAGCACAATCAGGGGCAGCAAGGGGGCACAGAAAGGAAAACGAGCACAATCAGGGGCAGCAAGGGGGCACAGAAAGGAAAAACGAGCACAATCAGGGGCAGCAAGGGGGCACAGAAAGGAAAAACGAGCACAATCAGGGGCAGCAAGGGGGCACAGAAAGGAAAAGCGAGCACAATCAGGGGCAGCAAGGGGGCACAGAAAGGAAAAAAACGAGCACAATCAGGGGCAGCAGCAGGGCACACAGACGGAGCTGTGTGGTGGGGAGCCGACCACCAGTCAAGGTCAGGGGTCGCTCTTCACCACGCAGCGGCCGCCATAAATGGGGAGGTGGGAGGGAGGAGCAGGGAATGGGGCAGCGAATGGGCAGTGAGGGGCGGGGCCGCAGGGGCGCAGCGGCGGGAAACGGGCACAGAAGGGAAAACGAGCACAATCAGGGCATCAAGGGGGCACACGTGCTGGTGCTTCAAAACCGACCCAGAGTGCTGACAGGTGATGGTGCCTGATCAGAGGAAGGCCTTGCTGAAACTCAAGGTGCTCCTGCTTCAGACCGACCCAGAGTGCTGACAGGTGATGGTGCCTGATCAGAGGAAGGCCTTGCTGAAACTCAAGGTGCTCCTGCTTCAGACCGACCCAGAGTGCTGACAGGTGATGGTGCTTGATCATAGGAAGGCCTTGCTGAAACTCAAGGTGCTCCTGCTTCAGACCGACCCAGAGTGCTGACAGGTGATGGTGCCTGATCAGAGGAAGGCCTTGCTGAAACTCAAGGTGCTCCTGCTTCAGACCGACCCAGAGTGCTGACAGGTGATGGTGCCTGATCATAGGAAGGCCTTGCTGAAACTCAAGGTGCTCCTGCTTCAGACCGACCCAGAGTGCTGACAGGTGATGGTGCCTGATCAGAGGAAGGCCTTGCTGAAACTCAAGGGGCTCCTGCTTTTTGAAAACAGCAAATAAGTGGCTGTAAATCTCCCTACCGGCATGGCACAAACTTGACCCTAGCACAGAGGTCTGCAAGACCACCTTTCTGTGTTACTTTTGACTATGTGATCTTTTATGCTTCGGGTGACAAGTACATTGGATACATATCTTTTTTAACGTATTAGTATTTATGATTGTATGTAATCAGTGACATGAATTTGATTTTATGTGCCTTTTATGCTTTTATGATTGTCTTTGTAACAGTCGAATAAAGCTTATTATTGATTGATTGATTGACTATGGTCACTAAAGTCACCAGCAACCGAACTTGAATTAGTCTGTAATGGGGAAACGACAGGAAGCAGTTTGAAAACTCAGAAAGTGTACATGCTCAGTAAGTACCATCACAAAAGCTTTCTGTAGATGAGAGCCTTCTGACTCTTGTATATATGGCACAGTCATATGCTCACGATAAGTCTATGTAGAGCAATTCACAATCCATTGCAAACTCCTTTGTAAAACTCTATAGAGAAATACATATAGATTAATAGATGGGTAAGAGTGAATTAGAGGGATGTTCTTCACTGAGGGGCTTTGAGTGACATCAAATAGAAATTAGAGTGAAGCTCGTGTTGCCTATAATGTCACTCAGAGCCACGAGATGAATAACATTCTCATAATTCAATTTGGAACCATCTATGATTTTGTTATGCATGGCCCCAAACATTAACTACTCCTTCTTACAACTGCTACGAAGGGGCAGAGGAGTAATGAGGGAGCCATGCATGACACCCATCCCCACTAGTCTCTGTGACTTCCCTCCCCATCCTCTAGGAACTCTTCTCCCTGCTTTCTATCACTGCTCGGACAGGCATCCAGGGAGACTGGCCAGACCAACCTGGAACTCCATTACCTTCTCGTCAGTCTTCCTGGATGCAGTCCTTACGCATGAGATACTTCTTTCTGGCAGAACCAATTCCCTAGCTGAAACCAAAATGTTCCCCCAAAATGGCCCCAATTACCCAGGATCCACCACAAAAGGGAGGAACTAACAAATCACTTTCAGTTTTTTTATTTCTGGGACAGGTCCTAGGCTGAAGCTCCATTATTGGTTGGGTAAGTAATACTCTTCATTTCTTACTTATAATATATAATTTCTGTTAGGGCGTGGCCAACCGCCGAACATGGCGGACGTGAGATAAGAGAGCTCCGTAACCCACCCTGACACCGTGGCATTTATCCGCTGGACATGGGCTCACCGACGCTTCCCACGCGGCGTTTCATGAATCGGAAGGTCTGTAGACCCCTACGAACCGAAAATCGGGCAGTTTGAGGCTCGATATCGCTCTGTATGAGCGGGCGCTGCAGAGGACTGAGCTGGCGTCGATGCAGAAAACTGCGAAGTGCCACGGAGGTGCAGCGAGAACCTTGCGGTCAGAATCGGCCATACGGACCGCGAGCGGAGAGCGCAACCGCCTTCCCTCTTGCAAAGCGGCTGTTTGTTGAGCTCGTTACGGCCGCCCTAGATATCATTAACAGTATCTGAACCAGACTAGGTCCCGGTCCAAGATGGCGGCTGCACGGAGGTGACCGGCTCCCGATTGTTGACGGAGGCGCAGGGGACATGCATGCGGCTCGGATCTGGACTGCCCCTGCCTGAGTCAGCTGAGGTAAGACGGCCAGACAAAGGCCTGGCAGACTGGCTCTGAGGGCAACCTACCGGAAATCGGCCCACCTTAGAGGTGAGAGGTGCGCAGAGGCAAAACTGAGGCTGTGCATTGCGGGGCAGTGGATGCCATAACTGCTGAGAGTGACCTGAAAGAGGAGACCTGGGGAGTGTGTATGACCTGGGGCAACATCAGGAGATGTCGATTGGCAGTTTGCTGGGGATGCTACTGATAACATGCCGGATAGCAGGACTTAACTCGCTGAGCGTGGTATAGAGAAACAGTGCCTACGACAAAATCCACACGGACAGTCTGACACTTCCCTCTGCAGTTGCTCACACGCCTCTCTCTGTGTGGCTGTCTGCCCAGGGGCACATGGTATCGTGGAGAAGAGCCGGTCTGGGAGTCACTGTGGTATGTGCCCCACCTGCATGAGGAGTGCTGGTACCAGTATCTGCATGTGATGGAAGTGGACTGTGCCGCTGGAGATCTAGACTGACCGGGAAGATACCGAAGCGCATTGGTATGAGGACAGCATTGGGGGCCCGATAGTGTGACGCTGTCTACCACGAGATCCAACCTTGTGCAGGTACTGTGGACTATCTACTAACATCCTACAAGTGGTGCTGGGAGGTGAGAATTGAGACATACACTGTCTGACCCTTTGGAGGATATGGGGCGCCCCAGAACCAAACAATCGGAACCCCCACCCCCTGACGGCCCATCGGGAACAGTACCGGATACACAGATGCGCAATCCGAACTCGGACGTGATTCCGCCCGGAGCCCACCAGTACTGAAGGCAAGCTGGACTTAATATTACAAGAAATACGTGACTCCAGAGCCATTATGGAAACGCAAATAAGTACACTGACTACCAGTTTTACTCTCTTGAAGGCTGATCACACGAAACTGGCGGATAAAGTTAAAAATAACAGGATGGCACTTGATGATCTCGTACCCCAACAGGCGACACACTCCTCCCAAATAGAACAACTGCAGCGCCAATTGAAAGGTCTCCAGGACCGTGTGGACGATGCAGAAGGACGCTCTAGGCGCAATAATGTGCGCATTCTGGGAGTACCGGAGAGAAGTGAAGGGCCCATCCAACACAATTTGTCGAGCATTGGCTACGTGAACAGGTAGCTACGACGGGGCTAACTGAACATTTTAGTGTCGAACGCGCTCACAGAGTCCCGTCTCGACCTCCCCTCCTGGGGCGCCACCCCGGCCAATAATAGCGCGGATCTTGAATTATAAAGATAGGGACACGATCTTACGGGCAGCACGAGAGAAGGCCCCGATAACATTTGAGAATAAAACAATTTCACTTTACCCGGATTTTACTTTGACAGTACAAAGAGCGAGGGCTACTTTCCAAGACGTCAAAAGGAAACTTCGGCTGCACCAATTGAAATACGCCCTATTGTTCCCGGCTCGCCTCAAGGTTCTCCATGATCAAAAAGCCCTGTTCTTGGACAGCCCGGTAGAAGCAGCGGACTGGCTGGACATTACTATGTCACCACCAGACTCACAACATTCCTCGCAGTCCACACGACGACAGCAGCCAAAATCGCAAAGACTGAGAAGAGAAAGAACTGACAAGGGACACCAAGATGGCACCGATCGAGGAGGACACCCGTCACAAGAACAGATCACGGACAGCCAAAAGGACGCAATCCTGACGGCAGTAGCGCTAGCGGCTCATGATGCACAATTGGTGGCGGAAACTATAGACTCTTCGGAAGATGTGAATGCACAATCTGACTCGGACTCTAGCTTGGCACTGTTTCCCCTGGTCACCCCTCAAACGGTCAATGATTATCTGGGGTGATGGCAGGGCCTATATCCTGCGGCTGTCAAGGACTGTCAGATGAGTATCTATGTGCCTATAATATATGCTGAATATGCCAATTATGTGATT
This sequence comes from Calotriton arnoldi, assembly GCA_963921515.1. Classification (NCBI taxonomy): domain Eukaryota; kingdom Metazoa; phylum Chordata; class Amphibia; order Caudata; family Salamandridae; genus Calotriton; species Calotriton arnoldi. Next base: position 1,644,032 of record CAWUFW010003035.1, read on the forward strand.
ATATAGACAATTTTGAAGTATTGGTTGGCTGAGTTCTCTACAATGATAATGGATGTACAAAATAGTGTGGGAGGGGGCTCTAAGGTCATTGACTTTTTGAGTCTTACATGGAAGATGTTCTGAGACGGGTGGTGGCCACGACCCCTCAGGCAACTGCATTTCGTTATGGAAACAATGGAGTTCTTTCTGTGTTGGTTTGGTTCTCCTTTGTTGTGTGGGAGAACCTAGTATTGAAAAGTTTATTGGGGTTTATAGGCTCGACTACATGTAATAGACAGGGCGCTCAGTGTGCGGGTAATTCTGTGATGCTCAGTTTGTATGTTTGGCAACCTGATGGCGCAACCTAATAGATATAAATATACGTCTTGGAACGTTAGAGGTATGGGGTCGATACACAAAAGGCATAGAATCTTGGCACAATTAAACCGTAGGAAGACACAGATAGCCTTTTTACAAGAAACACATCTAGTACAGGCGGAAGCCGCTAAGCTTCTTAAGAAATGGAGGGGACAACTGTTTTTTACTTCTTATTCGCCGTTTGCCAGAGGGGCAGCAGTATGGTTCAGGAATGGCATCCCTTTCAAACTTATAGAACAAAAGACAGACTCGAATGGGCGATATGTGCTGTTGCATGGCTTGTTGGATGGAGAACACATAGTAGTAGGGAGTATCTATGCCCCGAACACGGAACAAGACAAATTTCTGGCAATTCTTAGTACGGCTTTGGTGGGATGGGAAAGGTACCCATGGATTCTAGGTGGAGATTTCAATGCAGTGCTGGATCTAGCCCTGGACAGATCGCACCTTCCCCTGCAAGGGACGGGATGTAGGAAACAAACAGAAGCGCTTCAGGCATGGGCAGAAGGTTGGGGAGTGGGAGACATTTGGAGGGAGAAACACCCAGTAGGCAAAGAATACTCCTTCTTCTCCGCCCCCCATAGCCTACACACCCGTATAGACAGGATTTTTTGTTCACGGACGCTACTCGACACTGTTATGGACACCACACATTTGGCCAAAACGTACTCGGACCATAACCCGGTAGAGGCCACATTATTGTGGGGGAAGGTTCTGACACCAATCCAGTCATGGAAGTTAAGCCCGTTACTACTGGAAGACTCCGTGTTCCGCAATACCCTTTCCACGGCCATAACCCATTATTTTAATGAAAATAAAAATACAGCGAGCACTCGACAGCTTGAGTGGGACGCCTTTAAAACGGTAATAAGGGGGGTGGCGATTAGCACAAAAGTGGGTGTCCGTGCAGCACTCCTTGGCAGGCTTACGGATGTAGAGAATAGGCTGGGCAAACTGGAACAGGAAGCGGTAACAAATGACACGAGCAAAACAGAGTTACAAGACCTGCACATAGTACACGCAGAATTATTGGAAGACCTCCGAGCTCTGGATTATAGATTATATACACAGAAGCAGCATGTGAATGCGGATAGAGCGGGCCCTTTACTTGCTAGGATTATCAAAGATGCACCACCAGTGTCTCCCATTCTGGAAATAGATGTCCCTGGCGATGAGGTGAAACACACACAATTGGAAATTAATGCCGCTTTTCAGCAGTACTATGAACGGCTGTATACGTCGCCGGAACGGGTAGAGGAAGGGGCATACGAGGCGTTCTTTGAGGGATTGCAGCTCCCTACACTAAACGAAGGCCAAGCAGTAGACTTAAAGAAGCCGATCACACACATGGAAATAAAAACGGCGATTAATGCCCTCCCCCGTAATAAGTCGCCAGGTAATGACGGCTTACCCATTGAATTTTATGCGATGTACTCTGAGTTGTTAATTCCCCGACTGCTGGAATTGTATAGAGTAGCGCTAGATGATGGCTCACTCCCCCTCACTACTGTACAGGCAACAGTGATATCCTTGCTAAAACCGGGAAGAGACAGCAGAGATATGGCGAGTTATAGACCCCTGTCGCTCCTTAATACGGATTACAAGATTTTGAGTAAACTGCTAGCAACAAGACTATTACAATATGCCCCCAAACTAATACACACTGACCAGTGTGGGTTTGTACCAAATAGGAGTACGGCACTCAATATCCGGAGGCTCCATACGGTAATGTCGCAGGTGCCTACGAACGCTGATCCGCGGGGCTGCATTTCTCTGGATCTGAGGCAAGCATTCGACTCGTTACACTGGGACTATATGCTGGCGGCGTTGCCTAGATTTGGGATTCCACCGGAATACACGAACTGGGTGAGATTATTATATACGAATCCAACGGCTAGGGCCCGCACGGGGACACACATTTCACGCCAATACCGGGTAGCCAGGGGTACTAGACAGGGCTGCCCGCTCTCGCCCTTACTATTCATTTTAGCGCTGGAACCGCTACTGCAACAATTGCGTGTAATGGCAGGACACAAGGGGGTACATATAAATGGGGAGATGCATGTGGTTTCGGCATACGCCGATGACCTTATCTTATTTATTGCCAATATGGACGAAGTATACGACCCCATGCCAGAGCTTTTCTCGGTGTTTCAAAAACTCTCGGGCCTAACAATAAATGAGGACAAGTCTTACGCCTTCTTTTTTAATGACGTAGCCAGAACAGAACCAATTCAATTTGGTTGCTGGAAGTTCCAGACTGCGTCGGTTACTTTTAAATATTTGGGTATTCAGATTTATCGGGATGTGGAGGATATTTTAGATGGCAATTTGACTCGCTCTATAAGCTCACTTCAACAGCAAATAAGGTTCTGGACTTCCCTGCCGATATCGGTAGCTGGGCGGATAGCCATAGCCAAAATGGTGATGCTACCAAGATTACTATATTATTTCGTTAATTTGCCCATTATGATTCCACTGCAAACGTTTAAATTACTGGACACCCTCCTGGTTGAATTAATATGGGGCTCGGGACGTAGGCGTATAGGGCTCGCCAAGCTACAACTAGCTACGAAGGAAGGGGGTATGGGAGTCCCTGACATGAGAGCTTATTGCTATGCAGGCCAATTACAGTGGCTGGCATATTGGATAACGGGCCGTAACTTGAGAGAAATATCCATGACGTCCCAAGCTTGGGAACGTGGGGAACTACATGTATTGCTGCTCCCAGGCAGCAAAACCCCGATGTCAGCGTCTCCACTTTTGCGGACAGCACTACAGTACTGGAAGAGGGCCACACGTTATACTAAAATATTGGTGCCCTACGCCCCCAATATACCCCTGTTGGGCCTCGCACTTTCATCGGGAAGGGTGACACTGAGACACAGAGATCTGGGCAGAGGCGGGAGTGCCCACGATAGGCGACTTGTTTACTGATGGCACATTGATGAACCATGACACATTTGTGCGGGAAAAGGGGGTATCAGATAGACTGTTTCTGCTGCATGCACACATTTCTCGCTATATCAAAATGGTTTGGGCCCCAAGGGGCGATGAGCCGCAGACCCATGCACTCACACATATGCAGTATTTGATGGGGAATGGCAGTCACCCTAACGAAATGGCTGTATCGGGTATCCGCACACACACCTCTATTTCGCTGCAGCTGACTCGTGCTAGATGGGAAGCGGATATTGGCCGCACACTCACAGATAAGGAGTGGGAGATAGTGGTGGAACACCCAAGTAAGATCTCTAGGAACCCGAAATTTAAATTTATACAGCTCATGATCGTGCACCGTGCGTATTTAACCCCCACAAGCTTAGCAGAATGCTCCCGGAGGTATCAGGTGATTGTCCCCGCTGCCAGTCCCCAAGTGCCGGTTTACTACATATGTTGTGGGATTGCCCGAGATTACTGTATTATTGGTCAAAGGTGCAAGAACTAGTGAATAGTGTGGCACCGACCGGGAACATTCGGTCACTAGACTGTTGCATACTAGGTCTAGGACCCAAGCAAAAAAAGGGAGATCCCAACCGCAGATTTGTGAACCTTGCATTGATCTTAGCGAAGAGGAATGTGACCATGAGGTGGAAGGCTACCAGGCCGCCCAACTTGTTGGACTGGTATAATGAGATGGTGTGATGGGGAAGGGCAGAGGGAGCAGAAATACAGAGAGAAGAACAGAAAGGGTTGCGAAAAGTACCGATCTCCCTGGATTGGAATGCAATGATGGAGGAGTTTGTAACCAAAGATTTACAAGAATAGTGACAGGACGTATAGTCCAGGACCGTAAATGTTATCAGATGATGTAGAAACTGCACTAGATAGTACAATACAATCCATGTACGTGTTGCTTATATGCTAAAATGTATCCGAATGGATAAGTATCACTGAGACCGCATGGGTGATAAATGCGGAGCATGTATACAAATGTTAGTTTGTGCCTATGTTGGGGGATGTGAGATGATGTTTTTTTTTTTTTTTTGAATATTTTGTTCAAATGCGAATGCAATGCCCATGATCAGCCTTGACGGATAAAATATTCGTGTTATTGTTATTGTAAAAAACTTAATAAAAATAAGTTTAAAAAAAAAAATATATATAATTTCTGTTGGATTGCCATTATTGGCATTCCTTTGGTTGTATTTCATTGTACCCTTTGCTCAGCTTTAGCGAGCACGGCTTGTGTGTTTCACATGCACGTGAGTCAGCGCAGCGTATTTCGACTTCCCGCCTACTGTGTTCTGCTTTGGCGGGCGGGGCGGCTGGGACCACAGACTCCAGCATGTACTGTAGTTTGGAGTCCCCAGCCAGGGTTGCTCTGCTTTAGCGGGCTGGGCCGGGGCACTCCGGAATTAGGTTCCATTGCCGGTAGCGCTCTGCTATAGCCGGCGGGGCTTGGGTATCTCCTGGTTTGTTCGCCCTGCTATAGCAGGCATTTTTGGTTTTCCCTCTTGCCAGGAATTGCAGAGCAGTCCTTTTGGCAGGCAAAATGTATCATTTTGGCTAGTTTATTTTTCCCCGCGAAGCGCATGGGGATTAAAGAAGGCTGGCTCCTCCCCCCAGCTGTCTTCTCTGGGCAAAGTCACGTGACCTGGTTTCCTTGGTCACCAGTATAAAACAGGAAATAGCTCGTGGCTTCCTCATGTTAGGACATCCAGGGAGGGTGGTTTATTTGGTATTTGGAGTTTGGGGTGTATGGAGCCTGTTGAGGAAAGCTGGTCCTTTGGTGCAGCCCTCCTTACAGTCGCTGAAACACTTGATTGAGGCTGTGCTTGAGACCACTTTTAAGGTCCGGTAAGGGCAGCCTCCACCTAAGTTTCCCAGGCAAGAGGTGGAGGAGCCCGAGTGTGATCCTGAGAAAAAGAATTGGAGCGGGCGATATGTTCAAGATTCTGAGCTGGCAGATCTCTTGAAGCATGTAAGGGAGAACTTGAGTCTCCTCGCAGCTTGTGCATCAGCTGAGGATGATTTCTTGGCAAATTATCAGCAGGCGGAGCCTGAGACTGTGCCCTTACATAATGCAATTTGGCAGGTGCTGTCACTGGAGTGAAAAGAAGTGGACAAATCTGCCTTCCCTAGATTTCTGTCAAAGCGTTATCCAGTGGACAAGTTTGCAGAGGAATTTAAATCTGTGGTCAAGGTGAATAATCTGATGGCTGGCATGTCCACTGAAGGAAATGTGGTTTCTGTGGATGCTTCCTCGATGTGGTGAATAGGAAGGTGGAAGGAGCTGTAAAACAGTGTAATACTGCAGTAAATTTCTCTGTTCGTGCAAATGGTTACACCACTTATACTGTGCAGACCTTGCTCAAAGACTTTTAGGCCATGGCAGATCGTAAGTCTGACGGTTCGGATTGTTTGGATCTTCTGGCACCTATGGAACAGCAGGTTCGCTTTTTATCTGACCTACCTTTCGACAATTTGTGTGCGTCTGCAGCTACTTCTCGGGTGGCAGTTGCTGCTCGTAGACATCTGCGTATGCACAATTTGCTCAAAAAGCTAATTTAATGAAACTGCTCTTTGAGGGTCTCAAGCTGTTTGGACAACAGCTTGAAGAAATGATCAAAAAGTCTGTGGAAAACAAGAAATTGATGGCACCAGCAAGGCCCTTTCAAAGTGGCAGAGGTTTTGCATTTAAAAGGGCTTTTCCTTGTACCTCATCAAGGGGTTCATCCCTGCCCCTTCTTGTTAGGGGTCGCAGCTGGGGCACACCGTATCGAGAAAAATCCCAGTTCCGGTGTTCCTCCTTGTCTGTCAACCCTCAGCCTCCCAAAGCATGACTACCTGAGTGCCTCTCCAGTGGGAGGGTGCCTTCTGGACTTTCAGAGCCAATAGAAGAAGGATGTTTCAGATGCCTGGCCTTACATGTAGTGTCCGAGGGTATCACTTGGAGTTTGCGGAGAGCCCAGGATCATTCTTCAGGGAGACTGATGTTGCACCTGTCAACCCTTTTGTCTCTCCCATCCGCTCCAGTGAGACTGTGGCTGAGGAGTCAGGGAGATGCTGCTGTTGCGACCAAAGTCCCATGTAATTTTTAAGGCCAGTTTGACCAGCAGCAAAATTGAATCATGTTCTCCCACACTCAGAAAAATAGGGTGTAGAAAATCTAACTACTTGGAGAAAATTCCATTATGTAATTATGCTATGTCTGGCTTATAGTCAAGCCCTAAGTTTTCTGTTTGGAATGGTTAATTTTCTTCCAACATACAAGAAATAACTTTAATAACTACTGCTCCAAATTCTGGCCAAGCAAGGATTTTCAAATCTCGATTTTATCAAAATCCTGAAGCATTGGAATGCAAAATTTAAAAAAAGTTCTTCGCCTCGCATTTTTTGGGGTATTTGGCATGGGTAAAAATCTTCAATGGCATGAAAAGAAGCGATGCAACATTGCGAAAAGATAATTATGAATATATAATGAAAAAAAATATTTTGACATCTTATTTCACATTAGCTTGGCAATATTGATCAACCCAGAACAAAAAATAGCAAAATAACAAAGAATTTAATTAATGGCAACTATAAATCTTGCACTTAGCTTTTTCTTAATATTGACCTTTACCCGAATAATAACTCTTACCCTAACTTTTATTACAATTTTTACCAATTTTTCAATTAAGATTTAATTGCTAGTTTAAATTACTTTTAAAATACACATGGCTGCAATGTTCTTTGTTTTTCTTCATTACAACCTTCAAATTTGTTTTCAAAATATCTTATTTTTTGATCAATGTTTGCAGCAGTTCTTTACTGCGTTTTTTTTCATATATTTCCAATTCCTAATGCTTCATTCATCCACAAACAAAGGTTAGTTTGGTTGACTTCAGTTTCTTTTTTATATAAACCAGAACTAGGTTCAAAGTAAAGAAATTAAGAAATATTAAAAGCAACCAAGGCAGTTTGGTACTCAGACTGGTGTTTCAGGTGTGCCTTCAGTACATACAAGCATATATTGAATTTGGTCCAAGTAAAGTTGTAAGTTTGACATGTTTAAAGTTTCTAATATAATCTATGCTCCCAGTCTCTGCCCTTACGATCTATCGTTTTCAAAGAAAATTCTCAGTTTTATTGACTAAATGTCTCTGTACATACGGATTTGAAAGATTTTGTAGCGTGAAAAAATTCACCAGTGGTTTCCTAACCTGTACAAAATTAAGGTGTCATGTAAAGATTAGTAGTTTATTTACAGCGGTCTGAAGTGCAATGCGAAATGATGCGGGTCAGCCACAGAATGTGATCAGGGGCCCATCAGCCTCCCATATCCCACAAATTTCATTGGCCTTGGGCTGGAATGGGGGCTCCAACCCCTGAAAAACTGGGGGATTTCTGAAGGGTGTGTAGTAGATTGTCTCTGTTCATGGTTTCACTAGCATTTTGAGCTTGTGATCCCCAGGTCCTGAACCTCTGCTAGGCGCCACCTCCCATATGTGCTGTGTAAAATGTCATTTACCACTACTCTCTATGTTGCCATTCCTATTCTAAGACAGACCTTACATAAAATCAGGTCAATTGATTGTCTGATTACTAGTCATGCCCAGCGCTGGGAGGCCTCCGGGTAGCCATGCGCTTTACAAATGTCCTTTTCATTTCATTCACTTGCAGGTGTACATTAATGACTGGCATAATCTAAGGTAACTGAATGAGTAGTGTGCCCTGTTTAGTTACAAGAATACTTTAGTTGATTGTAAAGGTTGCTGCTAACATTCAAAGAACAGGAATTTCCCCACAGATACATCCTAATTCCAGTAAACTTCAGTCTCTGTGGGAAACCCCAAATTGTCCTCCTGTTTGACACGAATACCAAGGTATAATCGGTATGTGGAATACCCCCAAAATTACCTGAAATAAAATCAAGAAATTCTGACATCCAGTTCAACAATAGCCTCGCTACTGCCTCAAACTGGCTATCGGCCTAGCCACTCAGCATCCTGAAGAATGCGTTTCTGCAAATCTCGCTAGGCCAGCAATAGCAACATGTGCAGAAATGACTCAGTGTACAACATTTATCTATTTGCCTCAAATCAGGCCTATTGTGTCATTCAGTAGGATCCACAACACCACCATCCTCCGATTCAAATCGGAGATTAAAAAAACACGAAGACTAAAGCATCAGGCACCAATTCCGTATATTTTGCGAAGTAAAAGCGTTTCCCTTCCGGACCGGCATATAAGCTCCTAATCCTATCTCACTTTGACAGAGGTAACCAACCGTTTTCCAGAAGTCCAGATTAAATATTTCATCGAGTAAACAATTAATTTTGCTTCCATCTTAATCGATCAACGGTCTCAGGGTGTCTAAAAGCATCCTACCAATATTCAATGAATCCTCGGACTCCATCTACCATCTTGCATCATCATCACCACACTATGCAACATCACCTTCAAAGCAGTAAAAATCAAGCATCTTATCTGGCAAGCAAGATCAGGATCACAGGTGGGCTACTTAACACTTGCAGCAGCAGCTTCATCAGGCTCAAAACAAAAAAATGCCAATTTATGGAAACAAGGCAGCAACACTTTGCTTTCTATGTTCCTATGATCTAGAACATCCCCTGCGCCCATATCTGGAAAACATCTTCAAGCAACACCTATCCAACCAGAAGGCGAACCCCAGTTGGTTGTCCCAATTGTCCTGCGCATATCTCTTCACCTCTCTCCCATCATTGCACAGCAGTCTGTAGCTTCTCCGTCAGGTTGTCATCAAATAAATCTCACTACATAAATAAATGTAAATGGGTCTGTGACGAAGAATGCCCACCATGTTCTCCTGTGCAGAAAAATATAAATAGAAAGCCTAAATTCATAACCAAACCTAACTGGCAGGAACACTGGTAATATTTTAGTGTATAGGTATCTTTGCGATCAATAAACAAATCAAAAAGAGATTTGTCTGGTTTACATTGAGAGATATGGGAGTTGAATCTTGCATATTTTTCTCAGCTATAGATGAATTACTGCAAAAACTTCATCTACCTTGCTGTTTCGCTTGCTTTTTTTAATAAAACAAATAAGGATGATTTATAAAAATTTTTTTTAAATAAAAACGTATTCTACCTGGCATGGTTAGCATATGCTTATAGCCCCATTGAAAGATCTGCCAGGAAAAAAGATAAAATATGTTCTTAGACAATGGGGTCGAAAAAGGAGAACTGCTGTTAGCTAAGCTTGGTATAGCAAAGCTTCTGTTGATGGGCATTTGGTACAGTTTCTAACACAATGGAAGCCTGTAAGCACTCCTGCTTGGCTGCTGTTCCTCAGAATGTTCGGAATTTGACAAAAAGGAAGATTTCCCTGACTGCAGCAGACAATTCTTGTCCAACAGTAGAGAAACACTGGGAAACCTGTTCCTGCCTCTAGCTTGGATGGCCTCTCTAAGGATACAGTCCAGAACTGGGAAGGTCAGTTTCCCGATTTGACGTTCATGGATAGTGAGGCTTGATTGACTATGCTATGGACAGCCTATTTTATGCCTGTTCCTAAATGCCATTTGCTTTAAGAAAGGCCTATATATCCAGAATAAGCTTTTAGCCTGTAAAACGTTCTCAGGCATATTGAAATACTGGGAATACTGGAAAGGTGAGAAGAGGTGGTCTGTTGTGAACCAACTAGCACCTCTGTGGAGCACATTTTCGAAACTCATCACTGCTTGGAGCTGAGGATGTATTTTGCCACTGGGATGATTCCCAGTTAACTGCTGTAATGGGAGGCATTTGTGGACGTCGATTCAGTGAAGGTATCCACCAGTATTTTTATTCAAGAGAGCTGAGATCACTGACCTTCAAGATTCCTAGAGAACAAGACAACTGTGAATATTTGTTTTTCATTAAAAATCTTGGGCCTGATTTAGAATTTGGCAGACGGGATATTCTGTCACAAATGTGACGGATATACCGCCCACCTTATTACAAGTGTCATAGTGTATAATCCACTTGCAATATGGTAGACAGGATACCTGCCATGTTTGTTTCAGAGTATTACATCTGCGAAACTCTACATCTTTCCCTTAGATCTGTAGTATGATATTCTGCTTTGCAAAAAAAGCCCTTAATGTGCAGGTCATGGTGTGAACAATGCATACAGTTCCAACAAATGTCAAAGGTACAATTTCTTTGAATTGTCACCCAGCCTTGTACCGATTTGCCTATTTTAATAACGTACAAGGATGTTAATTGAGGTCTCCCACAAATTCAGTCTAACCTTGTGGAGTCTGGCACTACTTGTGCTTTTGTCTGTGGTCTCTGGAGCTATGGAGCTCTTAAAAATGTTAAAGTCCCAATTTCGAAGAGGAGTCCTTTTTATCAAAGCTAAACAAGTTTTCACTGAAGGCTCACACAAAGTCAGTCTGGCCTCATGGAGAGCTCCCGCATGGTACAAAGCTTTGATTTTGTCTCTCTAGTTGCCTGGATATGACAAATTTAAATATTCCATCTATGAAGCTCTGTCCGAGACAAGTTAGTATTTTCAGACCTTACACATGAGCCTGCAGGTCCGCCTTGCTTGCCACCTCGTCCATCTGACAGCACTGGATACTGATGAGGCAAAATTATTGAAATTATTTTTCAGAGAGCAAATAAACACGAATTTAGAGATTTTACATGCTGCACACAGAGTTAATTTCATTCAAACAGGTATTTAGTGTAGCCGAAGCATTGCAAAAGAATGCTTTTATAAAATGAAGGGAAGTATACATGCAAAATTACACACATACGTATAAAATGCCGAGAGAAAACAAGTATGGCCTCAAGTCATAATGTGCTATGAGAAACTAACATGGGTGGAGAAAATGTGGCGGCATTGACACTAAAATACATGTTAGAAGATTGAAATTTTATGTTGAGATACTAGAAGTGATATAGATTATGAAAAACTGAAAACGATATTGAAATTCTAAAAGAAAAATAACATGACGATGTAAGAGACAAACATTTTGCAGTAATAGGGTATAGCATGTAGTAATGAAATATTTGTGAATTAACACTGTTCCATGAAAGTAATTTGATTTTAAAATCAATTGACTGTTTGAAATAATGTGATTTTGAAAATCGTGCAAGGCTTCATAACCGACTAACTAGTTTAAACTTGTTCAGAGCTAAACAATGGCCTACTGATATTAGACATTGTTATATTTCCCATGCTTGCAGAGTGAATATTCCAATGGACATTATGTGATTTGGTTCTCATGAGAATACTAAGACCTTGGAAGCTATGCTAACTCTAGGATGTGTGTTACAATTATATTTCTTTTCAGCATTTGACATGGACATGTACTTTTCTGTTCTCATGGAGAGCAAGAGCATATTCGTTGATGTATCTACTTTCTAAATGAGTTGGCTCTACATTCTGGACTGGTGATGTCTTACGATGGTGGCATAACACCACATGACATGAATTTTGCAAGTAATATTATATAAGATGACACACCGAGTGAGGGTCAACGCATTCAACTCCATTCCTCATGGCTTTGCTTTTCGATCCCAGCTTTGGAGAAATTCACTTTGGCTTTTGATGCTGACTGACGTTTTAAGATCTCAAATTTCTTTTTGGATTTATGGCTCTATGCTACATTCAGTAGCAGATGGACTGAGCTTTGCCTTGCCGAACAAAAATTTGACCTTAAGATAGACTCTCTCTTTAGCTAAATGGACAATGTCTATAGAGACTTTAATTTTCCAATCCCTGGAGTAGTGTATTACTTCCTTGTTAGTTCTGGAGAATATTCGATCTGGAGAATATTCCTCTACCTATCGGTAGATGGATTTTGTAGCTCTGTATTTGACTTTCCCGCACAAATACTGAAAGCTTTGATTAAAAAGCAATTGCACTTCTAACTGAATTATTGAAGGGATTTCTGATAACCGATTTTGGAACTTTGATACAATAACTTAACTAAAATCTGGTCTGTGACTTATTTGGTGTTCATGTTATTTCATTGAACTGTGCAAGTTACTCGAAAGTAGGAGAAAGGGTTCTAATTAAGTAAGTGGGAATTCACCCCTCCTATTGTCTAAGAAAAGTCCAATAGAGGTGGGTAGACTAAATGGCAGAGTAAGTAAATGTCTAAGCAAGATACTCTGTCCGTAGGAGGACCCAGTGCGGTCAGAGTAGAGGAGAAAAGAAAAAAAAAACTTTACGCTTCCGGACATAGAGATGAAAATATTTAAATAAGAAAGTGCTCTAACAATACCAAATAAAAGCCTCTGACCAACGAGCTTGAGCAACATATATGTGCCTCCCCCTCTGTCCTTACAATGAGCATAATTCATATGACTAATATCCACCACTCAAATTACTTTCATATTTCACCATACTAATTCACCACTAATCCTTTATGGGTTTCCGGAGTAGCGTGCTACTCGCCAAAAAAAGCGCTTCAACATCCCATCAGGGGTAACAAGCACTATATAAATACAAACCTTTTTTCCTCTTCTATCCTTCTGCTATCCTTCTGAATCCAAATAACTGACTAACCTATCCACCACTTAAATTACTTTCATATTTCACTATACTAATTCAACACTAATCCTTTATGGGTCCCGGAGTAGCGTGCTACTCGCCGAAAAAGCGCTTTGACGCCTCATCAGGGGTAGTAAGCGCTATATAAATGCAATTACAATACAATACAATATACAGCCTTTAGGGTAGCATGCTGAAATGTTTTCTAAAACCTAAACTTTGACACAGTCGGAATACATAGTGCTGCCCAGGAGCAACTGCAGTTTCAGACCATCCACAAACATCCGTCGGCCAGTATTTCTTTGTGACCTTGTTCCACTCTTAACATTTGATATCAGATGTCTGGACTTCACTGAGGACTCCCGCAAGAAACAAGTAACCTCCTGGATCCTGGACTCTTGTGGCACACCACTCTGGTCCTGCCACAAGAGTTGCCCAGGAGAACACTTGAGATCATCTACAATCATTTACACAGATGTTCTTGTTTCCATCCATTTTGTAAGGTAATAATAGTGCCACTGATGTTTATTAGCGATGTTAACCTTTAGACTCCTATTCCTTTTCTCCGGTTTTATGCCATTTGAAACATTTCACTTAAAATTTGTGTAGATTTTTAAAGTCTTTACGCCTGAACTGAATTGTCGTGTCTCTAGTTGTTATACAAAACACATTCACACATTTGTTCTTCAGAATGCTTTTCTGCTCTGTCCAAACACTCATAAAGGACCCAAGGTTAAATTCATTTAAATAGGATTAACTCTGAGGATCCCCCTGTGCTGGTGCCCAGCCCCAGCTCCCATCAAGACTGTGGCCTCTCCCATTCAAGAGTTCCTACAGCATATCCTTAGTGCTAGGAGGTCCCTAGTCTGCCTGCGAGGGTACAGTGGTGGTTTTTGCTTATATAGTGTTGATTGTGCCATACAAACTGTAAGACACAACCAGAAGTAGTCATAAACCATTGCTATGGAACATCATTGGCACTTGGATGTGGAAACTCCAGACTAGGAGCTAAAACGGCCATTGTTGATTATGGTTTTCTGTGGGTATTTTACGGGAAGAAGGCTGGTCTGGCACAATAGAAAAGCCCGTCAACTGACAGACCCGACCCACAAGTGTTATCACTGAATAATCTTTGCGGGTTCTAAATTGAATGGATTAGGAAGTTAAGTCAGTAGTCAAGCTAGTCCCAATAGAATTTAGTGGGGAGTCTGCTTACTATTTATTCCTCAAGAAAAGGTTTCTCAATAAGGTCTTATTAACATACATGCCAACCATCCCGATTCAGGTGGGAAACTACCGATTTCAAGGCTAGTCTCCCGCCTCCCAATTCCTCTGTGGGCTTCAGATGGCAGGGGCGGGTCTTGTGTGACTCGGATTCTGCACTGCCAGTAACCTGCTTCTGCAGGCAAGTGCACAACATTTTTGTCACACTCTCTGCCTGCCATAGCGATTTGCGCTCCCGACAGGTTTGGAAAAAACGTATATTTTAATTTCTGATAGCCGATCCTGCAGCAGCACACTTGCAAGTCCCATTCCGCCGATAGACCCGATGCAGACCGCAATAAAAGTCAATGGGAAAAATTCATTCTCTCGATTATTTTTTAAAAATCCCCCACTTTCCTCTTTCAAGTTCAAGTTATATGCATAGCACATCAGGCACCTGAGAAACACGTGGCAAGATCACATTGTTCAATTTTAGGGGTCTGGCCATTGGTATAATCATTCTAAAAGCTGTTGGACCAATTTCTCTTCTTCATTATAGAGTGGTACTTAAGCAAAATCCTTCCTCTTAAGCATTGGCGGGAGATGCTACTTACCCAGCCCCAATGCACATGTAACGTGCAATGCTGAATACCGAATGTCTGCTCTGTGATGTATGAAGTCTTTTCAGTATTTAAATTGTCTGTTCTAGTTCATTCATGCGTGTTCCCTGCTGGTGTTATATGCTTAAGGTTAGAGGAGCACTTACTTATCTTGCCTGTGCAGCTTGACAGCACTGTAGCGAACCTGATAAAGAAAAAAACACCAGGGCTAAACACAGCAGAAATGAGGCTTTGTGCTCATTTGTGCCTTTCTTCACAGTTAAATAAAAATGCAAAAAACACTAAAACCCGTAATTATTTTCTATAGTATCCATTTCTTGTGTAATCACCTCATGGCAGCATGCTTGCGGCATTTACAGCACTTTTGAAGACGACATAAAGAAAGCAATAATACGATACTGAGCATCATTTAAAATGTAAAAAATTTAAAACAAAGTAAAAAAACAAAAAACTTTATAACAATTTCAGTTCTAGTTTCAAAATACAATTTAAATTGAGTTTTATTTGGGCTTAGGTATTCAGAATGTTCTGCTTCTGCATGATTAGGAACTGAATACAGAAAGCTAGAAAAAAAAAAAAAGAGTGGAAATAGACATCCATCACAACATCCATAGACGGCATCATCCAGGTGAAAATGGAAGTGCCAGGTGCAAGCATTTCAGAATAAAGGACGAAGAAGCTATCATTTTCAGAAGTAACAAGAATGTTGATTGCACTGAATTTCTCATATTGAAGGTTGCTTTGTTTTTAGGTTGAAGCCTACCAGACAGTGCAGCTGTCTGGTTGCAAAAGACTTCTTGGAGACATTCAAAAAGCTTCCCTGGAAATGCATGCTGCCAATTGCTTGCCATTGGCTTTGTGGTTTGTAACTCACATTTGCTTGCTTTCTATTTGCTATGTTTACTTTTTATAAGATGTCCAGCATGTCTTTGTCCCTCCCATGGAGTATAGCATGTTTACAAGAGCTCCTCATATTCTTCTACAAGTGCTCACTTACTGTAAACAGGCCTTTAATTTTTGTTCTCATCACATTTGCTGTGCATTCAAGAACAGAGGTCAATTGTCAAGCTCTGTCTGAGGGAGTGTGATGTTTACTTTTCTCTCCCTGACTCCAAAGTGAGAGGATTTATGTGACAATCTTTCTGGATACTGTGGGTGGGAAAGGAAAGGTTTAATTCTAGCTCACAACAAAATTTAATATTTCTTTAAATGAACTATGCAAATATTTTAGAATATGTCAGAATTAGGAAAGCATAAGTGAACTTTTTTTTGTAATTCTTAAGTGTGACGGGAACAAATTTTTTAATACAAATAAAATAAATCAATACATTAGGTGATGTCATTTCCACACATTATCACTTGTGCGCTGTATAGTTTTATCAGTAAAACTAGGTCTCTACAAATGGAATGTAATGGTGTTATCTGTAATGGCAGTGTGCTATCATACCATGCATATTCCACCTTTCGCCAGTCCACGACACTCTATGCCACTCCACAACACTCTATGCCACTCCACAACACTCTATGACACTTTACTCCACTCTACGGCCCTCCACTCTACGGCCCTCCACTCCATGCCACTCTAAGCAACTCCACGCCCTTCCACTATACGACAATCCACTCTACTCTACGCCCCTCCATGACACTCTATGCCACTTTACCCCTCCACTCTACGACACTCCACTCTATGCCACTGTATGATGCTCTGCGATACTGTCCTCTACTGTACGCCACTGGGCTCTATGATGCTCTACTCCACTCTAAGACACTCTACTCCACTTTACATAATTCCCTCTATGCCACTCCAACTACACTTTACTCTACGCTCCTCCACTCTACTACACAAAACTCCACTCTAATCCACTTCACTCTCCTCTATGCCGCTAACTCTTAGCCATGCTAAACAGCAGCTACTCTGGTGTACATAATGGCTAAAACACATTGGCAAAGCCAATAGCTCTTGCATAACCGAGACCTATTGGCTTTGCTAGTGCTCGTTTCAGACTGTATTCTGCTTCTCGGGGGCATTCTTTTCATTATCGAATATACGAGGGCCTGGATTTTGGAACAAATGTGAAGTTGGCATTAAAAATGCATTCCACTGTCTTCTACAGGTTTCTTACAGCTGCCACAGAGTCCAGTGAACCGGCAGATCAACACCATATCCTCTGCATGCTTCAACACCCTCCGCATACTGTGCAAGACCTTCAAATGGATCCTCCCAAATCCACAAAGACCATCACCCACACACTCATCACCAGCAGACTGGACATGGGGAACGCCCTATACGCCGGTAGCAACAAATCTCTACTCCACACCATCCAGAACGCCCCAGCCAGACTCGTCCTCAGCATCCCATGACAAGACCACATCACCCAACACCTACGAGTCCTCCACTGGCTCCCTGTCAAAAAAAGTGTTACCTTCAAGCTGCTCACACACGCCTACAAAGCCCTCCACAACACCGGACCCCAATACCTCAACAAAAGAATCTCCTTCTACAACCCCCTCCCCCCCAAGAGAAACCTCCGATCCGCTGACCTGGCTTTGGCTGAAATCCCCCGCATCCACAGAGCCAGAATAGGAGGCAGGTCTTTCTCCTACATCGCGGCCAAGACCTGGAACGAACTTCTCCTCAGCATTGGACTTACACCCACACTGCAAGCATTCAGGAAGAGTCTCAAGACCTGGCTTTTTGGATGACCGGAGTCAGGGAGAGCCCCAGTCCTGGCTGTCGGACGCCCGGAGCTGCCGAAATCCCCCACCCCCAGCACCTTGAGACTCTCAAGGGTGAGTAGTGCGCTCTACAAATCACTGATTGATTGAGACAAATAAAAATGGCTACTATTGGGAGTAAAACATGAATAAAAACATGTTGTAAATTATGTTTTTCTTCTGTTAGTTAAATTGTTCAACAGGTGTAACTAAGTCCTACTGCAGGGCATTTTGATATATTTATATTAACGGACTTTAAAAAAATTGCATTTTTAAAGTCATCTGGGATTATTATCTCATTGTTACAGTGAAGAGGTCAGGGAAGGAAATTGTAGTAAATCACAGCATCAAGGGAAACAATAATGTGCATATTTAGTAACAATATTAAAGGACTCGAATTTCAGGAAAAGACATTTGGGCAGAGACTCTGCCAAGTCGTTCATTCAGGTATTCAAGCAATGTGAATAAGTATGTCACTCAATTTCCGTTGTATTCCGAAACAAACCGTTAGGAATGCCATGATGGCACTGGTGGATTCCTCTGATTGCGTTCCTTTTACATTCATTGACAGACCTGTGCTAACCCAGGGTCATCTATTGGCAACCGTTTAACCGTGATTTCACCATGGTTTTGAATGTGGTACCTAAAGCCACAATAGCCATGCAGGGAAGCCACCTGTGAATCAAGGTCTGACAGCTTCACTTTATATTACTTCCGTGTGTTTTACACGTAGAGTATCCCTTTTCCTATACCACCTAGTACGTAAAAATAAACAAAGGACTAAAGTACCAAAGAGACATCAAGTAAAAAAAACAAAAACATTTGTTACTAAGGAGTTCCCATGTTGATTGTATTGCAAGCAATGTTGTAGCTATATTAGGGTGTGGTGGGACACATTTTGACATTCGTATCCTCTGCTTTGTAGTAGGGCGTGAGCCTCTGTGGTTGGAGAAAGGCAGAATCAACAAAGGAAGCAATTGCAAAGGAGGCGGATTGCTGAGGAAGGAGCTAGTGAAGGCAATCACTGAGATGTCAAAGCCTTGGTCTCTTTCTTTCTACTCGAAGAGAAGTTTCGGTTTGTTTTTTTGTGATGTTAGTTGGGAATTCGCATACACTGGGTCATACCAGGCGCGCAACGCCCATTGGGCTCAAAGGGCTTCAGCCCCCCTGTCGTGTGTGTCAGCCCGGCTGAGACAGCTTCCCGGGCACACACACAGTCGGACCCAAGTACTTCACAAGTCTTTAAAAGACCATTTGCTTGTTAATTCGGCTTTGTTGTTTTTTTACCCCTTCTTAGAGCCCCTGCAGCTACACTCTGCCTATTGCTTGAAGAATTAGCCCCCCCCCCGAAATCTTTTCTTAGCCCCCGTCCCCCCCGAAATTTGGCTCTAGTTGCGCCTCTGGGTCATACTAACTCTGTGGTAATGAGGGGGGGAGGGGCAATGGCAGACTGGAAAATCGTCTGTGTATCCCGTGCTTTTCCGTTCCCTGTTTTTGGCTGACAGGGCCGGAGCACAATCAAAACATGGTGGCACTCTTTGTACCTGCTTTTCATGGATATTACGTATCAATATTAGATGGAGAAAGTTAAATACCAAAACCCTATGGAGAACTAAACTCTCAGATTGAGAAGCAACTGATATTCTTGCCACATTCACATGCACTCACTTTGCTGACTATAAAAAGGAGGGAAACAATCACTTGTTCCTGCCAGACCTCAAGCGATGAGCTCAGCAACATAATCCAAAGAGCTGTTTAACTGGGACTAGAACTAGTGAGCTAGACTCTACTGGCAGAGTCACAACGCGCTGATTAGATCTACCTGTAATCTTAGAGTGACTGGAACATGCTCCTGCCTAAAGAACGCTTCAAACAAACCTCAGTGGGTACATAACCCCTTACCTGTCTCTTAGCTTTCACTTAAGCCCCTCATCCATTTTACTAATACCAGAATTGCAATCATTGGGTTGCACAGAGCTATTTTCTACAACTGCTTTAAAGCCACACACTATCTTACGGCATGCAGGTTACAAACACTTCTCCGCAGTACGTGAATTAAGTAAGCCTGGGAGAAGCTCACGGAGTTGGACTCCATGGAATTCCACAGGGTTATCGAAAACTCAGTGAAATTCCACGGAGTTCCACATGCAGGTGGAGTATTAGGCTAATAAATATGCAGACCCTCCCATTCACGATACAAGAGCCACAGTCACACCTCATTCCCTCCCTCACCCTAAAGAAGCAGGCACACTCACCCCGCCAGATGCACCGGTCTTCTCAGGGCTGCCCGGATCTCGGAATGAAGCGGAGGCCTCTCGGATCCGGTTCACGGATGATCATCATATGATCACACACAGCAATGGAGGGGGAGAAGTCAGCGATGGAAGTAAAAAACGGACACCCCTGCAGCGGCCGGTCTGTCATGCATTTCTAGTGGTTCCGCTGCCATCTTGAGGTAGTAGCTTTTTGCAGTCTGCCCTTCCCCTCACGCAATTGGTGCGCTTTAAAGAGCATGATTGCCATTTTCAGGATGACTCCGCTGATGTCAATGGCATGATCCTTGCCCTCTGTCTTCTTCCCCAAAACCGCAGAGCTGCTGTGCAGAGACGAGTGATTTGCAACAGCCACATCTTGTTATGGGAGGAGGCACAAGGAGTTACCACAAACACGGAGGCTCAGAACGGGCAGCACACAGGGGTGTACTACTGAGCTGGGGGACAGCCCGATCCTTCAAACGCCTCAGAGGATTACCTAGGCTGAGTATGCTATGCACAAGCCTCTCCGGCCCAGGACGCGGTGCATGTGGCTCCTGAGGAGAGACCACGGAGGAAGCTCCAATGCAGAAAGCTGAGCTAATCTGGCCCCATTGTTGTTCTTCCCCTGCAAGTCTTCAGAGGCCGCTGGGTTTGTCAGGCTGTATCTGCTGATAGTGGGTGGCATGAAGTGCAAGGTGGAAGGAAAAGGGAATCTTAGCGAGGAGCAGCAGCAGCGCTTGAAAAAGTGGGTGTGCGCAGTAAACTCCGCTCCGCCTGTTGGCTGAGTATTTTGCCAAAATTCCGTGCTCCAAGTGGAGCACAGAGTGGCAAAACTCAGTGAAATCCGCTGGTGGAGTGGAGTCCACCGCCCAGGGTTAGAATTAAGGTTGTAAACCTTCTTACTCATGACAAAGCCTCTAGCACACAGAATACCCAAAGATCTCTTTGCCAGATGCACTATGCCCCTGAGCTCGGTTATTGGAATTTAAACAGTTACATGAAGAGTACACGATGCTCTGAAAGGTATTCAACATACTGAGCTATTTATTGTTTTATGTTTTAGTACTGGGATATCAAATAGTGCAAGGTAATATTGCATCAAAGAAGAGGTGAATTGTGTGCACTCTTGAAATCGCAGTATTGGCATAGCTGTTCATGTTGCAGAGGATTAGGGGAAGAGGGGTGGGTGCAATTGGTGGAAATTGAATTGCAAAATTACATTAAAATTCTGCAAGTGTCTGCAGAATTCAACACCACTGCGAAGTGGGCATTTGGCGCTATTTTCTTAGCACAAAAAGCACCCTCCTGTCCAAAAATGTATGCGAGGATGCATTTTGCACTAAGATAATACAGTCAAACGCCACATGGCACCCTTAAATACTCTGCAGTGATTACTGCAGAGTATGTAAGGGCGCCGCCGCTGAGTGGTATGAAGTGGTTTCTAAACTTTAGAGACCACTGCATATTACTCTGCAGTGCATACCCCTCTGTACCCTTACTTACTCTGCAGTAATCACTGCATGGTATTTAAAGGTGCCGAGGCTTATGTCCTGCAGTGATTTTAAATCACTGCAATGTATACCCCTCGGCACCCTTACATACTCAGCATTTACTGCAGAGTACGTAAGGGCACTGAGGGGTATGCACTGCAGTTATTTTACATCACTGCAGTAAATACCCCACGTTCCTTGTATCCAGCAATTTTAAGGTAACAATAAAAATCTCAAGATAATTCCGGTGATTAATGTTCTTCATCGAGAGAGATTGGAGTTTTGTCTAGTGGAAGTTTTGATCATCATAAGGTAGAGCAGAGGGTTAATATGCCTGTTGCACAAAATGCAGATCAAAAAGTGCATATAATGTAAATAGGTCAGTGGGTTACTACTTTTGTTAGAGAGATCATTTTGTTACTCAACATAGAACAATGAGGTATTAACGGTCATCAAAGTGCTACATGCAAACTGCAAGGTATAGATTAGAGCATTATGATTTTTTCTGTCTTTCATCATCCTAATGTTGCAAAAAAAGGTTTCATATGGGTAGAAATCAATTCTTATTATTAAAGAGAACCTCCAACCATGGTGTTACTTTTTAATTCGGAGTTTGGGCTTCTCCAGACCAAGAACGAGGGAGCAGTCACTCTATGTTTAAAGACCACTGCAGATTAAACTTTAATCTGCAGTGATTTTTTAAACAGAGTGAAC
Source organism: Calotriton arnoldi (assembly GCA_963921515.1). Lineage (NCBI taxonomy): Eukaryota > Metazoa > Chordata > Amphibia > Caudata > Salamandridae > Calotriton > Calotriton arnoldi. The sequence goes on from CAWUFW010003035.1 coordinate 1,665,845, forward strand.
ATAAAGGTCCAGACTCAGTTGAAATGATATAAATGTAATAAGTAAAATGATTAAACAAGAAGGAGAAAACAAATGTTTGCTCCATAGGAAACAACAGGAAATTACATTTAATGCAAATCTATGCGACAAAATAGCCCAGAAACTAGGCAGGTTTCAGGCCAACTAGCAGATGCACCCAATTGTCGTGGAGGTTTAACCAAGTAAACGTTTTTTTATTGTTTGACTTTGAGAGCTTTGTAGAGGAGAAAGGTCTTAAGAAGGACAAACCTAAAGGTTCTGTCCAGCGCGAGTTCCTGGAGAACGCATCCCTTTGATGCCTCTTGTTATATTCCATATAGATACCATAATATAGGCCCCGGTAACTTCATTACCCTTCACCTATATTCTTCCCTACATTACACTTGTCACGGTTTACAGGGACTGACCTTTTACCTAGATACAACACTGCATTCAGAATGCGGGTTTTCCCTAGTTTGAAATCTCATACATTATGCATGAGGATTCTTGGAAGCACAGCAGGACTACCATCTCCTGTATAATATCTGTGTACAAAGTTCATGCCCGACGTCATCCTTAGGCCGACAGTAATACAGCAAGGTAGGACCCCTGGGGAGACCTATCGGTATATATACAGCACATCTCGCGAAGATAGACAGAGGAGATCAAGACTTCCCGGCCGACACACTGACAAGAGACGCTGAGATTCCTGCATGCAGATACTCCAGCTCGCAGTGGCCTAACATCCCTCGTGGGGTGTCCAACTCGAGACCAGGACAGGGTCCCGCAGTCTCTCACTTCAGGTAATGGGGTTGACTAGATCCTAGAGGGATTCTTGGCTTAACACCTACACACACGCTAGGTACACTTAGGTACATCTAGTTAGGGAGGCATCGTAGGAGTACGCATCTTTTATCATGTGTTTTATATACTCGTATGTATTCACGACTATTGTAAGATGGTACAACTATACCATCCATTTACCTTTACAGTACTGCTAATCATTTATATCTTGTACTGTCTAACGGTTGTTGCAGCTCATCTATTCTACACCAGAATAACAACTGTTCAATAAATGCTTATTGAAAACGCCCAGCCTGTTTATTCTGTGTATCTCTCTGAGACAGACTAAGTAAGCACGAGTGACTGAGCGAAAGGTAGTATATTGTTTCCACGGTCCTGAGGGATCAGGGTTGTCATGTTCGATGGTTGCCAGGAACTATTCTCTCCTTGATAAGAGGAGATTCTAGTGGCACTGTGAGCTAGTTGGTACAAAAGGCCAACATACCCGGTGGGGGTGTTCAGAGTCAGTCTGACACCAATCCTACAGTGTATGCTGTCCGAAGGCGCAGATCCTGTATACTTTTTATAGGAGCTACACGACACTCTGTCCTGTTTGGTTCTCTTTAGATGAAGTCAATTAGAGTGTTTCACAGGGTCTGACTGACTCTTCGAGGTAATAGTTAATACCTCAATTTTAGAGACAAAACATCTAAGTAGGATAATGCCACAGTTGGGCTGATGAAAGGACTTTTTTGGAAGTGGTGTACTTATTCTGATCTTCTGGTGGAGGGTTTTCAAAGAGTCCAAATTTCGTCTCCTTCTGTTTTAACTCCATGCTTGCATGCACTGCTCAGCTCCCCGAGCACTGATTTTAATAGGAAAGTGTTAGACCTAGCAAACTCTGCAGGGTCACCCCAACGATTAGCACCTTCTGGAAAATCAAAGGTGCTCTACACAAATGGCCCTTTGCGGAATTCAGAATTTTCTCTACTTTTCAAAATGTGTAACTTTCCAGGCTCACACTCTCCCTTTCACGGGCTGAAAGTAGGTAAAAAGCACAAAATCAGGAAATACGGACCACCACTTGGAAATTGAAAAAACGGTGGTGAAGAAATGTATTTTCTTTTTCAACAATGTACGCATGTGAAATTGGAAAGAAGGCAATCTAAGTGCCGCATTACTTTTGCTGATGCAATTAAAAAAAACATATAATTTGTTGTGCAGCACTTGTTTTTCCATTTATCCTTAAAAATAAATTTGATTGCATTTTGGCTATTTTTATGGTTCTCTGAGGTGCCGCGAATAACAAAAAATGGCCCAACACATGTGGTAAGCCTCAGCACCAAGAAGTTAATACTACCAAAATTAGTGTTCATGTTACCAGAAAACAAACAAAAACACAAATTACTACAATATGTCCTCAATCTCAAGCAACAGGTGAACATTGATACAGGTAGGGCTGCATTCAAAAACTAATAATATCAGCAAGGTTTTTAGCACAGGTTTATATTTCTAAGCACTCTGAATATCAACTGTTACTATTGCCCAGTTTAATGGTACTCCTCAGTGGCAGCCGTCATAAAATGAAAGTGGTGGTGTGGGGGACGGACAGGTGGGGGGCGAGGGACGGGGAAAATAATATACATAAATTTTTTTAAATGTACCTTTCCTTTCACTGCCGCTGCCTCCAATGCCCGCCATGGTGCTCTCCCAGCAGTCTCTGGAAAAGCAGGCTCCCTACCAAATCCAGACGCTGCTCTCACTATGAGAGCAGTGCCAGGATTGGTCTGAGCGGCCTGGTCTGCCGCTCAGACAGTCCCTGGGAGCCTGCGGCTTTTCTCCAATCCAGCTATGAATGCAGCTGGCTTGTAGAAATAGAAATGCTCATGTCTGTTTCGCCGGCCTAAGACAGCTGGCCAAACGTACATGTGCACTTCTAAGTGCTCGCCACTCCTCCCAGCCCTGCCCCGCCCTACACGCATGCCTAAACCAGTCATAGAAAAATAAAATGATATTGTTTTATCATTTTATTTTTCTGTCACTCACTCTGACGAGTGGGTCAACGCTTCTCTGCCATTACAGAGGAGCCGCCTCAGGCCCTTTCTCAGAAAAATCTGCACATGTTCTTTCATGGGTTCCTTACTTTGATAGGAGGATAGGCGCCTGTGCCCAGATGGCCCAGATAATTTTACTTATTGCAGCATAGGCACCTGGGAGCAAAGGTCACAAATACTGCAGATTCCCACAACACAGGCAATTGTGAGCAGAGGTCACAGTTACTAACCATGTCCCTCTTTGGGATCTAATCCAAACCATAAACCATTTTCAGTCCTGACCATTGTTACTCTTCAATGTTCCTTTCCCACTTTTATTTTGTTTTTGTGTTTCTCCTCTCTTTCAATTTCTATGCCCCATATAAAGGAAGGTAAATGTGTATGTTGTTGTCTTGTACTCTTCATTTCTTGTGTTTTTCAGATTACAAAATCTGCTATGGAAATAAAGTTAATCCGATTTACATTTAAACCTCAGTTGTAGAGCAGCTCCACTTTCAACTAGCAAATTTACTTTCCCATTTTGCTAAAACTCCGACAGCGCTCAATGAGTGACTTTCACTCTAGTGGAAAAGGGTCATGTACAGTGCCTTACTGGTCATTCTTCCACTCTGGCTTTCCCCTGGTGGCCTGGAGACTCCTGTCAGCAGTCAAAATATTTGTCGGCCAACATCATTTCTCATGTAAATGGCCCTCGATGGGTTCAGATGAACCAAACCAAACTAACATTTGCAGCTCTACATATATTTTATTGGTGTTCATTTCCTTCTATATACCCATCATTGTGTACAATGTGTTCAAACATTGCCATATAATGTTATCTTTTTATCCATATGGGTTGTGCTGTCTCTCAAGTAACTAGATACACTGTACAGTGCTGTGTGGTCGTTTTAGGTCTGAAATGCGCTTTATAAAACTTCAAATTAATAACTGTATACGTTGCCCTAGGCAACCAAATGTCCATTAAACGATGCATAGTTTCCCGCGTATAAGGGATTAACGGTTTAGCTATTGGTTATCTGCAGTCTGACGTCCATTGGACCACTTCAATTCGATTTGAGGCACATACAGTTTAGTATAAAAAGAAAGCAAAAACTGCACGTAGGTTATGAGATTATGTATTTAAAAACACAGAGAAATATCAGGTTGAATTTTTTGTCATACTTCACTTAACACTCGTAGCCCCCTAGAGGATTCTTATACAGCAGCAGAGCGCTGGTTGTGAGGGGTTCAGCCCAAACCCTAATCGGATTTATCAAGTGTTTACCCTCGTGATATTGTTCTACGGGAATCCAACGTTCTGATTCCCATCACTGGAGCAACAATAATCACTTCACACCTAAAATGGCTGACTTGGTGGCTTCGGTTTTTTTTTCTCGTTTCCCGACAAGACTATTGTGATTTAGCAACAGACAGTAGGAAATGCTAACCTTCCACCTCCTTTCCGCCTCTGCAGAGGGGACAAAGTAAGGCTCTTTAAACTCATTGGACAATTACATTCTGGTCAGGGCGGGGAGCTGTGCCGCAAAACCACACTATTTAGTGCTGGGGGCGTTAGAGTCTTTGAACTCTCATTCCTTTAGCAACACAAGCAAGTGACTGGTGCCTCTTCCCTTAGTCTAACAACGGATGTGTTCTCTCAATTAGGCACGACTGTGATTGCACTCTTAATAATATAAATACATGCTGCTGCAGTGCCTTCCACTATGTCCATGGTATAGTGAATGACAAGGTTTACATGTCACGAGGCATCAAGAAGTTGGTCTGCCTAATGTTGAGCTTTCATCTCTGTGTAGAAAAAACAGAGCCCTAAACCCCACTTGAAACCATTTTCTGTGATCCAAGGTGAAAATCAGAGGAAATATTAGAAATTCAGCACACACCTTCCAAAATAAACCTGCCATAGTTTAGAGTAATTTACCCAATTTGATATTAATATGAATCATTGCTTTTTAAAGTATTTTTCAATTTCCCAAAACACATAATAAACATCTAAAACAAAGACAAAAATAACACCACAAATTTACAGGTAGTGTCATCATAGTAAGGATCATGTGAATAACTGTCACAGGAGAGACATAAGCAATGCAAGCACCTTAACCGGTCTAAAATGCATGAAGGAAACCACGCCAGGCAGATGTCCCTGTAGGCATATTGCTCCGCTGGAGCTCCCAAGAATATGTCACCATTGCTCTGCACTCATTAAACGCACATGAAGGACCTGAGGACATAAGATCGAAGTCATCACTGAAAGCCTCCATATATTCATACTTCATGCAGTGAGCAATTCCCACAAAGCTCCCCAATAAACCCTACTCAAAAGACACTCTCTTTCACCCACATCTTCATGTGCCATAAGCCAGTAATGGCATCAGATTTCCCTTCCAAGTCATTGCATCATGTTGCTTGTCCAATACCAAGCCCAGGGCCACACAAAAAGAATGGGAACGTGTATATCACTTGAATAACAGCCTCAGGAGGCACAGCTGTGAAAAATAAACAAGTGTTCCACCACTGCATTCCAGATGTGGGACAAGATGTGCATCTGCACCAAAAGTGGCAAAAATCTGCCTCTGCACCACACACATTTGTAATGAATAAACTTAAGCTACTGGTATGAAAGACAAGCAGTGTGTTATAGCATGCTCTACACCAACGTTCTCCAAAGTCGGTCCTGGAAGGCCGGCTCCATGCCTGATTTTTAGCATATCCCCATTTAAATAAATGTCATCTGATGGCCCCCCTCGCAACCATTGTCAAAAAACACGGACTCAGCAAAGTTTCCTACGCAAAAGACACCCAGCTCATCCTCTCCCTCACCAAGGAACCCAACATCACCAGGCACAATTTCAATGAACGAAGTCGCCTCCTGGATGAGCAGCAGCTGCCTGAAGCTCAACTCAGAGAAAACTGAAGTCCTCATTCTCGGATCCACCCCCTCCACATGGGACGACACCGGGTGGCCCCCCACCCTCAGAAACCCGCCCATGGACCACGCCCACAAACTCGGCCTCATACTCGACTCCTCCCTCACCATGAACCGACAGATCAATGCTGTATCCTTCATGTGCTTCAACACCCTCCGCGTACTTTGCAAGACCTTCAAATGGATCCTCCCCAAATGCAGGAAGATCGTCACCCACGCACTCATCACCAGCAGGCTGGATAACGGGAACGCCGGAATCAACAAATCTCTACTTCAAACTCCAGACCAAACAGAACGCCACAGCCAAACTCGTCCTCAGCATCCCACGACAAGACCACATCACCCAACACCTACGAGTCCTCCACTGGCTCCCTGTCGAAAAAAGAGTGACCTTCAAGCTGCTCACTCACGCCTACAAAGCCGTCCACAACACCGGACCCCAATACCTCAACAAAAGAATCTCCTTCTACACCCCCAAGAGAAACCTCCGCTCCACTGACCTAGCCTTGGCCGAAATCCCCCACATCCACAGAGCCAGAACTGGAGGCAGAACCTTCACCTACATCATGGCCAAGACCTGGAACAAACTCCCCCTCAGCATCAGACGAAGCCCCACACTGAAAGCATTCAGGAAGAGCCTCAAGACCTGGCTCTTTGGATGACCGGAGCTGCCCGAAAACCCCCTCCCAACCAGAGCCTCGAGACCCTTACGGGTGAGTAGTGTGCTTTACAAATCCCTGATTGATTGACTGATAGTTATCTTAAAACTCTGCCATGGATCTAGCCCTCCAGGTCCGACTTTGAAGAACCCTGCTCTACACTACTCCACATCAGACAATTACTTGAAAGGGTACCTCTAAATCACCATCTGCAAACAGGAGAATCAGTTAACAAAAAGCAACTTTAATATTCATTTTATTTCAATGAAAGGTAGTCAGTGCTCTATCCAAGTCCTTTAAAACATTTTGCGATGAACATGGGCATCACTTGGGATAGGTATGGTTATAGTGTGAGAAGAATCGTCTTCGTTATCTTAGTAAAGACTTCGACCCTGCAGCAAATCTGCCCTAAAATTCGGTAGAAATAGTTGCATACAGTGGGGTGGTCGAATCGTTCTTGCAGGGAGTTCTGTAATTTGTCTGTACGTTTGAAGGCTCAATTGGAAATTTTTACAGGCAAGCCAACCAGCTCTTACATTTTCATCTGTGTAATGGGAACAACACTGATGTTTGCCAATTAACATTCAATCTTGCTGCAGTAGAATTTATCAAATACAGCAAAACATAATTGGATTATTGTAAAAAAAAAAAAAAAAAACATTTGGACTCCAGAAAAGCCCATTCTATGTACCTACATCCTGCTCCTGGCAATGTGAGCCAGATGTTTGGCTACCAGTAGAAGTATTAACAGGCGTAAGAGAAACCTCAGGGAAGGGCTGCAGCAAATTTCGATACAACAAAGCAATCCATGTCAAGTATGTCAAATCCAAGCCATAATTAGAGATACTTTCCAGATACCTCCATGCCAGTACTTGATGAGGTATGACTATTCAGATTGGCAGTAATAGTAAGGGCAGAGTTACTATAATTAGGCATCCAAACAGCAGGAACAACCTCCTAAGATTTAGCATCCTACTCCTGGTTGGAATAAAGCAAGAGTAACCAGGGTGAGCAAGGTCAGGCAGCATGAGGACATTCCTGCCTTATCCAATGTTGGATCTAGCATCCTTGACGCTGTTTCTCCTATATGCCTTCTGTTGGACTTGGCCCTTTTTGCAGGGTCATCCCTGAACTTTTTGCCTTCCTCCTGTATTGTTTCTGACCTGTTTTTGTTGGTTTTAGGACTCTGGGCACTTTACTACTGCTGATCAGTGCTAAAGTGCATATGCTCTCTGTATAAAGTGTTATGGTAATTGGTTGTCCATAATTGGTATGTTTGCCTTACTAGTAAAGTGCACTGTGTGCGCCAGGGCTGGTAATGCAAATGCTACTGGTGGGCCTGCAGCACTAATTGTGCCACCCACACAAGTAGCCCTAAAGAGAGAACTCGGGCCTGCCACCGCAGTGCCTGCGCGCAGTTTGCTAACTGCCATGTTGTCCTGACAAGTGCACCCACTTGCCAGGCCTTACCCTTCCCTTTCCCTGCACATTAGACACCCCTATAGCAGGCCCAAGGTACCCCCCTGGGCAGGGTGCAGTGTCTGTGAAAGGTAGGACATGTACGGAGGTGTGTACCATGTCCTAACAGTGAAATACTCTCCATTTCGTTTTTCACTGTTGCAAGGCCATCTTGCCCATAGGACAGAATGGGAAGGCTGTGTAATATGTTTCCAGCCTATCTTCCCATAGGCTTAAGATGGAGAGGTGAAGTTTAGTGTGCCTGAACTCACAATTTAATAACATCTTTTTGTGAAGGTGGTTTTTGAATTGTGTGGTTAGAAACCCCGCTTTTAGAAGTGGCTGGTTTTTTTGTTCTAACAATTCTGTGGGTCTCTGCCTGGTTGTGGATTGACTGTCTGGATTTGAATGTGATAGGATCTAGGAAAGGTCTTGACCCAGGGAGGGGTAGGTGAGACAGCAACAGGCTTACCTGCATCTGGAGTGTAGGGGGGAGGAGTAGCCACCTGGAGGTGAAGAGGCCTGGGCTGCTGCCATAAAAGAACGGCTCCCCCTCCTGCTGAGTGATTAAGGACCCAGACCCCCACTATCAAAGAAAGAAGGTGCCGCTGGCAGGAAGACACCCAGAACTGGTTTGGACAGGGGTCAGTGCCCCCTGAACACAAAGACTTCAAAGACATTTAGGGGTATAACTATGAGAGCTGAGGCTCCTGAATGTTGGACTGATCAAGACTGAAAAGGATTGAAAACTACTTCGTGGTCAAGAGGAACCTCTGCCAAGGAAGAACAGCTGAAGAGACTGAAGAGAAGGACTGAACCTTGCTGTGTGTTCTGGGGCTGCCCTGCAGTTTGCTGATTTAACTAAGGAGAGGCTAAGGGACTTTGCTGTGTCCCCCTGCTTGAAAGGACTTTGCTGTGTGCTGTGTCCCGAAGTAACTTATCCCCAAGGGCCCGAGGAGAGCTGGCTCCCTGTTGTGGAAACTCAGGAACATCAAAGTTTCCAAGTGTGTCTCAGCGGCGCTGTGTGCGTGTGCTTTTTGCAGCCTGAGACCTTCGTAAGCATTGCACCGGGACTGTGTGGCCCGAAACCCAACCGAGTCTCAGCGACACTTTGTGCGTGTGCGTGTGCAGCCTGAGACTGCCGTGGGGTCCGTGGTACTGGTTGGAGAGTGCCCCGTGACTGCAGTGCCCCCGCAGCGTGAATCATCGTCCACGCTGCTGTGTAGCTGTTTGTGGCCTGAGCCGTCATCGTAACTGAGGCTGCGGATCAAGATCGCCGGCCCGAGCTGCAACGTGCTGAAGGACTTCGTAAAGTTGAGGAAGTCGTGAGGTAATCGTGATCGTTGTTCGCAAGAGGAATCTGCCCAAGATCGTCAGCAACGGAGGAGGCAGCGCCGTAACCTGTCCGGCTACAGCGTCGCCTTGCATCGGGGCTGCGTCGTCATCGGGAGTGCCCAGCAGGACGTCCGACGAGCAGGGAGAGAGAGAGAGCGAGGCAGCGCATCCCCCAGGTAAGGCTTGGACTCCGGTCGGGAGCCGCAAGCGTGTGTGGCCTGGGGAGGCGCAGGAGGAGTACCGGAGTGCTCCCGTCTCTCTCCCGCTGCATCGCGTTAGACGTGCTGAGTCCTCGAGCGGCCTGGACCTGCCCGGCAGTACCGGGCCGCCCTTGGAAGCTCAGGACTGTTGTCTGTGGTTGGGGCCTAGTGGTGCCCGCGCTAATAGCGTCGATTGGCCTGGTATTATTCCTGCATTACGAACTGCCTGATTACGTGCATGGAGGATTGTATTATTCCTGCATTACGAACTGCCTTATTACTTGCATTAAGGAGTGCGTTATACTTGCATTACGAACTGCCGGATTACTTGCATTGAGGATTGCATTATTCTTGCATTACGAACTGCTTTATTACATGCATTAGGGATTGTATTATTCCTGCATTACGAACTGCCTTATTACTTGCATTAGGGAGTGCGTTATACTTGCATTACGAACTGCCTGATTACGTGCATTGAGGATTGCATTATTCTTGCATTACGAACTGCCTGATTACTTGCATTGAGGATTGCATTATTCTTGCATTCTGAACTGCATAGCATTGCATTAGGACTGCATTTGAACATCGTGAACTGCGCATTAATACCGCAAGAACCTACAAGTGTTTGTTGGCCTAATAACCGGCAAAGTGAAATATTACGAATACGCATGTTGGATTTTTATCGTTTGGTCTTACCGTTTTTTTCTGTTTGATAAAGATACTGCTATTTTCATACATCAGTGTGGTGTCCATTTGTGGTGTTATCACTGTCACTGGGAGTGTGGTTGCAAATACTTTACACCTTGCCTTGAAGAAAAGCCTGGCTGCTCGTGCCAAGCTACCAGGGGGTGAGCAGGGGTTATCAACGAGGGTGTCCCTCCTTTCCCTGACTAGAAGCAAGGGTCCCTATTTGGACTAAGGTAACTGCCTCAGCCAACTAGAGACCCCCAGTTCTAACATTGGTGGTCAGCGGTGTGGGATTGGAACGTGTATTTGCGAATTCACTCACAGTGATTGGTGTACATCACTGGTTTTAGCGCAGACCACGACGCAACCACATATTGTGTTCTTGATTTTTGGTTCTATTTTTGAGCGACCTATAAGCCACACATCATGTCTCAGAGGAGTCAAGTAGCCAGTGAGGTTGCAGAATTGGAGTTCGACATTGAGGCATTGCTTACTACAAAGTTGATCAATTGAGGCAATTCTGCAGAGCTTTGGGATGTCCCGTGAAAGGTAGCGCCAAGAAGGAGGAGCTGAAAACGGCCTTAAGGGCCTGGTGGGAAGCCGAAGAGGCTCAGGAGACAGGTGATGCTGAGGTGGATGAGGATGACCCAGGGAATGGATTTGGCCTACAGGATTTGCCAGTGGGAAGGCCAGCCTTAGGGGCTGGTAGTGACCATTCCGGGCGGAGTTTTTCCCCAGAGGAGCTGGAGGAAAACCAAAGGGTCAGAGAGCATGAGTTGGAGGTTTTAAAACTTAAAGCTCAAGCAGAAGAGAAGAAGCTGCTCATTGAAAGTGAAAAGCGAGCAGAGGAGAGCAAGAACGCTCTCGCCTTGGAGGAGAAAAAGATGCTTTTGGCACATAAGTTAAGAATGAGGGAGCTTGACTTGGAGCTCGAAAGGCTCCAAGTGCCTCAGACAAGCCAAAAGAGATGTGTGTAGCTCAGGAAGTGAGCTCTGCTGGGTTGGAGGTGGAGTCCAGCTCAGATGGTGGCAGCAAAACTGTAGTGTCTAGTGCTGAGAGAAAAGTACATACACCCAGAGATGTGGCGCCTGACTTGAGGGAGGGGGCTAACATACACCAGGGTGTTCAGGTTTATGAGGTAGCTCCAGTGGTGTGCAGTGTCCCTGAAGTAGATTGGGGAACTGACACGGGATCATATTCCTAGTGGTGGGAGGGACACCCTACTGACCCTAGATGAGAGGTGCAGGGAGAGGGGTTCCCCCATGGTAGAAACCTTGGTGTGTGAGTGTGGAGACCACCCAGAACAGTGTAGGTTGAGTGACGGAGACAGTCAGACCCTGTCTTGCCAATCTCAGGAGAGTGGTGTGGGGTACTTGTGTGAGGCACTGGAGGGTGAGGCAAAGAATAGCTTGGTTAACAACTGGGGGGGGCTGTGTGATTCATTTGTTGGAGAGCATATTTTAAGTCTCTGTTTTCCAGAGCTATGCCAACACCCGGTGGGGTGCGAGTTCTCTGATTCTAGGGAGCTTGCTCAGGAGGCAGACCTTTGGGTGGATTCCTGAGTGTCTGAGGAAGCTTTTGGGAGTGACCCAGAAGGGGGTGGTTCAGGTTTTCCCCAACCAAGTGAGGTAGGGGAGGTTTGTGGTAGCCCAGATAGGTCCCAATGTAGTGGAAGGGGTGTAGGGTCCCACGTCCCATCTCAGAGGAGAAGGAGTGGGAGGGGGCTGTGTCCCAAGGTGGCCGATACCCAGTCCCAGGACCTGTTGGTTCCATAAGGGAACACCAGGAGGGGAGCCTAGACTGTACCGGGAGGCCACTTCCTGAGTAGGATCCCAAAGTGTCAGGTGAACTGAGGGGGTCTGCTGTAACCAGCATCCCACGAGTTCTGGTGTCTGGTAGCACCGCTCCTGTGGGGAGGGTGCATGGGTCCAGAGAGAAAGGCAGGGTGTGGGAGAGCCCACCCCAGTCTTTTATCCAGCCGGAGGGTACAGACCCTGGGCTGGCGGGCCAGTGTCAGGATGCCATACCCGACTTGGCAGAAGGGAGAGTGGAGAAAAGGTGCCAGGCACCTGGGGCTACTGCCCCCACTTTCTGACGCCACAGAGGATAGAGAGGCCTGAAAGGCATGAGGCCTGGCTCTCATCACTGACAGCTGTCAGTGGCCACTGTGGCTGGTTGTCCTGGTGGACAGAGTTGCCCATGGGAGGGGGGCTGGAGTCACACCTCGAGGGTGGACTGGGCCACACCACTGTGTTGGCCATGTGGGTACTGTCTACCAGTGTGGACCCATCTGTGAGCAAAGTAAGTTTAGGCGCTGCACAGATGGGGTCCCCTGAGGAGATGGGTCCCCCCTGGGCTAGCTTAGGGGGCCCTGAGAGTATGGACAGAGGGAACCAACTGGGTTCAGATTGGCGTAGAACTGGAATATGCCCCTGCAGTTGCGGGCCAGGGTCCGTGTTCTATCGCCCAAAGCAGGGAAGCCCATCAAGGTAGTGATTGGTCTACCCTGTGTTTTTGCTGGAAGGGGGTTGTGTTGGACTTGGCCCTTTTTGGGCGTCATCCCTGAACTTTTTGCCTTCCTCCTGTATTGTTTCTGACCTGTTTTTGTTGGTTTTAGGACTCTGGGCACTTTAATACTGCTGATCAGTGCTAAAGTGCATATGCTCTCTGTATAAAGTGTTATGGTAATTGGTTGTCCATAATTGGTATGTTTGCTTTACTAGTAAAGTCCCTAGTAGCCCTAAAGAGAGAACTCAGGCCTGCCACTGCAGTGACTGCGCGCAGTTTGCTAACTGCCATGTTGTCCTGACAAGTGCACCCACTTGCCAGGCCTTACCCTTCCCTTTCCCTGCACATCAGACACGTTGATTTTTTTCTGAAGCCTTTTCTACATGATGTCCCGTCATATCTTCAAGACACTACTGATTTTATCAACAAAATGGAGTCTCAAATATTTTCATCTAAGGATCAACTTCTAGTTACTCTAGATGTGGTGTCCTTATACACCCAAATACCACAGGAAGATGGCTTAAATGCCATAGAGTCTTTTTTACAATTAAGGCCACAACCTGTTAGAGTTCCGAGTGAATTCATATTATATTTGGCTAGGTTCGCACTTCAAAAGAGCTATTTTAAATTTGACAATGAGTACTATGTACAAACCAAAGGCACCGCCATGGGTTGTCCTTTCGCGCCGGAATTTGCTGTATTGTATATGGCAAAATATGAGGAGAGATTCATCTATAATAATAATCCATTTCTGGCCCAAATTAGCATTTGGGTCAGATATATAGACAATGTATTCCTGATATGGAACGGAGCTGTGACGGATCTAGTGGCCTTTCATTCGTGGCTGAATGATCGGACTGCAGATATAAAGTTTACTTTGAATTACAGTACAAACAAAATGACTTTTCTATATGTGGAGATATATGAATCGGAAGGAGCGTTGTTAACAACTTTACACAAGAAAGCCACAGATCGCAATAAAGCTCTGCACTACAAAAGTCAACACCCACGCAGTCTACGAGACAATCTGCCTTACGGACAGTTTTTAAGGATTAAACGAAATTGCACACTTAAGGAAGACTATATGGACAATGCCAATAAGCTGTTGGAAAACTTGAAAGAACGAGGCTATCCAAAGAAACTTCTAAAACATGCATTAAAATGAGCTTGGTGGACACCAAGGGAGACACTACTAAAAAAGAAAGAAAAGAAATCTATGCAACGGCTGGTGTGTCACCACGTTCAGTCCCGCACCAATTTTTTGAATAAAGTCATCAATCAAAACTGGCATCTGGTTCAAAATGTTCATAAATCTTTCTGTAAACCACTTTTTGCATTGAAAAAAGAAAAAAGTGTAGGCAATTTAATCTTTAGAGCTGCTCTACCAAAACAATCAGTAAGGACTACTGTAAGGTCACAATTAGGCCTGCCACCTCTGGTAGGACACCATAGATGTGGCACGTGTGTGTTGTCCTTCGACTATAGAAGGATCATTGTTTTCCTTGAATAATATCAAATGGAAACATGATAATTTCTCCAATTGTAAAACTAAGTATGTAGTTTACGGGATTTTATGCCCGTGCATGAAACTATATATCGGAAAAACCAATCAGGAAGTACGTCAACGAATCATTCAGCACATGTCTAGGATTCGCAAAAAAACAGAGAATGCTCCTTTGGTGAACCATTGGACAGTGGCAAAACATATGATCAATGATCTTAAATGGACGGTCCTATCCAAGATCACAATTGACCCGAGAGGTGGTGACATGGATAGACGGTTATTACAAAGAGATGCAATGTTAATTGTCAAATTTAATACAGCAGTAGACGGCCTAAATGAGTTGTCTGAAATTTATAACTTGTAACAGAGTCGAATAACTATGGGATGTTATTCAAATATGGACCTCAGTGTTAATATTCCGTTATGTTGCAGTTAGAGTTTTTATGGATTAACACTGTGTGATGTTATCACAACATGTGTCCCTGTGTCAATTAATTTTGATACGTTGAATCCAGAGCTTCCCCCAAGAGCTATAGGTTTTCCTAAAATTAAAAATTGTGCAGTAATTATTGATATTGGATAGCATAGAATACTTATGCTATTGTGTTTTTCAAAACATTTTGGCTGCAAACAAGGTAAACAATTGGGAATCAAGAAAAATCGTGGAATTATTTCCTCTTCTTTTCTTAGAAACTACTGGTGCCCTTGTTCACCAGGGTGTATTATTAAAGTTGGCCTCTGATGACAAAAAGAATCAACTTGAGACGATGAGAAAAACATGTTAATCATGGACTTTCCAAGTGGAACGCTGCCGTAGTGCAGCAGTAGGCATCAATAAAGTTTTGTGAGAAAAAAAAGCTGTGGTAGTGTATACGACGTATACGGAGAGCGCGGGCTGATATAACGAAATATTGGAGCGCAAACTCTAGCAAGTATTGCCTCCTCCCTGAGTGATCCAGTCGAGAGAGAATGGCGTTGCTTCAAACTGTTGAAGGTATGTGGTTCGATGTTAGACGGAATTAGAAATCATTCAAAACATGCAGGCAGTAAAAACTTTGACTACTGCTCTTGTCGGATACGTGTATCCGTTGATAGATACGTGGTGCTTAAAACGCAGTAATGTGCCAGTTACACGTTAAATGACTTAAATCGAATACTCCGTTGAAAGACGCAAAGGCGTCCGGAACGCTGATTTGTTGGTGCAAACCAGCCGTAGAATTTAGAATAATGTGGCAGGTAATGATAAGCTTTTAGTGCATGAAATCATGGTTTGCTAACAGTACACCGATATCGACGGTCCGTGTACGGCAGGTGAACGGCACGTAACAGTTCCCGTTTTTGTAACTGAGCAACATGTAACAGAGCTATAGCGCGATAAGGGATCGATTTCGGTATATATATATATATATATATATTCACTGAAAAAACCATAGGTTTTAGGGATGTTATAGTTACAAATTAGCATTTAAAAAACCTTTGAAATTCACTGAAAAAACCATAGGTTTTAGGGACAGTTATAGTTAGTTGGACATTGCACTCGTACAAAACCCGTGAAATTCCCCCGTTATAGTTAGTTCAGCTAACTATAACTCGCGCCCCCGCAATGCACTGCTGATGACGTCACATATTACATCACTCATGACATGGTCAGTGACATCACTGATGACATCACTGATGACATCATCCAGTGACTGTGTTTCTGTAAAGTTTAAATATTTTTTATATATATAGGGAAAGGCGTATTGAAGAATGAGTGGGTGTATAAGTGTCTGTATGGATGATTTAGTAGGTGCGTGACTAATTCTATAAGTGAGTGATTAAACGTATCTTACTGAATGCATGGGTTAGTGACTAAACTGGGTTAATGTCTGTATCTGTCTGTTGCTGTGTAAGTGGCTGCATGGGTTTGTGAATAGCTACATGAGTGTCTATAAGAGTTATTGATTTGTTGTCTGAGTATCTGTATGGGTGCCTGAGTGTTTGTGTGGATGGGGTGTGTGCGACTGTGCATAGATGTGTGAGTGGGTGATTCACTGGGTGGATGGTTTCAAGAGTGCATCTGTGATAGACTGTATGGGTGGGTAAGTGTGTGTAAGAGTGTGTTAGTGAGTGAATGTATGTCCCAGTGGTACATGTGTGAGTAACTACATATGTGAAAGGCAGTATATATGTGTGTTGGAGTATATAAATAGCTATAAGCGAGAGTGAGTGATTGTGATAGTGGCTGTATGGATGAGTGTGTGCTTGTATCAGTGATTGTATAAGAGCGTAACAATGTGCTAGTATTTGTATGATTAAGTGAGCTGGTGTGTGTATAACTGTATAGGTGAGTAAATGGCAGTGTGTTTAATTATTTGCATGACTGACTAGGTGTGTGAGTAACTCTATGGATGAGTGGCGGTGTTTGAGTGTCTATATAGGAGTAAGAGTGCATATGATAGTCCTGTATTGAGTGACCATAAGTATGAGTGACTGTACGGGTGAGTGAGTGGATGTGTGTGTGTAGACCTAAGAATCAGTGAGTGGGTATGTAGTTATTGGTGTTGGAGTGTCTATGGTTTTGCGAATGGCAGTCTGTAATTTAGATTGGGTGTATCAAAGGTTATATTAGGGTGTGAAGAGCTGCATCAGATTATCACGTGGATGATATCATCAGTGATGTCATCAGTGATGTCACTGACCATGTCATGAGTGATGTAATATGTGACGTCATCAGCAGTACATTGCGGGGGCGCGAGTTATAGTTAGCTGAACTAACTATAACGGGGGAATTTCACGGGTTTTGTACGAGTGCAATGTCCAACTAACTATAACTGTCCCTAAAACCTATGGTTTTTTCAGTGAATTTCAAAGGTTTTTTAAATGCTAATTTGTAACTATAACGTCCCTAAAACCTATGGTTTTTTCAGTGAATTTCAAAGGTTTTTAAATGCTAATTTGTAACTATAACATGTCTGAAACCTACGGTTTTTTCAGTGAATTTCAAAGGTTTTGTAAATGACAATTTTTAAATGTATTAATTGTTATATAAATTTTTTTCATACCGATTTCGAAATTTTTTAGAAAACATTTTTTTTACATATTTTATTTTTTAAATTACATTGTAATTATATTATACATTACAAAAATACTTTCTCAGAATGAATTACTTTAGTTTAAATACTTTGCACATAGGCAATAGACTTTTAAGTACAGTAGTTACAGTTGTTGCAATGGGCAACACATTTTCAAACACAATGCAACATTCAGCTCAATGTGAATTTCTAGTTAAATGCAATTAGTTACTTTATGGATTACTTTTCTAACCACAGGACTGGATCCTAGATTCAGTCCTGGGACATCTCCTGTAAACAGTTGAGTAAAAGCGTTTTGGTTACAGTCGTGATTTTTAAGGAATATTATTGTATTTTAAAAGTTGACACTTAGAAACTTTTTCTCATAGAATGACCAATGTTATCCTATGGAAGGAAATTCACTTAGGAGGTAAAAACTGTTATCGTTACTTTTTGTTACTCAGTGTTGGATCCTGGATCCAGCACTGGTGCATCTCCTGTAAACAGTTTAAAGAATGCGTTTAAGTCATACAGGCGATTTTTAAGGAATATTTGTAGTTTGTGAAAATCGACACAAACTTTTCTGCTGAAAACCAGACAAAGGATTCCTATGGAAGAAAATATAAGTTACTGGTAAGTACGGTTAAAATTACTTTTCAGGGTCAGTGCTGGGCTAAAAGATGCAGCACTGGGTTCTCTCCTGATAACAGGTGAGTAAATTGGAATTCGTACTTTGGTTGATTTTAGAGGAATATTATAAAGTTCCAAAACTCCACACTTAGAAGAATTTCCAAGTGAAACCAGTCAATGTTAGCCTATGAAGGAAATTCAAGTTACCGGTAAGTACGGTTAAAATTAATTTTGAGGATCAGTACTGGGCTGAAAGATGCAGCACTGAGGTCTCTCCTGATAACAGGTGAGTAAATCAGAATTCGTATTTCGGCTGATTTTAGAGGAATATTTTAAAGTTCCAAAAATCAACACTTAGAAACTTTTTCAGCAAAAAGCAGGCAATGATATCCTATGGAAGGAAATTCAAGTTACCGGTAAGTACGGTTAAAATTACTTTTGAGGATCAGTACTGGGCTGAAACATGCAGCACTGAGGTCTCTCCTGATAACAGGTGAGTAAATCGGAATTCGTATTTCGGCTGATTTTAGAGGAATATTTTAAAGTTCCAAAACTCCACACTTAGAAGAATTTCCAAGTGAAACCAGTCAATGTTAGCCTATGAAGGAAATTCAAGTTACCGGTAAGTACGGTTAAAATTACTTTTCAGGACCAGTACTGGGCTGAAAGATGCATCACTGAGGTCTCTCCTGATAACAGGTGAGTAAATCGGAATTCGTATTTCGGCTGATTTTACAGGAATATTTTAAAGTTCCAAAACTCCACACTTAGAAGAATTTCCAATTGAAACCAGTCAATGTTAGCCTATGGAAGGAAATTCAAGTTACTGGTAAGTACGGTTAAAATTACTTTTCAGGACCAGTACTGGGCTGAAAGATACAGCACTGAGGTCTCTCCTGATAACAGGTGAGTAAATCGGAATTCGTATTTCGGCTGATTTTAGAGGAATATTTGCACAATGGTGAAGGGAGGGGCGGGGCCTGAGGTGACATCTGTGCAAACGCGCCCCGTTGCGCGTTTTAAGTTGGGGGATTAAGTCCCCTTGAATCCTGAGGGTCCCTAGGGGCCAACTAGCCCACCAGGAACCTCCAATATGCGCCAGGGGCTGCGTTGCAGAGACGTGTAGAGAGGCCACACCCCTTTTACACCTCTCTGCAACGCAGCTCTGTGGCGCTTTCTGGATGTACCTGTTGGGCTAGTTGGCCCCAGGGACCCTCAGGATTGAAGGGGATTTAATTCCCCATCTTAAAACGCGCCACGAGGCCTGTTTGCACACATGTCACCTGAAGCCCCGCCCCTCCCTTCACCACTGTGCAAACGCGCCCCGTGGCGCGTTTTAAGTTGGGGATTAAGTCCCCTTGAATCCTGAGGGTCCCCGGAGTCCAACTAGCCCACCATATACCTCCAAAAGCGCCACAGAGCTGCGTTGCAGAGAGGTGTAAAGGGGTGTGGCCTCTCTACACGTCTCTGCAAGGCAGCCCCCTGGCGCATACTGGAGGTTCCTGGTGGGCTAGTTGGCCCCAGGGACCCCCAGTATTCAAGGGAATTTGTTCCCCCTCTGCAAACGCGCCAGGGGCGCGTTTGCAGAGTGGTGAAGGAAGGGGGCGGGGCCTGCGGGCCCGATCGTTTTTTTTTCTTCTTTTTTTGTCCCTGAAGGAGGGCTGTGTAGCCCCCTTCCTTTTTCTCTTTTTGGGCCCTGGGGACCCCATCCCCCAGGGCCTTACCCCTTTTAAATTACAAAAAAAAAAAAAAAACGGGAAGGGGCCGCGTGGCCCCCTTCCCTGGGCCTGTATTGGCCCCGAGGACCCCATCCCCGGGGCATGGCCTCTATATTTATTATTTTGAGGGGGCAGCGTGGCCCCCTCCTCTGGCCATTTTAAGGCCCCGGGGACCCCATCCCCGGGGCCGGCCTTTCCATTTTTTTTTAACTTTTTTTTTTCTCTTTTTTGGAGAGGGGGCTGCGTGGCCCCCTCCCGGGCCACTACTTGCCCCGGGGACCCCATCCCCCGGGGCTGGCCCTCTCCGTTGGGGACTGTGGGGGTCCCCAATCCCCCACAGTCCCGCCGGCTCCCCACGTCCCTTGGGAGCCGGCATTGCTGTTCCACATGGGGAGCAGCTGACATGCTGCTCCCCATGTGGAAAAGCAATCGCTTTGGATATTGGAAGAGAGAGCAGGTTTCCCTGCTCTCTCTTCCAATATCCAAAGCAGTTTGCTATGGCAGGACGGGAGCCGCGAGGCTCCGTCCTGCCATAGCAAACTACAGTGTCCCGGGGGTAGGCACCCGGGACACTGCAGGAGCCGGCCCTGGGGGTGGTGGTCCCCAGGGCCATCAAGGGCTCCAGGAGAGGGGCCGCGCGGCCCCCTCCCATTCAGTACACAGCCCCGGGAGGTGGTGGTCCCCGGGGCTCTGGAGGTCCGTAACGGACCCCCATATTAAAATGTTTAGTGCCCCGGGAGGTGGCGGTCCCGGGGCGTGTGGGGGGCTGGAGCCCCCACACTGGTTTTATTTTTAATTATAAAAAGCCCCGGGGAGGTGGTGGTCCCCGGGGCTGCGGGAGGGCTCAGAGCCCTCCCGCACCATTTTCCAAAAAGCCCCGGGGGTGGCGGTCCCCGGCGCTTAGGGGCCCTTTGAGGCCCCCACACATTAAATTATCCCCCCACCATGCCCCCGGGACTTGGCCACCCGGGGCCAGTAGCTATCGAGGCGCGGAGACCGCGCTTCGATTTTCCGGCAGGATTCGCGCACCCTGAGCGCATCCTGCCGATTTTTAAAATTTTTTTTATTTTTTTTGCCCAGGGGGTCCTTGTGGGACCCCCTGAGCAAACCTAGGGAGTCAGGGTGTTTCTACCCTGCCCCTTTGTGCGCTTTGCGCACTTATTTCTGTCCCTCGGTTCTACTGAGGGACAAAATGGCTGCCAACATTTCCTGAATCGGAATGTTGACAGCCAGCTGACAACCAATTAACATGCAGCTCGTGATCGGGACGGTGCGCGCAGGGTGCGCTGAGGGCACGCGGACCCTACTCGGCCATAGATATCACTAACTTTTTACTTTTCATTTTCTCAGCAACTACTGAACGGATTTACACCATTTAACAAAAGGGTTCTTTCTGAACCAAGAACTACCTCTTTGCCAAATTTGGTGTAATTCCGTTCAGCAGTTCGGGCTGTAGCCGTGTCTAAAGTTTCCTATGGAAAAGTGCATGGGGAAAACGCGTTTTGGGACCCCCCTTTTTTCTCGGCCCCCGCTTGACGAATCCCCCCCGAGACTTTCAGGGTAGGAGCGGGCCGGAGCGGGCCACAAAGTTTGAAAATTTCGCGAAGATACGTCAACCGGCAAGAGAGTTATTTCAAATAGAATGTCGCGGATTTCCTATGGATAATAGGTTGTAACTATAACTATCTACTGGCGACCGCCAGTAGATAATATATATATATATATATATACACACACACACACACACACACACACACACACACACACACACACACACACACACACACATACAAAATATACATATATATATATATATATTCATCAGTTTTCTATCCACAAGGAGAGATGGTGTTTCCATTTGTGTAAAGAGCTTTCACTTTTTGTGTCTAGGATAGCCGGATTCATAATCGAACCATATTTCAACTGCGACTGTGAGGAATTGAATTATCACAAAGTGGCAGAATGCGCACATGACAATGCAAGTCCGGGGCAGGCGCAATACTTTGTGTATAGACTTTTTTTGCATAATTCAGATTGGGACTCATATGACTAAATCTGCCTTTTTAATAGGCGTGAAAAACCACCCTTTCGCTCCAACTAAAAGACCTTTCTGTGGAACACGCTCCAACCACAAGCATTGATGCTTCAATAAATTGAAGTTGGTGAGTCTTTCTCTTCTCTGGTGCTAATAAACTTAATGCAGCCATTTTCCATTTTTTTGGAGCTAAAAATGATACATCTAAGCCTGTTCTAATTGGCATTTTTCTTTTGTTTTCTTCCTTCCTCTTTGGCAATGTGTTCAGAGTTGTTTCGGCGGATGCCGCTTGGAAAAGAAATTAATATATACCTTGGAAAATAAAGATTTCCTAGTAAAGGTAAAATATTAAATATTAGAAACAGATGGAGGAGATGGATTGTGTGAAACAAACGGTAACATGTGCACTTTTCTTTTGTTACATTTTCAGCTCGTTCCTGATCCTGAGGAGATCCCCACTTAAAATGTGAATGGGGCTCGAAACGCGTAGACCTTTTTTCTTGTCAAAACAAATATGATTCAAATAACGCGACCAGGCCAACCTTGTTCTTGTTTATGTGTTTTTGTATTTACCACTTTGGTGACCTGAGCCACTCATTGTTTTGCAAGTGTCCAATGTGGGACAATGGTGTTTTAATGAAATAAACTTTTTTAATAGTAGGCTAAATCTCTCGAACTTTTTTTCCCGCTTGGGCTTTCTTTTCATTTTCTGTGTTTACTCTTTTATTCCTTTTTTTCTTTTCTGGAACTTGAGCTAGTTCATCTTTTTCCTCATGTAGGTCAAATGTGATGAAAAGAAAAGTCATTGATTTGACCATCAATTTGTGAATTTATTATACAATTGTTTTTGGTGTGTTGTGGTTATATGTGGTTTTGTATAAAGAATCTTTAAAAATCAAAAGAAATGTTTCCAAAAGACAAAAAGTAAAGTCTACAAAAGTATTGAAGAATTAAAATAAAAATTAATTTTTTACAATCACTTTGAGTGTCACGTGTGATTGTGGAACGAATGATTGATTGCTTATCAGCACTGGCATTTGTTTTGTTGCAATAGGATTGAATAGGTCAAGCCTTGCTAATTATGGCCAGAACCCTTTACTGTTTTGACTGGTGGGCCTGCAGCACTAATTGTGCCACCCACACAAGTAGCCCTAAAGAGAGAACTCAGGCCTGCCACTGCAGTGCCTGCGCACAGTTTGCTAACTGCCATGTTGTCCTGACAAGTGCACCCACTTGCCAGGCCTTACCCTTCCCTTCCCTGCACATCAGACACCCCTATAGTAGGCCCAAGGTACCCCCCTGGGCAGGGTGCAGGGTCTGTGATAGGTAGGACATGTACTGAGGTGTGTACCATGTCCTAACAGTGAAATACTCTCCATTTCGTTTTTCACTGTTGCAAGGCCATCTTGCCCATAGGACAGAATGGGGAAGGCTGTGTAATATGTTTCCAGCCTATCTTCCCATAGGCTTAAGATGGAGAGGTGAAGTGTAGTGTGCCTGAACTCACAATTTAATAACACATCTTTTTGTGAAGGTGGTTTTTGAATTGTGTGGTTAGAAACCCCGCTTTTAGAAGTGGCTGTTTTTTTTGTTCTAACAATTCTGTGCATGTCTGCCTGGTTGTGGATTGACTGTCTGGATTTGAATGCGATAGGATCTGGGAAATGTCTTGACCCAGGGAGGGGTAGGTGAGACAGCAACAGGCTGACCTGCATCTGGAGTGTAGGGGGGAGGAGAAGCCCCCTGGAGGTGAAGAGGCCTGGGCTGCTGCCATAAAAGAATGGCTCCCCCTCCTGCTGAGTGATTAAGGACCCACACCCCCACTATCAAAGAAAGAAGGTGCCGCTGGCAGGAATACACCCAGAACTGGTTTGGACAGGGGTCTGTGCCCCCTGAACACAAAGACTTCAAAGACATTTAGGGGTATAACTATGAGAGCTGAAGCCCCTGAATGTTGGACTGATCAAGACCGAAAAGGATTGAAAACTACTTCGTGGTCAAGAGGAACCTCTGCCAAGGAAGAACAGCTGAAGAGAAGGACTGACCCTTGCTGTGTGTTCTGGGGCTGCCCTGCAGTTTGCTGATTTAACTAAGGAGAGGCTACGGGGCTTTGCTGTGTCCCCCTGCTTGAAAGGACTTTGCTGTGTCCCGAAGTAACTTGTCCCCAAGGGCCCGAGGAGAGCTGGCTCCCTGTTGTGGAAACTCAGGAACATCAAAGTTTCCAAGTGTGTCTCAGCGGCGCTGCGTGCGTGTGCTTTTTGCAGCCGGAGACCTCCGTAAGCATTGCACCGGGACTGTGTGGCCCGAAACTCAACCGAGTCTTAGCGGCGCTGTGTGCATTTGCTTTTTGCAGCCTGAGACCTTCGTAAGCATTGCACCGGGACTGTGTGGCCCGAAACCCAACAGAGTCTCAGCGGCGCTGTGTGCATGTGCTTTTTGCAGCCTGAGACCTTCGTAAGCATTGCACCGGGACTGTGTGGCCCGAAACGCACAAAGCGTCGCTGAGACTCGGTTGGGTGTGCAGCCTGAGACTGCCGTGCGGTCCGTGGTACTGGTTGGAGAGTGCCCCGTGACTGCAGTGCCCCTGCAGCGTGAATCATCGTCCACGCTGCTGTGTAGCGGTTTGTGGCCTGAGCCGTCATCGTAACTGAGGCTGCGGATCAAGATCGCCGCCGCCGGCCCGAGCCGCAACGTGCTGAAGGACTTCGTAAAGTTGAGGAAGTCGTGAGGTAATCGTGATCGTTGTTCGCAAGAGGAATCTGCCCAAGATCGTCAGCAACGGAGGAGGCAGCGCCGTAACCTGTCCGGCTACAGGGTCGCCTTGCATCGGAGCTGCGTCGTCATTGGCAGTGCCCAGCAGGACGTCCAACGAGCGGGGAGAGAGAGAGAGCGAGGCAACGCATCCCCCAGGTAAGGCTTGGACTCCGGTCGGGAGCCGCAAGCGTGTGTTGCCTGGGGAGGCGCAGGAGGAGTACCGGAGTGCTCCCGTCTCTCTCCCGCTGCCTCGAGCGGCCCGGACCGGCCAGACAGTACCGGGGCCGCCCTCCGAAGTTCAGGACTGTTGTATGTGGTTGGGGCCTAGTGGTGCCCGCGCTAATCCCGTCGATTGGCCTGGTATTATTCCTGCATTACGAACTGCCTGATTACGTGCATTGAGGATTGTATTATTCCTGCATTACGAACTGCCTTATTACTTGCATTAAGGAGTGCGTTATACTTGCATTACGAACTGCCCGATTACTTGCATTGAGGATTGCATATTCTTGCATTACGAACTGCATAGCATTTCATTAGGACTGCATTTGAACATCGTGAACTGCTCATTAATACCGCAAGAACCTACAAGTGTTTGTTAGGATAGGATAGGATAAATGTTTCTAAAGCGCTCAAATGCCGAGGCGTCTTCAGTGATTTCCTGAAGATCATCTGGTTTGGTTGAAGTCGCAAGGTGGTAGGCAGTTGGTTCCAGAGCTTGGCCGCACAGTACGATAAGCTCCGCCCCCCCCCCCCATCCACCTTGCTCTGCGTATTTTGGGAATATGAATGAGACCAGAGTCCGAGGATCTGAGGGTTCTAGTGGGAGAGTACCAGGAGAACAACCTCTGGATCTCCACTGACCCACCTCCATATAGAGACTTGTGTACCGTGCAGAGGGCCTTGAATTCCACTCGTTGTTGGACAGGAAGCCAATGCAGTGACCTTATGCCCGCCTAGGTGGAGTGGCCTTTGGGTATGTTCAGCAACAGTAGTGCTGCCGCATTTTGTAATGACTGTAGTTTGGTTCTCTGAGACTTGTCGATGCCCATGAACAGGGCATTGCAATAGTCCAGTTTTGAGAGGAAGAGCGCTACTACCACCGTTTTTTGAAGCTCCTGTGGAATGAAGGGGGAAGACCTTACGAAGACTTTTCAGTAAGAAGCATGAGGAGGTCAGGCGATTAACCTGGGCCGAGAAGTTAAGTTGATCATCAAAGATCACACCCAGGTTCCTGACTTTGGTTGTGGGGCAAGGAGACTCTCCTGCCTCTGTTGGCCACCAGGTTTCGTTCCACAGTGAAGGGCCCTTACCGAACTCCAGTACCTCTGTCTTAGTGTTAATTTTGAGAAAATTTTGGCTCATCCAGCTCATATTATCCGTCAGACAGGCGTAAAATCTACTGGCCACGGTATCTGGTTGTTCAGAAATCGATATTATGAGCTGTGAGTCGTCAGCATAAGATACCAAAGAGAAGCCGTGCTTTCTGACGAGTCTGGCCAAGGGAGTGACGTATACATTAAAAATTGTTGGAGACAGAGCAGAACCCTGTGGCACACCACAGGGAAGATGAAAGGTATCGGACTGTAAACTGTCCCAGAAGATGTTTTGCTCCCTAGCTGTTAGGAAGGAGGAGAGGAGGGCCAGAGCTGCATCCTCGATTCCCACGTCCCTCAGCCGCTGCACTAACACAGTGTGGTTCACGGAGTCAAATGCTGCTGATAGGTCTAGGAGGAAGAGCACCGCTCTGTCCCCCCCCCCCATCCATCACTTTCCGTATCTCCTCCATAGCCATTATCAAGGCCGTCTCAGTGGAGTGGCATGGCCTGAAACCGTGCTGCGTTGTCAAGCATGCAGTTGGCTTCAAGATGTTGGGTTAACTCCTTGTTCACTGCTTTCTCAAGAATCTTAGCAGCCATCGGCACCCCTGAGATTGGACGGTAGTTTTTTGTTTCAGTCGGGTCGAGGGCTGGCTTCTTTAGAATTGGCAAGCTTTTTTCCAGGCACCCGGATAGATGCCAGACTCTATGACTTGGTTCAGGAGGGGGGTTAACTGTGTACTGATATTTCCGGATACCAAGTGCATGGTAGCCGGAGGGCAAGGGTCATTAGGGGAGCCTGATTTTGTAGATAGAATGAGATTCTTGACCTCATCCTGAGAAAGCGGAAGAAAATGGGTAAGCTTACTGTCCACTTCCCTCTCGACCTCTGTTATGTTGTTACAGCAGCCCGAGGCACCCGACGTTGGCCTAATAACCGGCAAAGTGAAATATTACGAATACGCATATGTTGGATTTTTATGGTGTGGTCTTACCGTATTTTTCTGCTTGATAAAGATACCGCTATTTTCATACATCAGCGTGGTGTCCATTTGTGGTGTTATCACTGTGTCACTGGGAGTGTGGTTGCAAATACTTTACACCTTGCCTTGAAGATAAGCCTGGCTGCTCGTGCCAAGCTACCAGGGGGTGGGCAGGGGTTATCAACGAGGGTGTCCCTCCTTTCCCTGACTTGAAGCAAGGGTCCCTATTTGGACTAAGGTAACTGCCTCAGCCAACTGGAGACCCCAGTTCTAACACCTTCTGACCTCCTGTTCTGCTGACTTAATTTTTGCTGGCTTTAGGATTCTGGGAACTTTACCACTGCTAATAAAGTGCATATGCACTGTACTCCAAATATGGTAATATTGGCTTATCAACAATTGGCATTTTAAATTTACATACAAGTCCCTAGTAAAGTGCAATATAGTGCGCAGGGCCTGTAAATTATAAGTTACTAGTGGGCCTACAGCACTGATTGTGCCACCCACTCAGTAGCCCTTTAAACAAGGCTCAGGCCTGCCATTGCAGAGCCTGTGTGTGCAGTTTTAAACTGCCTGTTCAATCTGGCAAGTTAACCTACTTGCCAAGCCCAAACCTTCCTTTTTATTTAATTTAAGCCACCCCTAAGGTAGGCCCTCGGTAGCCCCCTGGGCAGGGTGGGAGCACCATATTTAAAAAGTAGGACATGTACTTTTAAGTTTTACTTGTCCTAGTAGTGAAATAATCTTAAATTATCACTACTGCAAGGCCTCTCTCTCCCATAGGTTAACATTGGGATTTTCTTAAACACCTTTTAAGTGTAATTTCCAAATGGGAGCAGAAAGAAATTTGGAGTTTTGTGTAACCGACTCACAATTTAAAAACACAAGTTATGGTGAAGTCGGATTTGAAATTGTAAGTCTGAATATGCCACTTTTAGAAAGTTGTAATTTTTCTACTTTAACCATTCTATGTCTCTGCCTGTCTCTGAATACATGTCTGAGTTGGGTGACAGCTGGGTTTTATGCATTCCCTCTAGGCAGTCACACAAAGGGGCTGTGCCTGTTCCCACACAAAGAGCTGCATAACCCCCTGTAGTATGTCTAGAGTCGGGGCAGGAAAGGCAGGGACCTTATGATCTTCAACAGCCTTTTTGATGTCTCTTCACTTCAAAGGCACATTAGGGTACATGTACTGGACCTCTGACACCACCAAATCAGACCTGTAATGGAACTAAGGACATTCTGCCTGGAAGAAGAGCTGCTGTGCTGCAGGAGGGACTGACACTTTGCTAACTGCATTGCTCTGCTGGCCTGCTGCCTACTGATTGCTGTGCTTCAGGAGGGACTGCTCTGCTGTGTTGGCCTGCTGCCTCTGGCCTGTGTAACTGTTCTCTACAACCTTAAACCCAAGTTTCTCCAAGGGCTTGTTGGCTTGCCTCCTGTTCTTTGAAGTGGCAGGGTCACAATATACTTCTTGCAACTCTGCTGGACTTGGTCATCTAACTTCTCCCACTCAGTCCTGCTCAGGTGCGTCTCCTGAACCATCACAAGCCACATTTGCCTCTGAATAACACAACTTTATCCTGCTGCATTAAGCTACCAGTTGCATCCCTTTAACATTCCAATTTACAACGGATATTATTGAACGTGCTACTTCTCAGTTTAAACTATATCCAACAAAGGAAATATAAAAGGTAATAGTGACACAACAACAATCACCGTAAACAGAGCACCTGCACCTTCTAAAATGCTGCCTCCAATGACTAAAGAAAAACAAACCTGTACCACAAACCTAAAAGTAGTTGGATATCAATCTTGCACTGTTCCTGAAAAGAATTCAGCACTGTGAAAACAGTGCCCAGCCACAAGAATGCAATTACCAATAAAGGAAACTTCACTCACAATGAGTTCATTGTTTTCAGCTTTACAGGATTTTACTGATGAGACATCCCAGGCAGGTTTCAAGGTTCACACTTTGCTTTGTTTTTGCTCTAGTTCGCCATTATCAATTTCTGATCCACGCCAGTGCTTCTTTAAGGTTAAACTGTACAAACAATGTCTGTTGAATAGGTTTGAGATGTACTATAAAAAAAATGAAGGCTAATACTGAAGGTTTCGTTTTACCTAACATTATATGATAGTGATAAAGTTTCCATTTTGGGGGCCGATTCCGATTCGGGCCGGAATTCTCTCCGACCGAGCCGGACCCGGAGAGAATTCCGACCGAATCGGACCCTAGCAGTCCGACCGAACGAGTACGATGCGTTCGCATGCCATCGGACTCGATTCGGTCGGACTCCCATTGAAGTCAATGGGAGCCGGTCGTACGACGCGTACGCGGGCTCCCATTGACTCAATGGGTGCGAGGCGGTCAAGGGCGCCCCTACAGCGTGTGCGCGTCCATGCGCATCGCGGCGTACATGCACAGGTAGGGGGGTCCCATGGGTCCCCCCCTGTGTGCGACTCGCGCGCCTACGCGTACAGGGGTGTCCGACGCGGACCCCCAAAGTCCGGCTCCAACAGCTTTTTCGAGCCGGACGGCGCGAGTCGATCGGAGTGGTCGCGGCGCGCATCGTACTTACCCGGCCGGGAAACGTCTCCATAGCGCGGTGCGAGTCGTGTCCATGCGAGTCGGTCGGAGCGTGTTGAAGCCGCGTTCGAGTCGGTCGGGGATTTCGCGGGTGCCTGCATCGTACTCGCTCGGCCGGACCCGCGTACGATTCGGTCGGGAAACAGGGCTCCGAATCGGATCCGGTAAATCCGAATCCGAGTCGGAGCATTACCGGCCAAGATCGGAATCGGCCCCTAAGTGTCAAAATATTCTATATGTACCCAATTTGTTTCATCGCTCCATGGCATGCTTGGTAAATGCCACTCCCTTCACAACTTTCCCAGTGCACTACGAACCCGGTACAGTACTTACCTACAGTCATTGTGACTTTTTTGGTGTATATTATAAATAAAACACTAAGAGAGAAAAAAAAGATATGGACCCATTCTGCTGAGTTTTCACATGTTTTTCGCGATGTATTGCCATATCTCCTAATCATGGTCTTATAATGTGTTAGGTTTCCAATCTGATACATCATGACAATGAACATGGTGTTTTAGTTTCATTTAATGGAACAGTAGATCAGTCTCATCTACATCGATGCATTCCTCTTCTATGACCAAACATCTGAAACAGATAACATCTTGGCTGACCACCAAATGGCTCTCCCTGAGCACCTAGAAGCAATGTGCAGCTGGCTAGACCTATGTGAAAATCTGACATCCTCCAGCTGAGCTCCATTCACAAGACAAAGGGCTATGTATTCAAATGAGCCTGTGTAAACAGCATGAATATACAATATCTTCTCTTTCCTTTAAAAAAATTTTTTTTTAAAAACCGGACCCACCATCCAATGCCACACGTCATTTTGTCCTCACCTCAGACAATTTACAAAGAGCTGCTTATAAGTGGTCATTACTCCAGGAGATGTGTGCGGTCTTGTGTCACAACTACAGATTATTTCAGGATTTCTCCGCTCTACATATGGTCCCTGCACCTGGGTCAGAAGGAATATTTAACACAGCCTCCACATGTCTACATGATTCCTGCAGATTCCTGTTCTTAACACTGCCTCCACGCTTCTCCATGATACCAGCAGAATCCGGTTCTTAACACAGCCTCCACACTTTCCCTACAGAATCCTGTTCTTAACACAGCCTCCACTCTTCTCCACGATTGCTGCAGAACCCTATTCTTAACATTGTGTCCACACTTCACTCTGATTCCTACAGAATCCTTTTCCTAATGCCTTCAGGCTTCTCTGTGAGCTTACAGATGTCAGGTCCTTCCCTCTTTCATTTTCATTCTTAGCTCCTACCTCAAAATTCTATAAGGTGCAGGTCAAATTTGCCCATCTTTTACACATAACAAATACGTCATAATTTCATATAAGATACATGATATGAATGTGTACATGTTTCTTGTTGTGCTGCATAAAATATTGTTTTCCAATTTCTGCTAACATGAAATTTCTTGGAGGTATTCACATGCATTGTTAGTTTGAGAATAGATACATTACTGTACTAGTGATAGGAGAGAGCCTGCGAAGCCCATGACAAAAGAACATGGAGAGTCAGAGCGTTAAATGAAAGGCCTATTCAGCAATGTTGTAACCTAGTCTGTGTCTGAGAAGATGATGTCTGTCCCATGTCCAGTGTGAGATACTTTGCAAATGTTTCAGTCTGCAACGTGAGATTAGAAGAGGACTATGAACTTGTGATGATGCGTACATCAGACTCTTGTATGTTATAACTTAGTGTTCACTCCATCTGGAATCAGATCTCTTTTCAGAATGACCCCAGAACACTTTCAGAACTTGTCCTGACCCTTTACTGCATTTTCCTTTGGACTCAGAGGTTTAGACCTCTATGCTTGCTTGTGATTCTTTGCTGAGTGTGGCTAAGGCTAACACTTATCCTCTGACCCTAGAAGAATCGTGACCGAGCTTCTAAAATGCGGATACCTTCCTACTTAATTTTTCCTTGCCTTGTTCAAATTTCCTTTACCAAATTTCCCCGCTTTTTTAAATTCTCTAGGTTTCTAAGAACCATCCTCTTAGTTTGCACTCCGATTTAGGAGATTTAGATTTACTAATGTGTAGATGAGAACACCTGAGATTCTTTTCTGAACATCAAACTCTGAATTACTCTCTTGTATTGATTTTACTGAACTTCTTGTTTGCCTGATATTGGTCCGCTGCAATTTCTTCCAGAGGTTGGGCTTTCCCATTGTTATTTTGTATCTCTATATCATAGTAATAAGAATCTTATATTTGAACTTGACTGTTAACTTGTAATAAACCTTCTTACCTATAGTTACCAATTCCTGGTCCTTATTGTGTAGCCAAATGGGTTACACTGTTAATTGATATTGACTGGTGAAACGCTAACTCTCCTCACCCTTCAGTGCGGATAAGAACAGTCCGTCGGAGGAAGATAAATGGTAAGATTGTAGGCCCAATGCGCTGAATTATTATTAACACGTGATGCTACTCAGGATGTCACCCAAACTCTGATGCCAAAACCTGCCTTTCGCTTTCAATTAAAGTTTAATTATATAGTTCTATCCTTCCTATGATACATGTAACCTACATACAATTTCAACTTACAATAATAATAATATTGATAATATTAAAAAACAGTACCTCATACCTTAGTTTTTTGTTATTTCTAAGCACTGTAATTAACAATATATTATTAGATTTCACCCCTATTCACAGCTTTTTTTCAAAGCAGCTGATGGCCGCCATAATGACCTGTTAATATTGATGGAGCGAGGTAAATAAATTTTTTAGAGCACCCTAATATTCATGCTAATAAACTAATGTTATTAATTGTTTGACCGACTAATCAACATTTTACCTAAGTGGTAACCGCAATATATGTGCAAAGATAACCTATTTACAATTGTAAAAGTGAGATAATATTAATATAATGGTTTGCGTACTAATTAGAGTGATATTGCATGATTTGTGCTATGCAGAAAATTGTATTGTGGCAAAAGAATGCGGATGGTAAGTAAACATGGTTTTACATGTCGCTTATGCTAGGTAACACCTAATTGGGGTACTTAGAATGACGGGTGGGAAACCAAAGGGCTTATTTTCTAACTTTTAATTATGATTGTGTTTGTTTTCATGATAGTTCGTTCGGGCCTATTAGGCCGTGCTGTAAAAATGGCTGCCGAGGCAGATGGGCTTAATGCGCAGACGCAAAGATGGCTTCCAAGCGAAAGAAAGCCGCAGAAGCATGTCACTTGGGTGCGAGTCGAGCCCAGAGTGAGAAGTGTCAAGGTCGGACTGACCTGACATGAGGGGTATGCCAAGAAAGACTCAGCGTGAATCCGTGAGAACAGGGGACGAGTAGCCGTGAATTAACAATGGACTGTTTAAAATAAGTTGCAAGAAAGAAGAAACATTTAATGAACTGTCAATCAGATTGCTATTACCCAAAAGCCGTGTGAAAGCATAAAATCATAAACAATTTCAGAACCGGTTTGAACAAGGAGGGCAATGAGGTAATGCTTGCCACCCCTCCAATGGACCAATTAGCGTGATTCTCGCCCCCAAAAATTGCAACTTTATGTTTAGTAAGCTAGTAGTAGGGTATAAGAGGACCTACTCTTAAGTAGGAGGAGCGCTATTCATGCATAATTTTTGAGCACTGAACATTGATGCTACAGAGACTGCTGCTATTTTCTGTAGGCCATTTTTCTTAATAGAATTATTCTTTTTATAAACTTAAACTTGACTGGGAAAGGAACGAGATCGATGCGGGAAACCTGTATAGGAGGTCCGTCGAGGAGGCCTGTTTAGCGGGACAGAGAGTCAGTTTTGGGAATTCCATGCTGTGATCTACAATTTATCTGCTTTGGTGAACTTTTATTCTTCATCTAAATGGGGTATGCATAAAATTCTTTCTAAAAGTTTATTTCTTATAATAATATTGAAATGTATTAAAACGATTAATAAAATTGAATCGTATTCATGCATTTAAAAGAAAGTAGATAAACTTTATTATAATTAAAACTACGAGTCTGTGGTTCTTTAGCTCAATAATAAGTGTAATGTTTTAATAGGTTTTGAATGTGATTGAGCTGGTCTTAATCACCATCAACTTATTCTACTAGTTGGTCCATCGACCAAAGAGCGGAATACCTTGAGGTCTTAGAACCGACAGGATTAAAACTGATTATGTATGATGTTTAAGAAAATATCTTGTCAATTTTAAAAAGGTATCCCGTTCCTCCAGCAAAACATATTCTTCTCTTTGGTAGTAGTGGATGTGACCCAGGGAAACAATTGAGAGAGTGTATGGTTATGCGGTGTTATGGGCCCCACCGTCATAAGGTATAGTTGTTGTGTATGATCTTTTACCTGGAGGTTATGTCCAAAAGAGAAGAATTTATATTAGTCGCGCTGGATCAGATTTCTTGGTAGCAGAGTTATGGTTACTATAGATTAGTTTGGCGATTATTGATTATTGAATATTTTGTTTAACACTTCATGTCGAATTGTGTTATGTTATATGTAAGTCGGAAATTTTGAAGCTTCCGGGAAGTAGGAAGTGGACACATGTGGCAAGAGAAGTCACATGGAATAGTGCATTGTCTGATTTTTCAAATTGGTGATAACACAGGTTGTGTTAGGATAGGGACATTTTCTGTATAAAACATGTGTGAGTGAAATAGCAACCGGTTTTCTTGTGAAACTCTGGCCTTAATTCTCAGGAGCAGTATGGTCTCCACATGTGGCTTATCCCCAGAGAAACGGGTTTACCCCTTGCTTGAAAGAAGGGTAAGGTAGAGGGAAGTGCTACACTTATCGAACGAAACTGTATTCTTGTAAGCTAGAGTAAACTATCTCTTTTGTTTAGCGAAAACAGACAATGGAAATGTGTTATGTCGTAACTAATAAAATATAGTCAAGAACAAACTGCCGATAAATTTTGTAAAGGAGGGGTCAGGAGTAGAACTGACGTTGACAAAAGACTGCGCTGGGATTGGCCAGTGTTCGGGAACACGGAAAACGCCCCGATTGGTGCGTTAGTGTGAGACGCGCTGGGATAGGTCCGAATAGCACATAGAGAACAGAGCAGAGTTGTGAGTTTGCCGAAGGGAAAGAATCGTGAAATATGGCTTATTAGGAGTATTGTAAAGAGAAACCGTCATGGATGGCAAAAATTAAGAACTTCTTTAAGAAAGACAAAAAGGTAGTGACTAGAGAGGGACAGGTAATTCCTCCGCCGAAAACGCCAGCTTCTCATATGATGCTGAAATATGGTTATCATACTTGTATTTGGTTAGAAAATTGGACAAAATATACTCAGAATGATGGAATATTGGCTTTTCCGGAGAATGGTTCATTTAGCATAGCTGTACTTCAAAATTTGAGAGAGAAAATGATGAAACTTGAGCCAAGACCTAGACCAACTCAGTTTGAAGCGTTAGGTGAATGGGAAGACGAGATGTATGAACGAGAAAGATACAGAGGTGCAAAGAATCATAGTTTAGTTCCTGGAAGATTATGGGGAGTGAATCATGAGGACAGGATGAAGCGTTGGAGATATGCTAACATGACAGAGGGTTTGTTTCCAGCCCTAACAGTTGAAGAGGGTACAGGAAGAAAGTGTACAGAGAAAAAGAAACATACAGCTACAGAGAGGTACGGGTATGGAGGTAGCGAGACAGAGGATGAATTGCTGGAAGATATTTTAAACAGAAACCCACCTCCATATCAACAGAATTCTGCGGTGGCGACACCCAATGCACCGCCAATGGAAACTGGGAGGAATAAAAGTCCAGAACGAAGATATGATATAAATAGGTCAAATAAACGGCTAGAAACCGCACGAAGTGAAAAATCCGACAGTGGCAATGCAGCTGAATTAGCAAAAACCACAAGAGAATTAACTGAGAAAATAAGAGAGTTAACAATGAACATGGAAGCTGTGACTGTGCCAGTGACAATAGGACCAGTAATACCGGTTTTTGAGAACCAGAGAATAGATGAGCATTCCTTAACCATCCCAATGAACTCAAATATGCAGAGAATGAGAGAAGGGATAAATACAGAAACTGGAGTGGCAAGAGATTTTGTCAGCTCGTATAGACCGAGTCCGCCTACTAACCTGACAGTAAATGAGAGTGAGATAAAAAGGATTCCTATGGGAACGGAGTCTGCATCTGAAACGCCAGAGAGGAATAAAAATTGGATAGAAATAAATAGTACACCTGTAGGACCAACTCCAGAAGAATTAAAAGAATGGATGAGAAATTTTCAGAAAAAGGAAGCAGAACCGCAACCATTAGATGTAATTAGGCTAAAGATAGATATGGAAGAGTTGATTTTAGGGACTATTGGTACAGAAAAATTGAAGACCTATCAGGACGATGAGATAATGTTCTTGTGTAAGAGCATTACTTGGAGAGCTAGAAATTTACATGAAAAATTGGAAGAGACAGCGAATGAACTAGTCAGGAGTTTGCAGAAACCGTATAGGGTAGATTTTTGTGAGAAAGATATAGACAATCTGAACACATCAGGACGATTAACCCAGATAAAAGAGCTGATCGTTTTGTTGAGAAAATGGGGTGATGTGGACAGATGGAGGAGCAGGTGGAGCAAAAGAAATGAGAGAACAACCGACAAAGCGTCTTTGGCTTTTGCGGTGACCGATAAGGAATCAGTCGTACGGGAGTATCCAATGAGAGAAACTCCAGGAGGTAGTTATGTGCATGTCCCATGGTCCAGACAAGATATATTGTCATTTACGAATGACTTTCCAAAATTGAGGGAAAAACCTGTAGAATGGTACAGACAAGTGGAAAGGTTTGTCAAAGTTTCGAAAGTGTTGTG
This sequence comes from Calotriton arnoldi, assembly GCA_963921515.1. NCBI lineage: Eukaryota > Metazoa > Chordata > Amphibia > Caudata > Salamandridae > Calotriton > Calotriton arnoldi. Next base: position 1,701,852 of record CAWUFW010003035.1, read on the forward strand.
GATAGATTTGGATGGATTGTTTGACATTGTGGTACCAGCCGATTTATGGACAGAATGTAAGATTACCATTGATTGGCCGACAGTAGAATACCCTAGAGACGCAAAAACAGGAGCGCCAGGACCAGAAGTAATGAGGAAGTATGAGCAGGTTATTACATTTTTGAAAAACAAAATTCCACCGAAAGAAACTGATTGGGTAAAGATTGACAGAACTACCCAAGAGAGTAAGGAGTCTGTACATGCCTATTATGAGAGGCTACTTTTGGTTTTCAAACAGTATAGTGGTTATGAGACTCTGAATGAGAAGGACACGGGTCATTTTGTATATAGATTTGTTTATGGATTGAAACCAGAAATAAGCGAAATGATTAAGCAGCACATGATATGTTGGCAAAACAGCACAGTGGACGAAGTGTTGAGGTATGCGAAGTATTGTAGTGATGACATTGAATGTAGACAGCGTAAATTAAAAGAGAAAGCGATGTGGGCACAAGTGAAGGTTGCAGAAAAACAAGAAGCTCAGTTGAATAATCAAATCAATGAAGCAGGACAGACTAAATCCAAACCGAATATAGGTAAAGGCAAAGGTCAGATGAGTATAGAAGAGGCAAAGAAGAAGTGGCCATGCCACAATTGCGGAAAATTAGGGCATTGGAGAAACGAGTGTAAATTTCCTCCAAAAGCTAATACGAAAAATCAATCATTAAATCCACAGGTGCAGAGTGAGGTGAGTTACCAACAGCTGCAGCAACCGCAGGTAGTTACTCAACAGAGTCAGGTGCCACAACCACCACTTCCCAAGAGTGTAAACCCTCAGAGATACAGTGCAGAGACAGGATTCTACGGAGGAGAGCAGGTAACAATTGCCGCGCGCAGCTGCGATATCGCAGTATTGGTTACGACAGGATGGGAATGAATCGGATGAAAGTTTATGACGGTGCCTAGGAGAGGAGGAAGAGTGCGTACTTGGCGCAACTCTAGAGGTAGATCAGACAGGTCCATTTGTGGATGGAGAAGTGAATGGTGCAAATGTGACATTCCTTGTGGACACTGGAGCTACCCGTTCTACTGTTAGATCAGTGGAAATACCAAACCTTCCGCTCTCAGGTGAACATATCCAAGTTGTAGGTGTTTCAAACCAGCAGATTAAGGCGCCTCTTACCAAATTAGTAGAGGTGAAAGTTGGACCATTCAGAGAAATGCACAGATTTGTGGTGTGCGATTGCAGTCCTGTAAACTTATTAGGACGCGATCTACTTTGCAAAATGAATTGTACCATTTATTGTACTCCGGATGGGATTGCATTCCAGACACCAGATGAAGATGTACTGTATAAAATGACAATGGCAGAACTAGAACCAGGAGTGAATGACATGTTTCCTGTGTTTGATGTAGAGAAAATCCCAAATGAATTAAAAGACAGTCAGACCTGAGGTATGGGATTTTACAGGCGAAGACATTGGCATAGCTGCCAAGGTTTTAGATTGCTATGTGTGACATTTTCATAATTTCAGTGTAATTATGAGTGACATTTCAACGACTATGAGTGACACTTTCTCGCAAGCTTAAGTCAAGTAAAAAACATGATGGAAGCATATAAATATCAGAAATTACACCCATTTCACCAAAGAGAAACTCTAAGAAGATCTTACTATTACTGCAAAGCGCCAGATATGGAAGGGCACTACCCTAGTGGTGGCTAGTGACATTTGAAAGTGGTGGGGCGAATCAGCAGCAGCAGGACTCGGGGTCACGGCTAACTCATACATGCCAATAACCTGATTCGGGAGGGGCACCCCTGATTTTTCAAGCCAAAAACGACTTTATTTTAGGAACGGAGACAATATCAGCTGCTGAGTTTACAGTAGGTCAGCCAATTGTCATTTGATGGGCCCAGGTAGTTACACCTACAAGCATATATGCACTCTGAATGTTGTCAGTATTATGAAGTGTCAGGTTGTTCCTAAAAGCATCAAACGTGGCCCAAATGGTGGTGCATGTGAGACACCACTTTGCATTAGCTGGCAAAAATCATTCCACAATTGCACCTTCCAACACCATCAAGGAGCAAAATAGTTCTCCAAATAGATATATACTGGATATATTTCATTCAAAAGCAAACAATTAGCCCCAGTATAATATATATAGCAGTAAGAAAGAGGTTGAAACAAGTAAAGATGTTGGAGTGTGCGGTACACATTTTACACAGGAGATGATTTATGTTTGTCCAGTCACCCGAAGTAAGAAACCTGATTTTCTCTGTTTGTCTGCTGGTGAATATATTTGTAAATCAGTTCAAAACAGGAATGCGCGCACTGGGAGGTTTAGTTATTGTAGAAACAGAAATGCTACTCGCAGTGTTAACCGGGCTCCCAATCTTTCATTTGAGCAGGGCAACAATCATTTTAATTAAATGCTCAGCACATTGGCCCAGCAGCAAATGACAGGCCACATGCAAGAGCCCAGGGCCTACAAAGAATTGTTTTTGGCTAGAGGAGACTGGGGCTGCATTTAAGCTCTTCTCTTCGCAATGGTTGTCACAATGTGTACCGAAACACGCATAACTCTAATTTCAATGTACTCTCCCCTCCTACATGCAGTCTACCTCATGTTTTTTTCCCTGTAGCATTCTGCATACACAAGCACTCAAGAGTAGCAAGCGCCGAAGATAGCCACCTTCCACGCAGTAATCCTGCCATGTTTTACATCTTCAGTCGGTTCCATCAACTAGCCAATTCTTCTGTTAAAGTAGTAACAGAAACAAAGAAATGTTTTTGAATACGATAGATAACCTGGCTCTGTGGGTTACATGTTCGCTTCTGTCATCAATGTTAAACTTATGGGTCGGATGTTTCAGTGCTGGCGCAAGGTCGACACATCCAATGCCATTGTGGTAGATAAAGGTAGCGTCTGTTTTTTGAGAGATACGAGATTGACTGAACTACAGAAACAAGCAGTTCTTGAAACATTCACGCAAATAGAGTTATGGCTGGCCATCTTGTTTTACTAGACAGTCCAGTACTTTAACTCGTGTAACAGTGCTTCGGATTAGCAGTAATTCTGCAATTGTGTACACCAGCACTCACTCGTGGGTCTGGGACCTGGCCCAAACAGGATGTGTGAGCCCCCAACACACTGGTGCCTAGTGTTGTCGCCGTCGGGCAGGCAGACAAAAAACAGAGCACTGAGATGGACAGCCAAATCAATCTGGAGAACACCATTTCAGGACTCGGGCCGCTCTCTGTGACACAAGTAACGTCACCCGGCCCAACAGCAGGGATCATGTGATAGGCCTCCACACAACAGTTAGTCACGGACCCACCTGTGTCTCGATGATGGAGCACCAAGTGACTCAGACAGCTAGCAGCTGAAGCAGCACCCTGATTGCGTGCTCCTAGGCATTGGTAATTTAATTTGTGTTAACACTTTACAAACAGTCTGGGGTAGCAAATGACTGGTAAACAACAGCTGTCTACTTACTATTGAATGATCTTTAAAGCCAGCGTGACTGGCGCGTCAGCAGCTCATTCTGCAAAGCAGCAATCCACCTTAGACTTCGGTCCAGGCTGCCGGCTGTTCTCAATGAGTCCTGGCTGACTCTCGGATTGAGTCCCCCGCCACTTCTGACCTCACTTCCTCTTCCTCCAGGACGTGACGAGGCACTCACATCCTGATTATCCGGGCCTCCCGTGGTGTGCCACAGCCAGTAACAAACACTGCTACGGGCAGGCCCCGCCCCCGGGTCTCGGTAATTGGCAGTGAGTGGTGTGTGAGTCTGTCAGTCATCATGTGGTGCGTGTCTGAAAGCCGCGCGGCGGCCGGAGAAAAATGAAATATTGTTGCCAGGCTGTGCAGATTTCATTTATAACATTGTAGCACTCTCAGCCACTCCAGAGCTGATAGCTGACAAGATTAACTATTAACCTACTGAGAGCCCTGAGCTGCAGCAAGTCTGTGGGAAGCAGCAGAGCCGGCGCACAGGCGCCGGCTGCGCGTGCCTGCACCCTACGTAGCCAGAGTTTCAGAGTGTGGCAAAAATGCGTGACAATGCATTTCAGTGCGGTGATGCGGAACACCACACTGAAATGCGTTAGCGTCACACCTGATGCGTGATACTTGGCAGGCCTGCATTGGGTTAATGAGAGGAGTAGACCCTGTAAAAATAACTAAGAGAACAAATTACCCAAATACTCCACAATATAAATTGACGCCAGAAATTATCGAATGAATAACACCTGTAATCGATAAAATGATTGAACAGGGAATCTTGAAAGAAATAATGAGCAGTCCATGTAATTCACCTATAATGGGTCTGAAAAAGCCAAATGGGACATATAGGATAGTGCAAGATTTACAAAAGGTCAATAAAATTGTTATTCCTTGTTGTCCAATTGTACCAAACCCTGCTGTAATACTATATCAGATTCCACGTGATGCAGAATGGTACACAGTCATTGATTTGTGCCATGCATTTTTCTCTATTCCGTTACACCCAGATAGCCAGCCATTATTTGCGTTCCGGTTCGGAGAGCGTATTTTGGCATGGTGCCGAATTCCTCAAGGGTATACAGAAAGCCCCTCAATCTTTAATCAGATCTTAAAGAAATCGTTGGAAGATTTAAAAATGCCTGAAAAATCTGTGATGGTTCAGTATATTGATGACCTATTGGTGGCATCAAAGACTAAAGAAGCATGTGTTACCGGCACAATCGCTTTACTGAACCATTTAGCTGAAGGTGGACATAAGGTGTCCCCATCTAAATTACAGTTTTGTCAACAAGAGGTTCAATACCTCGGTCACAAGATTGAAAAGGGAGTGCGAAAGGTAACGACAGAGAGAATAAAGATTATCCAAGGAATGAGAGCTCCAATGACACAAAGAGAGGTGAGAATGTTCCTAGGAATGGTTGGGTATTGTCGACAGTGGATAAGTGGATTTTCATTAATTGCAAAACCTTTACAGCGATTGACGAAAAAGGATGTTAAAGATCCGTTTGAATTGAATGACGAAGAAATGAAAGCTTTCAAAGAACTAAAAACCAGACTGTGTGAAGCACCGGCACTGGGAATGCCTGACTATGAAAAAGAATTTGAGCTGTATTGTAGTGAGAGAGATGGATGTGCACTTTCAGTTTTGGTGCAAAGACATGGAAAAATGAAAAGACCAATTGCATATTTTTCAGCTGTTTTAGACCCGGTAGTAAAAGCGTTGCCTGGATGTCTGAAAGCAGTAGCTGCTACTTGTGTGAGTCTGGAACAAAGTGAAGGCATAGTGATGGGATATCCATTGAGAGTATATGTTCCACATTCTGTGGAAATTCTCTTGACAAGAACCAAAACTCAATACATGACACATAGTCGGCTGACTAGGTTTGAAAAAGTGATTTTGAGTGCAGACAATGTAACCATTGACAGATGCACAAGCGTGAATCCTTCGACATCATTGCCGGATGAAGGGAGTGTGGCAGACAAAGATGAAGTTGATCATAATTGCTTGGATGGACTTGAATATTGTACGAAACAAAGGCCGGACATTAAGGACGAGCCCTTAAAAGAATCAGATTATGTGATGTTTGTGGATGGTTCATGCCTGAGGACAAGTGAAGGACTTTTGAGTGCGGCGTATGCTGTGTGTACAGTAGCTGCAATAATGGAAGCATCTTGTTTGAGAGGGATACGTTCCACCCAAGTGGCTGAGCTGATTGCTCTGATTCAAGCGTGCAAATTGGGAAAGAATGTCCGAATTACAGTGATCACAGATAGCCAGTATGGCTTGGGAGTGGTCCATGATTTTGGGCAGATCTGGTCCCAGAGAGGTTTCTTGACGTCTGCAGGAACTCCAATTAGAAATGGTGAGTTTGTGAAGAAATTGCTTGAGGCGATACAGCTGCCTAAACAGATTGCAGTGGTGAAGTGTGCTGCGCACAAAAATGAGGCGGATTACATAACCGTGGGCAATAGATATGCCGACGAGATAGCTCAATATTGTGCTAAAAATGCAGTCTCGCTGAATCGAAGAAGAGAAAGAGAGCATGTTCCATGTCCCTTGCTGTTTACTAACATTGTTGAAACATGGGATGAGGCAAGACAATTACAGGAAGCAGCAAATGATGAGGAAAAGGATAGTTGGATAAAAGCAGGATGCAGGAAAAGGGAGGAGGATGACGTTTGGGTTTATAGAGATGAAAGACCAGTTATGCCTGATAGCATGATTTCTAACATGGCACGGATGTACCATGGACAAGCTCATATTGGAAGGGATGCCATGATCCGACTTTTCAGACAAACCTGGTATAACCCAAAATTCAGAGCTATAGCTGAAAGTCTTTGTCAAAGATGTTTTACTTGCCAGCAAATAAATCCAGGAAGGAAAACAGTAGTGAGTTTAGGAACAATAGGGCGAGAGGGAGGTCCTTTTACCAGAATGCAGCTTGATTTTATTGAAATGCCCCCAAGTAATAGACTGAGGTACGTTCTTGTGGTCGTTTGTTTGTTTTCTCGTTGGGTGGAAGCCTATCTGACAAGAAGGAATGATGGAGTTACTGTAGCAAAGCTCCTGCTCAGAGAATTCATTCCAAGGTACGGTTTTCCAGTAACGATTGAAACAGATAGAGGAACACATTTTCAAAATGAATTAATTCAATTGATATGTGAAGCTCTTGACATTCAACAGAAATTGCATTGTACATACAGACCAGAGGCTTCTGGAGTAGTAGAACAAGTGAATGGAACAATAAAGAATAGGTTAGGGAAAATGTGTCAAGCCACAGGACTCAAATGGCCTGATGCCCTACCATTGGTGCTAATGACTATCAGAAGCATACCTGACAGGAAAACAGGTTTGAGTCCCCACGAAATAATCATGGGACGAGCAATGAGACAAGCACATGTACCTGTCAACAAACTGCTGACTATAACTGATGATCTCGTGTTGGATTATTGCAAAGGATTGGCTGATGTGGTGCATTCTGTGTTTCATCAGGTTGGACCGGATGCGACCACTCTCGAAAGAAAACCAGCTCATGATTTGAGTCCAGGAGACTGGGTCTGCATAAAAGTCCACAGAAGAAGAAACTGTTTGGTTCCTCGCTGGGATAAACCACGACAAGTGATCCTGGTGACAACAACTGCTGTCAAATGTGCAGGAGTGAAAAATTGGGTGCATGCCAGTCATACTATCAGAGTTCCAGATCCTGAAGGTCGACCTGTAAGTCGACATTTGGAGATATCTGATACCAGTTCAGCATCTGATGCAGAAGTAGAAACAAACAGGGTTTCAGATCTTGAAGCTCGACCTGAAAGTCGACATCTGGAAGACCCAGGTACAGATTTGGAAACAGAAGAAGAACTTGAAATAACAAAGGTTCCAGAACTTGAAGATCAACCTGTAAGTCGACATCTGGAAATATCAGATACTAGTTCAGCATCTGAAACAGACCAATCAGATTGTGGTGAAAAGCTAAAGAATAAATGGAAAACTGACACCATAAAGGAAGAAACTGAACCAAGAGACAGTGATAATGATCAGCCAAGCACAAGCTATGGTAGATTTCCTTCAAAGATTGTCGAATTAGACGAGGGAGGGATAGATTCAGATAGAGAGTTAGAAGAAGAATCGGAAGAAACCCGAGGAGCAATAGGGACAGATCAACAAATCAAAGAACAGGGAAATTTAGAAACAGACAGAGAGATCAACGGAAATCCGGAAGAAACTCGAGGAGGGATAGAAACAAGTGTCCAAACAGAAAAGACACAGGAAGGTTCAGATTTTGATAAAGAAGGTGAAAGAAAGTTCAAAATAAGAGGAAGTGAAATAAGGTCTGAAACAGAATCGGAAGAAAGTGAAGGAGAGAAAACAGAGACTAGGACCAAGAAAGAGGACTTGGAGAGCTGAAAGAGAGGAAAAGGAAAGTGAACCAAAAAGGCCGAGAAAAGGAGATAATTGGCCCCACGAAGTCAAAAGATTAAGATACAAAATTATAAACTTAAACAGAGATAATGCAGAACAGGTAAATGAGATAAGTCAAAGAGAACAAGGAAAACAAGGTGGAAAGCAATTGCAGAAAACGAAGAGAGCAAAGAAACCTAATTTGAAATATAAGTCACCTGAGTGGCTATACATCGCATTGACTGACATCAAAGAAGAAGATAACACTCACGAAAACCTAGAAGAAAGCTGCAAACCAATGGGTGAAAGTGAAGTGCAACAAGTCTGAAGAGATTAAAGAGAAAAACCGGACTGGACACCCAAACCTGAACAAGACAAGGAAGAAGTTCTGAGAAGAACTAAAGAAAGTACCAAACGAGACAAAGTGAGAGGGTAGAGTGGCTGAAACGTCATTCTGAGGTGTGGTGACACATTTACTGTGTATATATATATATATATTCACTGAAAAAACCATAGGTTTTAGGGACAGTTATAGTTACTTGGATATTGCACTCGTACAAAACCCGTGAAATTCCCCCGTTATAGTTAGTTCAGCTAACTATAACTCGCGCCCCCGCAATGCACTGCTGATGACGTCACATATTACATCACTCATGACATGGTCAGTGACATCACTGATGACATCACTGATGACATCTCAAATGACATCACTGATGACATCATCCAGTGACTGTGTGTTTCTCTAAAGCTTAAATATTTTTAATATATATAGGAAAAGGCGTATTGAAGAATGAGTGGGTGTGTAAGTGTCTGTATGGATGATTTAGTAGGTGCGTGACTGACTCTATAAGTGAGTGATTTAACGTATCTTACTGAATGCATGGGTTAGTGACTAAACTGGGTGAATGTCTGTATCCGTCTGTCTGTTGCTGTGTAAGTGGCTGCATGTGTTTGTGAATAGCTACATGAGTGTCTATATGAGTTATTGAATGCTTGTCTGAGTATCTGTATGGGTGCCTGAGTGTTTGCGTGGGAGGGGTGTGTGCAACTCTGTGCATAGATGTGTGAGTGGGTGATTCACTGGGTGGATGGTTTCAAGAGTGCATCTGTGATAGACTGTATGGGTGGGTAAGTGTGTGTTAGTGAGTGAATGTATGTCCCAGTGGTACATGTGTGAGTAACTACATATGTGAAAGGCAGTATATATGTGTGTTGGAGTATATAAATAGCTATAAGCAAGAGTGAGTGATTGTGATAGTGGCTGTATGGATGAGTGTGTGCTTGTATCAGTGATTGTATAAGAGCGTAACAATGTGCTACTATTTGTATGAGTAAGTGAGCTGGTGTGTGTATAACTGTATAGGTGAGTAAATGGCAGTGTGTTTAATTATTTGCATGACTGACTAGGTGTGTGAGTATCTCTATGGATGAGTGGCGTTGTTTGAGTGTCTATATAGGAGTAAGAGTGCATATGATAGTCCTGTACTGAGTGACCGTAAGTATGAGTGACTGTACGGGTGAGTGAGTGGATGTGTGTGTGTAGACCTAAGAATCAGTGAATGGGTATGTAGTTATTGGTGTTGGAGTGTCTATGGTTTTGCGAATGGCAGTCTGTAATTTAGAGTGGGTGTATCAAAGGTTATATTAGGGTGTGAGGAGGTGCATCAGATTATCACGTGGATGATGTCATCAGTGATGTCATCAGTGATGTCACTGACCATGTCATGAGTGATGTAATATGTGACGTCATCAGCAGTGCATTGCGGGGGCGCGAGTTATAGTTAGCTGAACTAACTATAACGGGGGAATTTCACGGGTTTTGTACGAGTGCAATATCCAAGTAACTATAACTGTCCCTAAAACCTATGGTTTTTTCAGTGAATTTCAAAGGTTTTTTAAATGCTAATTTGTAACTATAACGTGTCTGAAACCTATGGTTTTTTCAGTGAATTTCAAAGGTTTTTTAAATGCTAATTTGTAACTATAACGTGTCTGAAACCTATGGTTTTTTCAGTGAATTTCAAAGGTTTTTTAAATGCTAATTTCTAACTATAACGTGCCTGAAACCTACGTTTTTTTCAGTGAATTTCAAAGGTTTTGTAAATGACAATTTTTAAATGTATTAATTGTTATATTAATTTTTTTCATACTGATTTACTACATTTTTAGAAACATTTTTTTTTACATATTTTATTTTTTAAATTACATTGTAATTACATTATACATTACAAAAAATACTTTCTCAGAATGAATTACTTTAGTTTAAATACTTTGCAGATAGGCAATAGACTTTTAAGTACAGTAGTTACAGTTGTTGCAATGGGCAACACATTTTCAAACACAATGCAACATTCAGCTCAATGTGAATTTCTAGTTAAATGCAATTAGTTACTTTATGGATTACTTTTGTAACCACAGGACTGGATCCTAGATTCAGTCCTGGTACATCTCCTGTAAACAGTTGAGTAAAAGCGTTTTGGTTACAGTCGTGATTTTTAAGGAATATTATTGTATTTTAAAAGTTGACACTTAGAAACTTTTTCTCATAGAATAACCAATGTTATCCTATGGAAGGAAATTGACTTAGCAGGTAAAAACTGTTATCGTTACTTTTTCTTACTCAGTGTTGGATCCTGGATCCAGCACTGGTGCATCTCCTGTAAACAGTTGAAAGAATGCGTTTAAGTCATACAGGCGATTTTTAAGGAATATTTGTAGTTTGTGAAAATCAACACTTTGAAACTTTTTTGCTGAAAACCAGTCAATCTTAGCCTATGAAGGAAATTCAAGTTACCGGTAAGTACGGTTAAAATTACTTTTGAGGATCAGTACTGGGCTGAAAGATGCAGCACTGAGGTCTCTCCTGATAACAGGTGAGTAAATCGGAATTCGTATTTCGGCTGATTTTAGAGGAATATTTTAAAGTTCCAAAACTCCACACTTAGAAGAATTTCCAAGTGAAACCAGTCAATGTTAGCCTATGGAAGGAAATTCAAGTTACTGGTAAGTACGGTTAAAATTACTTTTCAGGACCCAGTACTGGGCTGAAAGATGCAGCACTGAGGTCTCTCCTGATAACAGGTGAGTAAATCAGAATTCGGATTTCGGCTGATTTTAGAGGAATATTTGTAGGTTTCAAAAATCAACACTTCGAAACTTTTTCAGCAAAAAGCAGGCAATGATATCCTATGGAAGGAAATTCAAGTTACTGGTAAGTACGGTTAAAATTACTTTTGAGGATCAGTACTGGGCTGAAAGATGCAGCACTGAGGTCTCTCCTGATAACAGGTGAGTAAATCGGAATTCGTATTTCGGCTGATTTTAGAGGAATATTTTAAAGTTCCAAAACTCCACACTTAGAAGAATTTCCAAGTGAAACCAGTCAATGTTAGCCTATGAAGGAAATTCAAGTTACCGGTAAGTACGGTTAAAATTACTTTTCAGGATCAGTACTGGGCTGAAAGATGCAGCACTGAGGTCTCTCCTGATAACAGGTGAGTAAATCGGAATTCGTATTTCGGCTGATTTTAGAGGAATATTTTAAAGTTCCAAAACTCCACACTTAGAAGAATTTCCAAGTGAAACCAGTCAATGTTAGCCTATGGAAGGAAATTCAAGTTACTGGTAAGTACGGTTAAAATTACTTTTCAGGACCAGTACTGGGCTGAAAGATACAGCACTGAGGTCTCTCCTTATAACAGGTGAGTAAATCGGAATTCGTATTTCGGCTGATTTTACAGGAATATTTGTATGTTTCAAAAATCAACACTTAGAAACTTTTTCAGCAAAAAGCAGGCAATGATATCCTATGGAAGGAAATTCAAGTTACTGGTAAGTACGGTTAAAATTACTTTTGAGGATCAGTACTGGGCTGAAAGATGCAGCACTGAGGTCTCTCCTGATAACAGGTGAGTAAATCGGAATTCGTATTTCGGCTGATTTTAGAGGAATATTTTAAAGTTCCAAAACTCCACACTTAGAAGAATTTCCAAGTGAAACCAGTCAATGTTAGCCTATGAAGGAAATTCAAGTTACCGGTAAGTACGGTTAAAATTACTTTTCAGGACCAGTACTGGGCTGAAAGATGCAGCACTGAGGTCTCTCCTGATAACAGGTGAGTAAATCGGAATTCGTATTTCGGCTGATTTTAGAGGAATATTTTAAAGTTCCAAAACTCCACACTTAGAAGAATTTCCAAGTGAAACCAGTCAATGTTAGCCTATGGAAGGAAATTCAAGTTACTGGTAAGTATGGTTAGAATTACTTTTCAGGACCAGTACTGGGCTGAAAGATACAGCACTGAGGTCTCTCCTGATAACAGGTGAGTAAATCGGAATTCGTATTTCGGCTGATTTTAGAGGAATATTTGCACAATGGTGAAGGGAGGGGGCGGGGCCTGAGGTGACATCTGTGCAAACGCGCCCCGTTGCGCGTTTTAAGTTGGGGGATTAAGTCCCCTTGAATCCTGAGGGTCCCTAGGGGCCAACTAGCCCACCAGGAACCTCCAATATGCGCCAGGGGCTGCGTTGCAGAGATGTGTAGAGAGGCCACACCCTTTTACACCTCTCTGCAACGCAACTCTGTGGCGCTTTCTGGATGTACCTGTTGGGCTAGTTGGCCCCCAGGGACCCTCAAGATTGAAGGGGATTTAATTCCCCATCTTAAAACGCGCCACGGGGCCTGTTTGCACACATGTCACCTGAAGCCCCGCCCCCTCCCTTCACCACTGTGCAAACGCGCCCGTGGCGCATTTTAAGTTGGGGGATTAAGTCCCCTTGAATCCTGAGGGTCCCCGGAGTCCAACTAGCCCACCATATACCTCCAAAAGCGCCACAGAGCTGCGTTGCAGAGAGGTGTAAAAAGGGCGTGGCCTCTGTACACCTCTCTGCAAGGCAGCCCCTGGCGCATACTGGAGGTTCCTGGTGGGCTAGTTGGCCCCAGGGACCCCCAGTATTCAAGGGGAATTCGTTCCCTCTCTGCAAACGCGCCAGGGGCGCGTTTGCAGAGTGGTGAAGGAAGGGGCGGGGCCTGCGGGCCCGATCGTTTAAAAAAAAAAAAAAAAAATTTGTCCCCTGAAGGGAGGCTGTGTGGCCCCCCTTCCTTTTTTCTGTTTTTGGGCCCTGGGGACCCCATCCCCCAGGGCCTTAACCCTTTTTTTTAATTTCAAAATAAAAAAAAAAAAACGGGAAGGGGGCCGCGTGGCCCCCCTTCCCCGGGCCTGTATTGGCCCCGGGGACCCCATCCCCGGGGCATGGCCTCTATTTTTATTTTTAATATTTTGAGGGGGCTGCGTGGCCCCCTCCTCTGGCCATTTTAAGGCCCCGGGGACCCCATCCCCGGGGCCGGCCATACCCTTTTTTTTTTTTTTATTATTTTTCAAAACTTTGGGGAGGGGGGCCGCGTGGCCCCCTCCCGAGCCACTACTTGCCCCGGGGACCCCATCCCCCGGGGCCTGGCCTCTCGTTGGGGACTGTGGGGGGTCCCCAAGCCCCCACAGTCCCGCCGGCTCCCCGTGTCCTACGGGAGCCGGCATTGCTTTACACATGGGGAGCAGCTAACATGCTGCTCCCCATGTGGAAAGCAATCGGCTTTGGATATTGGAAGAGAGAGCAGGTTTCCCTGCTCTCTCTTCCAATATCCAAAGCAAGTTTGCAATGACAGGACGGGAGCCGCGAGGCTCCCGTCCCTGTCATTGCAAACAGCAGTGTCCCGGGGGTAGGCACCCCGGGACACTGCAGGAGCCGGCCCTGGGGGTGGCGGTCCCCAGGGCCACCACAGGCTCCAGGAGGGGGCCGCGCGGCCCCCTCCCATCGTGTGCACAGCCCCGGGGAGGTGGTGGTCCCGGGGCTCTGGGGTCCGTAACGGACCCCCATATTTAAATGTTTAGTGCCCGGGGAGGTGGCGGTCCCGGGGCGTGTGGGGGCCTGGATCCTCCCCACACAGGTTTTTCATTTAAAAAAGAAGCCCCGGGGAGGTGGTGGTCCCGGGGCTGCGGGAGGGCTCAGAGCCCTCCCGCACCATTGTGCATGAAGCCCCGGGGGTGGCAGTCCTCGGGGCTTGGGGGCCCTTAGAGGCCCCCACACATAAAATTAACCCCCCCCAGCATGCCCCCGGGACTTGGCCCACCCGGGGGCCAATTAACTATCGAAGCGCGGGAGACCGCGCCGATTTGTTTTTTTCGGCAGGGTTCGCGCTCCCCGAGCGCATCCTGCCGATTTAAAAAAACAAAAAAAAACATTTTTTGCCCAGGGGGTCCTTGTGGGACCCCTGAGCAGACCTAGGGGGTCAGGGTGTTTCTACCCTGCCCCCTTTGTGCGCTTTGCGCACTTGTTTCTGTCCCTCGGTTCTACCGAGGGACAAAATGGCTGCCAACACTTCCTGATTTGGAGTGTTGACAGCCAATTAGCATGCAGCTCGTGATCGGGAGGGTACGCGGATCCGACGCACCCATAGATATATATGTGATTTTAATAGTGAATTTCTCAGGAACTACTGAACGGATTTACACCATTTTAGCAAAAGGCACCAGTCTGAACCAAGGGCTACCTCTTTGCCAAATTTGGGGTAATTCCGTTCAGCAGTTCGGGCTGTAGCTGCGACTAAAGGTTCCTATGGAAAAATGAATGGGGAAAACGCGTTTTGGGACCCCCCTTTTTTCTCGGCCCCCGCTTGACGTATCACCCCGAGACTTTCAGGGTAGGAGCGGACCGGAGCGCCCCAACAAGTTGGAAGCTTTCGCGAAGATTCGTCAACCGGCGCCAACGTTATTGCAAATAGAATGTCGCGGATTTCCTATGGATAATAGGTTGTAACTATAACTATCTACTGGCGACTGCCAGTAGATTATATATATATATATATATATATATATATATATATATATATATATATATACATATATATACATATATATATACATATATATAGTTAAGTAATAGAACAAAAAATGGTAGACACAGAGAATAGAAAATCTAGATGTGAGTTTTTACGTAGATGGTGTAAAATGTGTTTCTTTTGTACAGGTTTATTGTTTGGCTTATTTTAGCAATCACCATTCCAATTAGACTAGCTGTAGAAGAAACGTCCACATTAGGGAACAACACGAAAAAGGATAAAGAAGCTAACATACAGAACACAGCAACATTGATGGATAGTGCAGAGTTACATAAGGATAGATCTATAACTGATTTTTCAAAGAACGTTTTCACAAAATTGTTATATGAATATGTAGAAACAATGGATGTGAGGGATTGTTATGTTTGTATGCAATTACCTGCGTCTGTAACAGAAGGTGCGACCTATCATCACATTCCTTTGACGTATGGGATAACATGTAGTGTTTTAGCTAGTTTGTTTTATAAAACAGGTAGATTAGAATATTATTATACTGACATAAATAAGATTTCTGCAAAAAGTTCCTATAATACCTGAATTGAACAAAGTGAAAGAAGCAAGGATGTTTGGTGAGTTTTTCTTAGAAAATAAAGATTTAACATTAGAGTATATAGTTAAACACAATCTTACCTGTGAGTTAAAGAAAGAAGAAAAGGTATTTTTAGAAATGGTAGAAAGCAGAAGAGTTAAGTTTCAAAGAAAGGTAATAGAAGAAGAGACAAAAACACCCCTTTGGGCATTTGAAGGAGAGAGTAATGATAAGAGAAAGACAAATGCAGCCATGACCTTAGATTGGCCCCAACAAGGAAAATTGTGCATCAGTAGAAATAGAACTAGGTATGATAACTATTTCGTGGGTTCCAGTGACTGCCGAGACAATTACAAAATTTTAGAAGGATGGGGATTCAAAGGAGGAAAAGATCCGATATTTCCAGGGATCTATTATATTTGTGGAAACAGAGCTTATTACAGGTTGCCGGAACATTGGTATGGGTCATGCTACTTAGGCCTGGTCTTTCCAAAGATTTTTCATGTGGAAAGAGGAGAGAAAGGAACACACGAAATGGGGGAAACATTCACACGTAGAAAGAGGGAAAGTTTTTCAGAAATAGTTGGTGACATTTTTGGAGCAATGATACCAGCAGTGGGTACATCTTTGAATGCATTTAAAATTCGGAAATTGTCCACAGTAGTAGATCGTTTATCAACGAATACTGTTGGAGGGTTCTTGATGGTAAATACCGAGATGGTTGCCATGAGAGCTATGGTGATGCAAAATCGACTTGCCCTTCACATTCTTTTGGCAAAAGAGGGTGGAGTCTGTGGAATGCTGAAAGTCCAACATTGTTGCACTTACATTCCAGATAAAAGTGAAAATATACAGAAGTATATAAAGAATATTACTGATTTGCACAAAGAACTTGCTCCACTGGAGGTTGAAAATGCCTGGGAGAAACTTGGTAAGAGTTTTTCCTCAATACCAAAATGGTTCACTGAAATAGGTAGTTCTATTGTAGGGAAAGTTTTGATATCAGCAACAGTAGTAATATTGGTGGTGTTATTAGCTAAGTTTGTGATAATATGTATTAAAAGGAGAAAAAAAGACCAAACAAAATAAAAAGAGAAAATAAGATAAATAAAGAAAGAACGAGAAATGGGTGAAATAGAACTTGAAGAACTAAAAGAAAACATGTATGAGAGAACAAAAAGACAAGATGAAAGGGACACTGATGTGTGAACTAACAAAAGCAAGTGGACAAGAAACATTCTATCTGAAAAATTGCGTAACATGGGTTTTTGTGGTGATATTAAAAATCACCAAAGGGGGGAGTTGATGGAGCGAGGTAAATAAAATGTTTTAGAACCCCCTTATATTCATGCTAATAAACTAATGTTATTAATTGTTTGACCGACTAATCAACATTTTACCTAAGTGGTAACCGCAATATATGTGCAAAGATAACCTATTTACAATTGTAAAAGTGAGATAATATTAATATAATGGTTTGCGTACTAATTAGAGTGATATTGCATGATTTGTGCTATGTAGAAAATTGTATTGTGGCAAAAGAATGCGGATGGTAAGTAAACATGGCTTTACATGTCTCTTATGCTAGGTAACACCTAATTGGGGTACTTAGAATGATGGGTGGGAAACCAAAGGGCTTATTTTCTAAATTTTAATTATGATTGTGTTTGTTTTCATGATAGTTCGTTCGGGCCTATTAGGCCGTGCTGTAAAAATGGCTGCCGAGGCAGATGGGCTTAATGCGCAGACGCAAAGATGGCTTCCAAGCGAAAGAAAGCCGCAGAAGCATGTCACTTGGGTGCGAGTCGAGCCCAGAGTGAGAAGTGTCAAGGTCGGACTGACCTGACATGAGGGGTATGCCAAGAAAGCCTTCGCGTGAATCCGTGAGAACAGGGGACGAGTAGCCGTGAATTAACAATGGACTGTTTAAAATAAGTTGCAAGAAAGAAGAAACATTTAATGAACTGTCAATCAGATTGCTATTACCCAAAAGCCGTGTGAAAGCATAAAATCATAAACAATTTCAGAACCGGTTTGAACAAGGAGGGCAATGAGGTAATGCTTGCCACCCCTCCAATGGACCAATTAGCGTGATTCTCGCCCTCAAAAATTGCAACTTTATGTTTAGTAAGCTAGTAGTAGGGTATAAGAGGACCTACTCTTAAGTAGGAGGAGCGCTATTCATGCATAATTTTTGAGCACTGAACGTTGATGCCACAGAGACTGCTGCTATTTTCTGTAGGCCATTTTTCTTAATAGAATTATTCTTTTTATAAACTTAAACTTGACTGGGAAAGGAACGAGATCGATGCGGGAAACCTGTATAGGAGGTCCGTCGAGGAGGCCTGTTTAGCGGGACAGAGAGTCAGTTTTGGGAATTCCATGCTGTGATCTACAATTTATCTGCTTTGGTGAACTTTTATTCTTCATCTAAATGGGGTATGCATAAAATTCTTTCTAAAAGTTTATTTCTTATAATAATATTGAAATGTATTAAAACGATTAATACAATTGAATCTTATTCATGCATTTAAAAGAAAGTAGATAAACTTTATTATAATTAAAACTACGAGTCTGTGGTTCTTTAGCTCAATAATAAGTGTAATGTTTTAATAGGTTTTGAATGTGATTGAGCTGGTCTTAATCACCATCAACTTATTCTACTAGTTGGTCCATCGACCAAAGAGCGGAATACCTTGATGTCTTAGAACCGACAGGATTAAAACTGATTATGTATGATGTTTAAGAAAATATCTTGTCAATTTTAAAAAGGTATCCCGTTCCTCCAGCAAAACATATTCTTCTCTTTGGTAGTAGTGGATGTGACCCAGGGAAACAATTGAGAGAGTGTATGGTTATGCGGTGTTATGGGCCCCACCGTCATAAGGTATAGTTGTTGTGTATGATCTTTTACCTGGAGGTTATGTCCAAAAGAGAAGAATTTATATTAGTCGCGCTGGATCAATATTGATGTTGATATTACGGAATGATGTGTATGTTCAAAAACGAGATTAAATCACGGTTGTCAAAATCTTCCGAGATGACCTCTTCATCAACCCAGAGTAAGAAATACGTGGTCAGGGAGGCCCTGCGAGCTAAACCGGAGGCTACTGATTGACAGATTACAGAAAATACCCAGATTAGTCCCACAGATAGGCAGGAACACCACAATGGTCCCAGAAGACTGGCCCCAAAAAAGCACATATGGGCGGAGGGGTGCGTGCATTACCAAAACACCATAAAGTCAGCTGCCACATGAAGTTAGGAACACTCAGCCAATCAGAACACAGCACACACACACTACACGCATTGATAACACGCTCCTCATGCCCGACCATCTGGACACTTTACCCACTGGCCTTCTTAGTGTCCAGGCAAGGTCGAGACAAACCTGCATTCGCCATCAGGTGGCCTGATTTATGGCTCCATGAGTAGGCCCACAATCCTTTTTCTAAAATAGGATGTAAATTGTTTTATGGTGCTGCAAAGACTGTATGTAATGACACTCAGAACGAATGTATGGTGAGACAGTCCTCAGACAGTTTCTGTGACGGTTTCTTGGCTTCTGAGCCGCAGAGCTTAATTAAACTAACTGTTCCTGTTTTGCCAAACCCCTCGTCTTTTATTTTTTCAAGGTAAATTCACATTCTAGCAACACTGTGAATATTGCACAAATGTTTCAATTAAAGTGATACATTGAGCACAAACAACTGGCGTTATATTACAATTGCAGCGAGAAACGAGCATATACAAAGCCTGGGTGGCTTTGTTATACACACTTTTAGAAACTTGATTTTAATCATTTTGATGATGTGGTCACACACACAAACACTAACCATAAACTAAAATCGGTATTTTATGTATTCAGACTCATGGAATGTAAACAGTTCTCTATTTGTATCACGTAACACAAATTCAAGGTTTTATTAAAGGCCTAATGTAGCTACAAACTGTAAACACTGCACTATGCAGCACTGTACAGTATTGTGGGTTTAGCGTAAGCGGTTAAACACAAAGAACACTACATCGGAGGGTTTCCTATATTCTGAAATACGGTCTCAGAATATAGTGTTTTTTAGGGAGCCCCACGCTGTTGACAGAACTAATGATTTATTCTAGAGAGGAAACTGGCAAAGCCAATAGGTCTCACATTTTATTTTTGCCAGTGCTTTTTGCTGATGCAGATATGCTTCCGGCATAAAAAAAAAAGAATAAAATGGCTATTGCCAAAGCAAAACAGCACCTGCAAAAAAAATATTTTTCAAAAAATTACCCAGAACAATGATGCATGTATGTGTAATGTCCCTACGGCGGTCTGAGAGTATTGACATATACACATGAATAAGTCAGCCTACATGTTCAAGCATACATCATGATGTGGCGGTCATTTTTGTTTTCTCATTCGCTGTTACAATATCGTGGACACCCTGGAAGAGGTAAATTTAACACAGAGGAGTGACCAGGTAGACAATTTCAGCTATCAAGCCCTTACAGGGCAGGGTCTATCAAACCCTTCAATAAACTTGAAATACATATATTAGACAATGAATGGGACTGGGGGAGGTGGGAGTGGGGCAAAGGAAGCAAGCAAATACCACAGAGGAACCATGGAGTGTGTTTAATAAAACACTGAATGGGATGATGGAGAGTAGGGAAGCAATAGAACAGGCGTCTCCAAACTTTTCATAAATAAAAGCTACTTATGTTCAATGAAAATCATCCTGAGCTACTATTATTCGTGTTGTACACATCAGGCAAGATTATATTAGTGCCCACCCTATGGAAGATTGCCAGCCATGATCACCTCAGAGCAGGATTGCCAACAGTAATGTAAAAAAGGTTTTCTCAATTTGGAATGCCTCTACAAGGTGTAGTGTCGTGTGAGTTAGCAATGGCAGAACCCTTTTGGCTCCTGATGGACTCCATAGAACTGTGACTTAAGTGTTGGAGCATAGCGAAGTGAATGCAGGTTTAGAATGTTGTGTTTGCAGTTACACGCAGACGAATAAAGACGTGTTATACTAAGCTCCCCTTCGGGCATAGTCATTAGCAGGTACAAAGGCTGGGGAGGCTGCTACATCTGGCGACTAGATAGGGGAAAAATAACCCAGAGATCTACAGTGCTCTCCAAGAGAGTTTGCCGTGGTCCAGCAAACTGCTCGTGCATGCCACGTATGTCTCAGTCAAAGTGCAGAATTGAAGTTTGGCAAATGTGGAGTCAAAGCACAACTCCAGCCAGTGGAAAGCATTTGAAGATAATTAAACCTTTACTGAGAAGTCTACACATCGTTGGCCAAGCACCCGCTGGGAAGGACATAAAAAGAGGTACCTCGCAACTATGCAACCTAAAGCTATACACCATATGGAGGGATAACGTTAAAGGCAGATAAACAGATTTTGAAAGAACAGCAGATTGCAAGGTAATGCTGCGATCAGAAGCGCTGCGAGGCAGAGATTAACCAGGTGTCAGACAGTACAAAGAAACGTCTAAAAGCAAAACAATGCAAATAGAAGAATCGGTCATCTGCTCATCAGAACTGAGTAAAGAGAGTCATCATACTATAGTGTTGTGGGAAGTGGTCCCAGAAGAAGTACCCAGGGTTGCATTTATGGAGCCATCCATACCCGAAGCGGCACACCGACAAAGCTGCCGAGTGGGGCTCAGAACAACTCCAGAGGTCTTCGAAGATCAGAAAGCCGAGAGCAGCGATCGGAATAGGGAAAGTTGTTTCCCCAATGGAGACCAAGCAAGAGGCCACGTTTCCTGTAATTATCAAAGATGACCCAGAGGCCAGCATGCAGCAAGGCCTCAGAGATGGTTTAAATAAACAAGACCACCAAGCAGCGTCGGGAAGAACACTACTTTCCATATCAGTAAGTGCCACCAAAGGTTATAATGCTGCCGCATTCCTGAAGCCACCACCACCATTCGATACCACCAAAAGCAGAATATTGGCAATAGATGGACTGCTTGGATAGAGACATTGGATGATTTCATTGATGTGTTAGAAGAAGCAGATAGCAAGAAGATATCAGATACCTTAAGAATCTTGCTGGTGAACGGCTAAAATTAATGCATATTTTGGCACGGGTTCAGCAATGTGCCCGCGCTGCAATACGGAGGGTGCAGATTTCCGCCACATGATGTGGGCCTGCCCCCAGCTTGGGACGTATTGGGAAGAGGTGGTTACGTTGCTGTGTGACATCACGGAGAGGGACATGGAGCCCACAATAGGCGCTTGTCTACTGCACTGGTTCCCTCATACCTCTAAGAATAGGATAACTAGTAAATTCCTGGACTTGGGCCTTCTCTTGGCCAAAAGAGATATTACGGCACACTGGAAATCCAAGAAGGGTCCAAGTGTTCAGAGATGGAAAGCCGAACTCCTAAAATGGGCGGAAAGTGAAGGCACAGTTAGAATACAGTTGGCTCGCCGAGCAAATAGTGAGAAAGCTTTGGAGGCAGCAAGGGCCTGGGAAGCGTTAGTACTACTGCTGAAAGTCCCGGAGGTTGATCAGGATGCGGACTCCGCAGCTGGGGATTAGGCTGTTGTACTCTGATCAAGGTGTAATCACTACTTGACTTCCTCTAGTTGGGGTATTCCTGAGGTTTCTTGCACCCGACTGCATTGTACTCCCCGATACTGGTTGCAGTTTGCCTGTAATGTGCTCTTTTGGGCTCCACCTTGCCTTTATTATACCTTTCGCTATGTGTGATACGCCGGGGAGGGGGGACGGATAAGTGGGTGGCGGGGAGTTTCATTTTGTGTTCTTAAATATGTGGCACGGGTGCTTCCCACATGATCTTCATTGATAATTGGCCATTGTTGAAACGACTGCTTCTGATGCTCTTGCTGATTGTTGCAACTAATATATTGGGGAACATTACACGATTTTTGTTGCATATGGCTGGGTCAAGAATACCTGGGGTCGACCAGGGTATGTTGTTGTTCACCAAGCACCTGATTGCCTTTTTTTTCTGCATATGATGGAATGCTTTTGGTTTGGAAATAATAAAATATATTTAATTTTAAAAAAAAAGAATCTTGCTGGTGAAGGTGAAAAAGAAGTCAAAGAAAATGCTGCAAGCTGATGAAATTTCACACTGTCAAATCAGAGCAGCCTTGATTTTCAAGTTCAATCCCATGCCAAATGTAAATTACAAAAGGTACATTTTCAATCAAGAATGACAAAGTTGGTGAAACCATTGACTAATTTGTTGAGAGACTGCATACACTCAAACACTATGTTCAATTAATTTAATGATGAGGAAGCTATACGTCTCAGAGTTATTGACGGATGCCCATCAGATTCATTCAGAGATGAATGCTGAGAGAAACTTAGTCTGGAGCGAGTTCTCATGGCTGCCAGAGCTGAAGAGCGTCCTGATGGGCAAGCTGCTAACATGGAAAAGTAAGCAAAAGTACAAGGCAGAAAGAGACAGAGTGATGTCTCCATGGAAAAAGTTGTGCTTCGGGTGTGGATTTTTTTCCACACAAAGGTAAATACCCTACCATTGGACAGATCTGCAAAGGCTGTGGGAAGGAGAACCATTTTTTAACAGTTTGTGTGGTGAAGGAAAAAGTAAGTATGTCACGGCAAGAGTACAAAATGGCCACCTGACTGTTCCAGAAGCAACGTTTGACACACGCCCATAGGGCCAAGCCAGCACACCAGTTGAGGCAATTTGACACCAAATGAAGTCGATCGTCATCAAAATCATTGTCAAACAGTTCTTCATTATCAATATCAAGTGAAAGTGAAAGTGAAGAAGATGGTTGAGCAATGTCGATGATTACCTCAGAAAAACTTCCACATGTTGGATTGGCTGAATGTGAAGAAAAATACAGGTCAAAGAAAAATGGACATAAAAAAGCATCAAAGTCAATCAAATATTGTCAGAAGATTACACTAAAAGTAAACGGTTGCTCAATACCTTTTATTATCGAAAGTGGTGCATCGAAACGTTATGTTTAAGGAGAAATAGAGTGAACTATCTCCATTGCCATGACTTACGCCATCGAAAACCAAAGTGTATACATGGGCTGCATTGACGCCATTAAAAAGTTAAGATTCATTTGTAGCAAGGATGACACACAAGGAAACAAAAGTACTAGCACACATTCATGTACTTCAAGGTAAGGCGTCAAGCACCTGTTTACTTCGCTTTAGAACAGCTGCTGATATGGGACTGATATTAGTGAACTAGAACATGAATGCTCATCATGAAATAGTAAGTCAGATCCCTTCGCTATTTCATGGGTTGGGAAAACTCGAGACTATAAAAGTACAACTACACATTAATGAGGATGTCGTCCTGATGCTCAAAGAAAGACAAATTGCATTTCATTAATAGGAAGCTGTTGAAAAAGAACTTGAATCATTACTCAAACATGACATCATTGAGTGTTTCACTGGCCCAATGCCATGGGTTTCTCCCATAGTGGTAGCACCCAAAATGGACAATGAAGGAGCTGTACGCATCTGCATTGATATGCATCAAGCAAATAAGGCAACTGGAAGAGAATGACATCCAGGTGTGCACATTGCTGACATGATAACACAATTGAATGGTGCAAAGGTCTTCTCTCGCCTTGATTTGAATAAAGAATATCATCAGTTGGAACTCGAGGAGAACTGCAAGTACATTACAACCTTTTTTTACACATAGGAGTCTGTTCCGTTATAAAAGACTACGTTTTGGTGTGTCATCAGCTGCAGAGCTTTTCCAAGATGCAATTCGACATGTCATACAGCCTGTCATGAATACTTTCAATAATAGTGATGACATATTAGTTTTCAGAGCTACACAGTAGGAGCATGATAATGTTCTCACGCAAGTGTGTCATTTGCCCGCTGATGCAGGTTTAACATTGAATGCTGAGAAATTTGAGTTCCATAAGACAAAGCTCAAATTCTTTGGCCATATCTCTTCTGATGGGAGTATGACACCCAATCCAGCTAAAGTGCAAGCGCGGTCAACTGCCAGTCCCCACAACATGTTTCCATGTTACGTTAATTCCTTGGCATGGCCGACTACTGTTCTAGATATATACGAGACATTGCCACCGTAAGTGCTCTGTTAAGAGGCTTGACGAAAAAGAATGTTTCATTTCATTGGTCAACTGAATACAAGCAAAGCTTAAAGAAAATCAAACAAGTTATAGAGAACGCTACTGAAAAGACATACTGTGATCCAAAGCTTCATGCCGAGGTTGTTGTTGATGCTAGCCCCGTCGGGTTAGGTGCCATCCTTGCACAGCGGACAACCAAATGCTCAAAGACAAATTGTGCCATATGCAAGCAGACGTTTGTCCCAAACTGAACATGCTTATTCACAACCTGAGAAAGAAAGTTTAGCAGTGGTGTAGGCTTGTGAACATTTCCACTTATTCTTATATGGAGAGTCTTTCACGCTTGTGACAGATCATCAAGCATTATTGACACTTTTTTGCAATCCAAAGACAAAGATGCCTCCTCGCATTGAACGTTGGGGTCAACGATTACAAGAATACGACTACACAATCATGCATCGTCGAGGGAAAGATAAAAACCCTGCTGACTACTTTTCACGAGTGCCTCTACAGTGCTATGGTACCCCTCCCACGACGTTTGAAACCTACATAAATTTAATTGTGAAATAAAAACACACCAGCTGCCATTTCGCTGGAAAAGATAGTCACTGCCACAAGTCAAGATCGTGACATGCTACAATTAAAAGACATTTTTACACATCAGTCTTGGAACCAGCAAACAACAACCTCTTACCAGTGACATGGAGTACCAGAAGCTCCAAAATGTCAAAGATGAACTGTCCATTACTCAAGAAGGCATTATCCTTAGAGGTTCGAGAATGGTTATTCTGGAGAGTCTGCGGAGTCTGAAGAATTCAACCAAGTATAACCTAATTTAGCAAGCTGGGCTGCACACAGGAGAGCTACTTGCGAGTAGTTGAAGAGGTACTTGTTGGAGAGGCCTGAAATAGACGAGATTGGGGTTGAAGAATAACATCTAGAGTGCAGGGGCAGGGATGTCATGGGGAAAGCAGCATGTGGGGAGAGTGAGCAAGAAATCACATGAACACCCATGAAATGCTAAAAACAATAGAAAAAAGTAGTTCCCTAAATATTAAGTGTGGAAGGATACAAGCAAATCAAAAGTATCGCTAAAAATCTATACTCAACAGGAATAAAAAGCAAGTATATGAGATCGACTATAATGCCAATCAATGATAAGCAATGGGCTGACCCAAGCCCCCTTTCAGTTTTGCTACTGGCGACAAAAGGTCATTTGACAACAGATAAAGCTGTCTGCAAGGAGTTGAAATTGGCAACGCGTTTTACAGTGCAGAAAGAGGTGATCTTTATAGCATGTCTATGCAGACTACTATGGTCATCCCTTCTGAAGAAACACCTGCCCCTTTTTGTAGTTGAAAATGTGTAATTTCACTGTTTGTCTCTTAAAGTAGGCAACAAAGATTTCCTAAAGTACCTGACAAATTGACTGTAAAGTGTAAGTGGGTTAAGTACAAAAATCCATGACAAATTATCATGGTGAAAACCTTTGCCTGACCAGCCCAGACAAATGTTTGCATTTTTTGGGGGTTTTTTCCAAAAACAAACCATTAAATACCATTGCCCGATTTGCTGTGGTTGTTCTCTCAGTGCTAGGGGGTCACTATAAATGTTTCCGGTTCGAGACCGCCACGGGCATATGTTTGGAAGGTCCACCTCAAGTAGGACGCGTCTTCTGGCGCTTTAAAGCCAGCGTCCTTTGGTGGATGTGCTACTGGGAAAGGAATTCAGGTGGCAAACCCAGGTGAGCTCTCTCCCTGTAAACCAAATCGTTTCTCTGCCTTTGAAATTGAATACATAATAGCTGCAGAATATAACATAAGCGAATAACGATGTAATAAGTTGGCTGTTTTTGTAGAACTGTGTTCTATGTATAGATGGTTTGTTAATCCAATAGGTTTTTTTGACATATGGGCATGCTCTACTGCTTCGAAGGATCAGGCCTCCGGAATAGAACAGTGTAAGTCGCATGCAGGCAGGAACACGACCATGGGAATTCTCTGCCACGGACTTCGTTACAAATACGTTGTCTGAATGCTTCAGTTGACACTCCTAAAACCATCAACACCTGGTCAGATATAAACAAATGCGATAGGACTGAACCCAAACAGTATACGTGGGTAGACTTAAATTAGGTGTATCGGTGCTCTCGTCAACCCTTGAAAAGATCCCAGACTGCTCTGCTTCTAGAAAGTCTCAAAAGTAAAACCACGCTGCATGTACAAGAAACAAAAAATATAGTACTCAAGCCGCAAATCACAAAACACTAGACGATGTCGGATTTATAGTCCTACTCTGCTTATGCGGTTCATGAAACTCTCCAGGAGTACACTCTGAAATCGATGAAAATGAGATTTGCAGACTTACACCAGTTGCACAGAAGTCCCGCAGATTGCATATGGACAAGAGTCTATTTTGGGTTAGGATCAATGTGCATTTACAACTTTATTTTTCAGTTTTTGTCATCACCTGGAAAACTGTTCAGTGTGGAAAGATCCCTTTACCTCCCCCTTGTAAAAATAGGTGTGTATGCGGCACTTCCACTAGCTAAGTTCACACTTTATCTTTTGTGTTTTTCAGAGTAACTTTACCTATGCATTCAGGAGAATCTTTCTGAATAACCACAAAGGGATGGCATTTTGGGTGCTTGTTACCAATTGACCCTGCCCAACAGGGGCTGTAATACCAATAGTATACTGTCCCTTCAATTTACTGTGCCTGAAGCAAACATCGACAGTGTGCCCTATTGCTGATAATGTGCTGTGCTACGGCAGATCTGTACTCACAGCTGCCCTGGGGGCAGCAGATCAGTGCTTGAAGCGGTTATTCCATGTTTCACTGTGTGGGCGGCACCCACATGCACTTCAAAGAGGATACATACATCCTCCTGCAAGGGAGCTGCACGTGGGACCCCCTTGCCGCCCTCCAGGGGGGCGTGCTCAAGGTGCACTGGCTGAACGCCACCTTTTTGTGGTGCACAGTCAGTGTGCTTCCTGACTCTCTCTTTGCCTCTAAGCCCATAACATGCAGTGGGCACCGAGCCATAGTGTTTTGCTCATTTCCATTACCCCATGCAAATGAGGAAATGCCTTCTCAAGAAAAAGTCTGCACTATATGTGCACAGAAGAGGTCGCACGAGCATCTGTGTCCCTTCTGTAATACAACAGTACCCTGGGGGCACAGAAAACGGGTGCACATGCATGTTACACTCCCGGGGCACCATCTGTAGTGCAAACCCAGGTGCGCATCGTAGGTAAAGTGCAATGAACCAGTTCCCTTGAAAACAAACAAATGCAAGACTCCCTCTAGTTACACACCAAGTGAGTAAAACTCAAAAAATACTAACATCTGTGTGGGGGCATGGACGATCTACCGACAGCTGAAGCGTGGTTGCCTACAGCACTGATTTTTACCCTGTGGTCCGTGACGCCTACTCAGGGTGTCTGCAATGGTTTAAAAACTTAAATAATATTAGCAGATTAAGGAATTATATATACAAAAAAAGCAAAACTGAAAATGTTAATACATTATTTGTGAAGGAATTTGAAATCAGAGGATAAAAATTAAGTTATAATCCTTATTTAAATTTGTGGGAGCAGCACAAGTACAGCAAAAGGAATCTTGTATGGATGATTGGTAGCCGCAATTGAAACACTGGCAAATGCTGGTAAAAAGAGCAAGCATTAGGAGCAAAAAAGACAAAATGATATGCTGGTTTCCAGCATATCACTACATTTTTTAGAAATAAAACAAATTTTTGAAACACTCCAACGCTCCGATTAAAATCAAATTTTCAATGTTTTCATGTTTTAGTTTGTGAATGATAAATTTCATGATTACATATTTGAATTACACTTTTCTGTATTTTTGTTTATTGTTGCAAGGTTGCAATCAGAAAAATTACGTAGGTGGAGGTCCCTGGCTTCCAGTAGTGAATCAGTGGGCGTCCACAGAAGTCAAAAGCTTAAGAACCGCTGGCCTACAATACAAGCATTTGCAATGTAATGGGTCTCGCATTTACGAGAGTTTAAGCTATTGTCATTTTCAATGGCAATAGCTTAAACTCTTGTAAAAGCGAGACCTATTTCACTTCAAAGAAGCGGCTGCCATTGTCCAGGGTTGCTTGAAAGTGAAAGAGCGCATGGCAGGAAAGCACGTAGTGCATGCAGTAGGAGAAACTCAATAAAGAAAATAGTGCTTACAGACTAAATAAGGCATACGGTGATGCAACAGAAGTAAAAGGGCCAGTCGCCATGGGAGGTTACAAATGCAGACAAGGCGGTACCAAGGAAGGACTAACAAGCCCAATAATGACTCAGAAGTCAGCGTTTACAAAGGACAATGACACAAGCCAATTACAAATATGGGTGGAGAGTGGGCGGGGCTTCAAAGCCATACTCCACTACTGCATGCCTCGCAGCAGCGCATGCGCTGCCCAGGCTCGACCTAATAAAAATGAGCAATGGCTACGCCTAGTTACACACAACGCGAGTAAAACAAAACATACAAATATAGGTGTGGGGGAAGGGGCCATGTTTAGCACAGCTGTGGTGAGGTTGTCTGCAGTATGCAGAAGCCCACCTGGCACATTCTCTCGCCCCTGCAGAGGTTTTCACCTACGGAGTGCAGTAAAAGGGAAGAGACGGCACATGCCCTTTGATTCTCATAAGATCTAGGGCTGCAGTGATAATCCGACATGACAAGGAGCGTGGGCTCTTCTGTCAGCTGACACTGCCCTCTCCCATGATCTGAGCAGCCAAGTGGGAGCAACCGATTGTCTTCCTATTGCTGCGATAAATAACAAAGAGGTCTGTGAGAGCTGAGACGGGGCCTAACAATGCAGCTTGGCAATGTGGCATAGAAAACCCATCAGAGCAGGTAACACCTGCCTCCTGACATCTGTGCTGCAGATGTATCACATGCAGTGGGAATATCATTCATGTTTAGTGAGAAACTGGCAGGCAACGAAGTCTCTTTGAACACAGGGTTCACATGCTCAGACTCCAGCAATTACGGGCCCGAGGAAGATACAACTGGGTTCGAGTACCACCTACAATCAATAGGCAGGCACTCAAACACAATCAGCCACTCATTTTAAAGCAAATACTAAAATGGTTCCTTTCAGTTAAGATCATTCACTTTAACGTGACAATCCTGCCTTCAGATTAGTGAGTGTGAAGTGAAGGAATTAAAGAGTAGTGAGCGTGAAAAGGGGAGGAGTGAGAGCAGATACCTTGAGGAGGGATGGAGTGAGGGAGTAAGAAACGGAGGCCTGAGTTAGGCAGCGCAGCCGTGAGTGAAGTATGTGAGGAAGTGAGTCGGTGTCGGAGTGAGGCAGGGCCGAGAGAAAAGGAAAAGAGAAGCGAGAGTGATGGAGAAAGTGGGGGTCGGGAGTATAGGGAAGGAAAGGTGCTTGAACGGGAGGCACAAGTTGAGTGAGAGAGTGGTCAGTAAGGTGGCAAGTTTGAGGGTTATGGAGTAGGTGCTGGTTTGAAGTGGTGAGGTAATGAGGGGATGGTAACAGGACTGAAAGACTAAATGGGTGAGGTGGAGAAATGACAGTGGGGGAGTGAGTCAGAGTATATGGGAATGATGGAAGTGGAGGAGTGAATTAAGGAGTAGGGTAGGGGTTAGGCTAGAAGGTCACAGTCTGTGAGAGGACACGAGAATGGAGGACTGAGGCAATGGGGAGTTAGAGGTTGAGAGGTGGAACAGTGGGTGGCTTTGGAGTGAGAGGAGGAATGGAGTACTGAGAGGGAAGGGAGCAGTGTAGGGAGAGAGAACAGGAGTGAAGAACGCTGAAGAGGTAGTGGAGGAATGAAGGGAAGTGAGAGGAGAAGGGAGGGATTTGAAGGAGGATAGGAGGATTGACAGAGGGGTGGGGAGAAGTGGGCAGGGGTGCATATACAAAGAGGTGGACGATGGACAACACACTAAAAATACATTAAGTGGCATCAGGTGCGTATCTTAAAGAGGGGAGGTGTCTGGGGTGGAACACCTGAATACATTCACAGTCTGATCACGTCTGCTTTGCTCGTTCTGGTTGGGTCCGCTTTTTAAGTTAGAGCTCGAAGCTTGTCGCTTGGAGGGTGAATGTTCATCCAGTCTGCGATGTACAATAAGTGCCCAGGGATCCGGAAAGGGAATAGGACTTAAAAGTGTTAGTTGGGCTATGTCGTTCACAGTTGCCACTCCACTCTGACCCCATTGACCTCACACAATAGTAGACACTGGAGTAGGACAACAGTGTGTCTTAGTGGTGCTGCTCTCGGCTATGAGCAGTGTGTTACTCAAACAGAGTCCAAGCAGTCGGGTCACCGAGTCCCTATAACAGCATCACTTACGCAGCGGCAGCCAGCACAGGTAAGCATGGTGGGACGGGGCAGGGCGTGGTGTGGCGTGGCAGGGGGGGAAGCCGACAGACGATGGAATAGGTATTATTTATTTAATTATACCTATTCCGTTGTCTGACGACTTCCCCCCCCCCCTTCCACCCCACCAAGTTTACCCGTGCCGGTAACCGCTGCACTTACGGCTTCTTCAGTCTCTCATAGTCATGGCGTCACTCTTCCGACACAGCATTGGTTATTCAGGCAGTGGGCTACAGGAACTGATGATGCTGCTAGAGCCTAACATTTTCCGTGCAATGTTCATTCCAGCCCAAGGAGACAGGCACTACTCTAACCAGGAGCCTATTCTAATTGTCATTTCCATATTTGGTCTAGGAGATTCATACCTCAGTTTGATGCAAACACTGCAGCTAATGGTTGTTTGCCCTGCAGTACTCTGTAACTCAAGTGGTTAATGCAATTGCTGGAGACGGTGTGTGTGTAATGTCAGGTCTCTGGTTGGAATACATATAAAATGCCTCCTCACTATTCATGTCTCACTGTGTGTTTCGTTCTGTGCGTTTCATTCTGGTCAAAATGGTAAGGAATAGCTGGTAGTCAGTCATCATGATCTTTTTTTTTTGAGTATCCTTGTATCACCAAAGCTGCAGCAATCTCAGGTGACGCTGGGGGACTGGCTTCACACCTGATGCACTAGTGATGGCCCCACCAGACCAAGCTGGAATACAAAACCCGTATTACTTTAGTGTTTAGGTATTATCATGGGACTTCTCAGCTTTCCGGGACCAACACACCACTCCACCTGGGAAAATGTGCCCATATAGCATCCGCTGTGCCTGGGGTGCACCAAAGATCCAGCATGCAGGTCCGATGTGAATCCTTAAGCCAGTCCTCCGGGGAGGGGGGTCTAGCCAGTGTTTGCATATCTCCCTTCTGGCAAGAAGCACAAGATAACGGCAAACACCTCTGGAATCTCCCCAAGAGGCAGACTGATGTAGTGTCTATTCCCAACAGCACCAGTACAGGGCTCAGCTTGATTTTAACTCCCAGAATTCCCGCAATGATATTACTCACAATATCCCAATAGCCACACCGTCTACATCTTGGGTCAGGATCTGTATAAATCTTGCCATGCTCTTGGTAGTCCAATACATTCTATTGAGGGTGAATTAATGGTTGCTCCAAGTTAGCTGGCTTAACCGTAGAGTACAGTAATTTCAAGGATACTTGCCACAGGTAGGGGAGCTCACACTCTGGGATCATCTCTTCCCAAACCACATACGGTGCCTCCAGGGCTGTACTGTTGGCATCCAAGAGCTTGCAATACCACATGGAGACCCCTTTGCTGATAGGCTGCATGTCCTGCAGGAGTGATTCAACTTCCAAGGCACTGCAGATCTCCTGATTGGCACTTACGTACCAAGAGAAGAGCTGCAAGTATTTAAATCTAGATAGGGATCCCCCAGTCTCCGCCTCAAATGCTTCCCAAGGTAATAACCCTGCACTGTGAACAGGTCCCCCTGGATTGTTATCTGGGCCTTCTTCAGGGGATGAATCAACCCATCCGACAAAGACTCTGGGGGAATTCCAAACTGGTGAAAAATCTGAATAGTAGGTAATACCCAGATTCTGCCTTACTCTGTACCAAAAGCAGCTTTCAAAAATTTAAATCAAACTTTTTTTGAAAAACTTCAGAGCCCCAAACTTATATAGGAAACCTGTAGGTCCCAACCCCCTAGTCATTTCTACTAAAATCTCACCCCAGGTTGAACTATCCGGTGTCCCAAGAAGCATCCTACAGTTCTTAAATTGGAAAGTCATACAATAAAGATGTAGGTCTGGTAGTGCCAGGCCCCCTTTCTCCAACCTTCACCTCAATGTTTTCCAGAAGAGTCTGGCTCCACCAGTAGCTCAAATGAAACTTATTTTCCCCTGTATTTTTGCTACAGATGTTTTAGGAAATGGGAGAGGTATACAGTTGAAGAGATATGTCAACTTAGGGAGTATCAACATTATAATCAGGTTCACCTGACCACAGATTGTCAGTGGCAAACTCGTCTACTTCGTAAGGAGCAGATCGATCTCCTTTACCACCCTCCCTAGAATATGTGCCAGGACCACCTCCAGTGAATGAACTATGGAGATGCCCAAATATTTAATCTCAGTCTTCACCTCCCTATCCCAATTGGCACTATTCCAACACATAATTTCCAATTTAGCAGTATTCATGCAATATCCGGACAGTACCCCAAACTCCTCCGATAGCTTTTCTACCCTGGGGATGGTCTGGACAGGGTCAGATGCGCATATTATAAGATGATTGGCATAAAGTGCAATCCTCTTCCTAAACTGCTGTGAGAAAAAGAGATTTACCTGATGATCCCTCCTAAGTAACTGAGCAAATGGCTCAATGTAAATATCAAACAGAAGGCGAGAAAGAGGGCATCCCTGCCTCGTGCCTTTAGTGATCCCGAAACTCACAGTTAGGGCTCCATTGAATAGAATTCAAGCAAACGAGTTTTCATATAATCTCTTGGTGGTCGAAATGAAGCACGGGTTGAAACCTAGTACTGCCAAAACCTCCCATAGGTATGCCCAGCAAACACGGTCATAAGCCTTGTCTTGCGTCTATTGTAGCGATGGCCAAAGGAATCAAACAGGCGTTAGCAACTAATAAGCTGCCTTGATTTAGCTGAGTGAGCTCATGAATCTGGTGCTTAGGGACAAAACCCTTCTGGTCAGGGTGGATTAATTGAGGGGCTAGCTTTGCCAACCTACCGGCCAGAAAGCTAGAAAAAAACCTTATAGTCGGCGTTTAGTAGTGAGATTGGCAGATATGAATCTGCCTTTTTTGGATCTTTGGCGGGTTTCAATATCAACACTAACGTGGCCTTCCTCCTTGACTCTGAGATCTGGGCATTCTCCAAATAAATGGAATTGAACAATTTCACCCAAATTGGTACTACCACTTCCTTCAGTAGCTTATAAAGCTCCAAGGGAATGGCATCTGGGCCCGCCGCCTTCCCGTTCTTAACTTTTAAGAGCTCCCAGATTTCAGCCTTAGTGATCTACACCACAAGGGACTCCTTTCCCATCTCTGTGAGCCCAGGAAGGTCCCTGTTCTGCAACCATTCCCCAAGCCTGTCCAGGTCAGGATAGATCTCCTCGGTATATAGTGCAGAGAAAAGGGAGACCAGATGTTACTCCGTCTCCCCTACCTGTTTAGAGATGTCCCCCGAGAATTAATGTTAAACTCCTTGATGTTGTTTCAAGACCCCTTTGATCTCGTCTTCCATGCCAGGCGTGATCCTCATCTCTCCCCATACTCAAAAAGGTTCAGACACTTGGCCTATCATTTTTCCATGCACTTTGTATCCAGCTTAATTTTAAAATTTAGCTGAGCGCCTTCCAACCTCTTCTGTTGATCCCTGCCCAGGGGAGAATTGTGTAACTGCAAGGTGGCCTCCAGTGTCCCTATTTCATGCCCCAAGGATATACACTCCGTCTTCTCTGGTCCAATCTGAAGGAAGCTTGACTTCACAAGCCCCCACGTATGAAGGCTTTAAATGTATCCCAGAATATAGCAGGGGGGCAAATCCTATATTATCAATGAAGAAATCACCGCTGGCTTTTTTCACAGGCAAACTGACCCCTGTGTCCAGAAGGACGGTGCAGTAGACCGCCCACCTAGAACTCTGCCTGCAACCAGGACACTGAAAAAGCATAGTCACGACTCTGTGATCAGAGATATGATCTAGCAGGTGATTGATCTCTTTAACCTTTTTCCAATATGGTGCAATCTACAAAGAAATAATCAAGACTAGAAAAATGGCCATATTACTTACTGTGAAAAGTATACCCCCTTGTCTGGCCCATTTGGTGGCACCACACATCCACAAACCCTAGGTCCTTTAGGATGCTTCTTAGAGCCTGCCTGGTCTTAGGTGTATGGATACAATCTCTCCTAGTAGATCTATTGAGACTAATGTCTGAGAGAGTGTTAAAATCACCCCTCAAGACCACCAGCAATAAAGCCTCAACCAGGTTCTATTCAAAGGTTGAAAGATGGGAAGGATCATCAGCGTTCAGGCCATAACAACCACGCAGATCAATTCATAGCTGGAACATCGCATACCTGCCAAAACCCATCTACCTGAACTGTCAGTTTTAGAAGACAATATTTCCACTCCTGCTCCGTTCCTCAAGAGTCCTGCAACCCCTTTGCAATTCTTCACCTGATCAGAGACTACATAATTCTCAATCAGAGACTACATAATTCTCAATTCACCTAAATTTAGAATAGAGAGCTCCACTCTCAATTGCTGTTAAGTGGGTCTCCTGTAAGATCATTACATGAGCCCTTCTCTCCTCGAGGTACCGGAGCACCAATCTTTGCCTCCGCTTTGACCTAAGGCCATTGACATTCCAAGTTAAAAAACATCTATTTGCCTAACCCCATTTAATTTTTAAGTATCTCCACCCTTCTTTCCGCAATGGAAGAAGCAATAAAAAAAAACAACAAAAAAAAAACAGTTTGGTGATCTGGAGGACTTATTTTGTTTGTTCTTTTCCCCGCAGCTTCCCACCCAGTTCCTCTTCCGAAACCACCTGGGGAACCTTACCTCTACTAGTTATCATTTTAAATGCCCAAGAACTTCCCTCTGGAAGGAGAAATTTAAACAGAAAACTATATGCAAGACTGCAGTGTGCCCCCCCCTCCCTCACCACTCCCGAACCAGACAAAGGGCCTCCCCCTGGACAAAGGAAGAACCTCAGGCCTCTATGTCCTTCTATATGGAATCAATCAGAGCCTCCACATCTTCCAGGGTGCGGTTATTATAAATCTGGTTAGCCACATAATGCACAACATCGTCAGGAATTGTAATTGCACCTTTGTCCACCAACTTATGGAGCTCTTCCATTCTCCTGCCTACTTCCCACTGATGCTGGTCTGTGGCCTTGCAAGCATCAGACCTAATAGTAAAAGAATAACCTTTGGCAGTGAAAGTTCCACTCTGCAAGGCAACACCCAAGATGGCTTCTTTCACTACATAGGAGAGAAAATTTACCAGGATCTTTCTGGGTTTCTGGCTCTTTGGGTTCTTTTTAAATAGGTCCCTGTGAGCTCGTTGGATCTTGTGTTCAAAACTAAAGTCAGGCCTGTCTTTGAGAACTGTGTCCTGTAGTAAAGCTATAATAAAGGACTTCATGTCACTATCTTCCTCTGCCTCTGGTATATTTAGGATCTGAAAGTTGTTACTCCTGGAGTGATTCTTGATCCTTCTAAATCCTCCCTTAGGACCTTGGCTTCGTTTGGTCAGCAGGCTGATTCCAGTTGTATTTTTCTGCATGTTTTACTTGACCAAAACAACCTCTTCCTCCAGTACTTTGGTCCATGCGGCCACCTCATCCAGTTTCTGGGTCAAGGCTAGGCAGGAGGATTGAATCCCAGATTGGTTAGTCTCTGAAACCTCAAACCTACTCTTGTTCTCTGCCTTTAGGTCCAATAGAATGGCTGTCAGAGACTCCTTCGTGTTTACCCCAGCCATTTCAGCCACATGAGATCCGCCAGGTCCCCCCCCCACCCCCCCAAGAGGTCATTGCTCCCCTGTTGACCTCTATGGGATTTCTCGCACACCTACTCAGACCTCTGGGGGAGGAAGTGCCTCAAACCTATTCCTGGTGGCGTCTGTAGGACATGCTGGATAGCACCATACATGCCTGCAATGGTTGCTGTGCTAAGTGTATCCATGCTATTTGCACTAGCCACACCAGGAAAGGTGGAGAGAGATTCGATGACCTGGCTCTGTGTTCCTGTAGCCCCCTCAGGGGCCCTTTCCGCACTTTGATGAGCAGCAGATGTGGTCATGACCTTAAAGAAGGAGTTGAGGAAAGGGGTCACTTTAATCTAAGTGGCAGGTATTTTCCTACCCCTAGCCCTTGCTATCTTTTTAGGCTGCTGTGCAGTCTTCCCAATCTTAAGCTTTAGACCCCCGGTCCCCACACAGCAATTCTGAGTTGAGGTTTTACAATAACTTCAAGGACCGCAGGGAGAAATCTGCTTCAGGACCTACCCCAGAGATATGGGTGGTGTGAGTTTGAAGTGCATACCTTGACATTCTGCCCTGACAGCAACCTCTCTTATCCATAGACACAAGGTGCTGATTCCTCCCAAACTCATTCACTGCCTCCCCCTCCTCCACCTTGCTGTACCCGGGGGCTGTTGCACTGCGTAGCTCTTGCCAGAGTAGTACTCCCGAGCCTTCCACAGCTTCTCAGCTCCCATGCCACATCTGCTCCTCGGGACTTGTGCCGACTCTTCCTCGCGGGACCTGAGCGAGAGCCGTCCTGCCGCCCTGGAGCTCTCATGCGGCTTTTTCCAAGCAGGGGATTCCAGCGCTGATCACAGATACGGGAAAGTGAGGCACCTTTCAACAGGTACGGGCGCAGCGAGGTGGCAGTATTGGTATAATTATATATTTGCATGTAACAGCCATGCATAGTAAGTAACACATGCAATATAGTGAGCTTTTGCCTGGAGAAATCAATAGAAATCCCACACACCTTTCTGGTTTCCATTTGAAGAAAGGTGTAGATGTCTTGATCTGCAGTTAGGCATGTAATGACAACATTTCAGATCTCACTTTCACTGCTGGACCACTTTGCATATATTTTTTCTTTTTTGCACAGTACAATTCCTTGTTTATAGTGTTTGCAACTGGCAGGCTCTAAAATCCCAGAGCCCACCCAAGTGGAGGCTCTGATGTGCTGCCAGGCAGATTTAGATTCTATACACCTCACCCTAGTTTCATGAGAACCAAAAATGTGCTGGCAGCTTAAGGGTGACTGCCTGGGTGGGGCAGTGTGGCTTGATAATTTAGAGTTTTTGTGCATGTGGGAGTGAGAACTATTGACCCATCTGTATAAAATCTAGGTGGAAATGGAAAGGAAGGAGGGACATAAAAGAAAGCTAGAGAGAGAGACTGGAAAGAGAAAACGGGGACAGTATCAATGTTACTGTGCTTGTTTTTTAAAGTAGGCTCAAGCTTGAGATCCCTTCTGACAGCAACAGATACTTTTAGTTGTACATCTCTCACTGCAATTTCATGTCTTCCCTTCAAAGGTGTACCTGTGTTATAGTTCCTCTTCAAGGGGAATCAGCATTGTATGTGACCCTCTGAATGAAGTGCGTCAACTAAGGGATGTGCACTGAAATTACCTTTTTGCATAAAAAGCTAGTTTTAAATGAAGCTCATCTTCTGATTGGAGCTGCACTCAACCTCGAGGATGACCTGCAGACTTGTTCTGCCCTCAAAACGTAAAACTGTTTATGGCCCGCCTACCTCCATCTGTAACACAGGTCTGCCCAAGAGGACGGGCTTCTGAAGAGCTATCTCAAATGACAGCATCCCTATATGATTTACAAATGAAGACTACAGGAACACAACAGGAGCCAGCTGTGCTCTGGGGACTTCAGACACTACCTGGATAAAGAAAATAGATTGTGAGTGGATACCGTGGTCCAATGGAACAGGACAACAATGATCTACAAAAGTGCAAATTATGAGCTTTGTAGTGGTGACTATCTGCTAAAATTGGGGCCCCTGCACCAAACAATCCCGCCAAGGAGACAACCGTCGGAGGGACTTCAATCTTTTGCTACAGTCTTCCCACCTGCTTTCATCCTGCTAGGTCGACACCAACCCCATGGTGGGCCTTGATGGTATCTGGAATTTTATCAAGATTTTCTAGGTGTTAAAAGTCCAATAGTGGTGAAATCCTGCCAACTGAGTTAGAGATGTCCTATTCCCATCTGCTGTGTCTAGGTTCTCCAGCTTTGGAATCCACCAAATCTATCCAGCAAAATTCCCTGAAACTCCTACAAACCGCTGACTGAATAATTGCTTGGTCATGACCACAGGTTTCGGAAAGAAACTCTCACAAGGTCTTTAGACTCCGAGGGCACCAAAATATTTTTTGACCATGATCTGACATTTCCAAGATACGGATGCACGGACATCAAAGTGTTCTAATGGCTCATGAAAAAGTCAGCTGCTAAAGACCATTTTTTAGTTATTGGCTCTGACATCTCACATGTACTTTGCTAGAAAAAATATTTTCAACATCTCTTGGCGCTAGGTTTAGGTTAATGCTATCAAGAATGTTCCTCACTTTTCCAAATAACGCCAAACGAATACCTTTAACCTTGCCCATTCCAAGCCCAGTAAATTACCCTTCCCATCAGCTATCCCTGTCCTTTTTAGTTGGAAACACCTTGTTGCTTGTTGAGAAACCTCGTGCTCACACCCCTACCCTAATATTATTGACTAAACTACGCCCCGATTGGCATTGTGCATCATCGGTCTAGAAGGGCGGTGTGCACATGATCTAAAATTTTCAATCATGCAACTGCACTACAATACTCATACATATCCTTAGCTATAAACAGGGCTACATGTACAGACGACACTTCAAAGATCTATGATCCCGAGCATCAGTCACTGTTAATAGTCAATGCATGCCCTGTGCATCATGCCCAATGATTCATTGTGCCGCAATCCAGAGAAGGTAAGGTGAAGACCACCGATACCTTCATCTGATGCAACACTAGTGCAAGCCATTATGGCATTACTTTAATATAATAATCTGAAGGCTTAGCGCACGCTGGTGCATAAGGTATTTTCTGTCTGAAAAGCAAACTCTTTCAATGGCAGGACTTGAAAGCCAAATAAATCAAATTCTTTAAAATGTTTATTCTAGCTCTTGGTAAATCGAGACATTATGCAAGTCAGAGAAAGCCAGGGGTAATATTTATTGGCATGGAAAATTCACTTTTGAAGTTATTAGTATCATAGTCTGTAAATGGGTGTTGCCAAAACTACACAGTAGTTCACAAATGCAAAGATTAGTCAAGGAACACACCAAAGTGTGGACTGCCATATTCGGAGCGAATTAAAAATATACGATTTGACAGAATGTAAATATTACTGCAAAATCACATTGCACCAACGCAAAGTTTAAAAAATTTACGCCTTCTCTCAAACTTTACCCTTTTCCCATTACGGTTGTTTTACATTAATTTATTATATTCTCCAAAGTTTCTTGTTGTTTCTTAGTTTCAAGTAATCCCCACCCTTTTAGTGGTCGTTGTGCTATGTTAATGTTGAGCCTTCCACAAATAACTCTCACAGTGAGTTATGCTTTATGTCATAAGCACTATGTTTACTACTTTAGGGAATCTGAGTGCCTCCTTGTTCCCATTATCATTTTCTTCATCATAAACCTTTGTAATTTATGGATCTCTTCACATGTAACACAAAAGCACTCTCCAAGATTCTCCAATCTGTCTTTTATTCTATGATAGATTATTCTCTGAAACTTGACACGCTAATCAATGTGGGGTTCACACTAAAAATGTATAAAGTATAAATGGGCCAATTACTCTTTTTCTAAAATTGAAATGCCATAATTGGTTTTTCATTTAATTTACAGATTGTTCAACGTTTTTCGAAACACATATGTCCAAGAAATCTGTATATATTGAACAGGATGACTCAATCCCTGAAAGAATTAAATGATTCATGGACAAGCTTCCCAATTAAAGGTTTCCATAGCAGAATCTAGCAAAACGATAAATTTGCAGAGCGGAAAGTCTGAATTTGCAAAAATCTGAATGAAATCTGCCCATCATTTCTGGTATTCAAAATTGTGTTTTTGAACCATTCATTTATAAAAGGCAAAACTCAGCATCGTGTATTTTGCAGGTGCTAGCTCGTATGAAAACTGTCTCTTCACTCGGTCTTTTCAGCTGTTTTGAAGTAATCCAAAATGATAATCTCTTACTTATTTTCTGTTTAACCTGCAACATTCTCTCATTCACGGTCTCGCTTTTCCTATTATGTTATAACACATTTCCTATTTTGCTGAATTAGACTATTTGCTTCTCATTGTGCATCACTTTTCATTAACTATTTTAAGGAATCAGTATGAGCTGCCATTTCCTGGTAACTATATCAGATTGCAATGCTGAGCTCTCACCCTAGGGCTAGTGTTTATTAGACATACACTGCATGAAACTGTTGTAGGTATTATTTGAAACTAAATATTATAAGTTCCAGAAACCACGGCACGCCTACAGGCAAGTATTACGACTCATGGAAAGTATTACACTCCATCAGTTAAGTGCTGCTGTTCTCATTTTGAAGAGAAAAGGTAGTCCGACTTAGAATTGAGTTAAAAGCACTGGTTTCAGAGAAGGGGGAATCTTTGTGACATAGCTGGAGAAGAAGGTTCATCAAGGAACATGCCGAATGTGTGCCTAAAGGTGTGCCAATGTCCTAAAGTGCTTCTATTCACCTAGACTGCAGCCCTTAAAGGCAGGAGGAGTACTTATTTGCAGCTTCATGGGGACTTGTTTCAAAACAAAGGCTCCAAAAGGCTAAAATAGATCTACCTCTTCCAAAATGAAATAATCTTTGTATAAATTAATTCATAGGTATCTTTAACATAATTGCCCATTACTTAAAATCACAAAACTTGTTTTGAAAGCACTCTTCAGCAGGTGTTGAAGGGTACTCACTGGGTTATGGCTTTAAATGTAAAGTGTGGAGCACCAATTTCTCTAGTATGGAAATTAAATAGGTGGAAAATAGTTGCCCAACAAACCTTCATCACAGTTAGTCACTTTCCTGCAATAATTAAACTTCCTTAAAAAGGTCAGGTCTGAGGCCCTTCTAAACACATGGCAAATAGAGACATTTTCAACCAGGTCATTTACCCAGTACATATATCACTGAATGATTAAACTATGGAACAGCCTACTATAACCTGTTAAGAGTACTGGAAGATGATACACATCATCGATACAAACACACCCTTCAGAACCACCTCACCTGGAATAACCTGGAAAACGAACATTCTTTCCAGAATGGATACCAAAGACTTTGGCCAACCACTTTGTCTCAATGTTGATGAACATATGGGATCTCTAGTCACAATTTCAGAAATCCTTCTCTCAACTTTCCAAGGACAAATACTAAGTTTTAACAAATTAACGAGGCCACAGCTGTGTACCACCAACGCTTTCAAACAGAGTTACCAATTGGCAGGCAATCTACTTATTTAATGTCATTTCTTTAAATGCAACTTTTTGTGGCACACTCTAGTCCTGGAGGAAACATCAGAAAACATGGATAACACCGAATAATAGGTACAAATCACATAAAATGAGGACAATTGACAAAAGGTTCAGTAAAGTAGATTAAGAGCTGAAGATGCCAGAAAAGGTGCTTCGAGCAATTAATCAATCAAAAATCAATTCAGGTGGATGCCAGAGAGTTAGCAGAATTCAGCTTGCAACTTAGATGCCTGCAAGGAATACATTATTTTGTTGTCATTCAGAAAAAAACAGACTGTTGACAAAGAAATGCCTCAAAAAACATTAAGTCAGAATACATTCTAAGATACCAATAATACCATCAACTTCGTACTTTTGTCAGATTAACAATTTGTCTTTGGATCGTAGTTTATCTAAGCATCATACTCAATATATGTATCGTCTGTTAAAGTATCTTTCTCCCTATATTGATTATTTTGCTATACAGCATTTCCATTAGTTGTACCTCTATACAGCTGTACATCTATATAGACCTCTATAAAATGATGCTTTGCTTGTTTGATGAAGACATAGATACCAGACAATATTGACACTAGATATTACACTGTGAATGTGCGTACTGCTAGTAGAATAAGGGATATTAACTACTACATGGGCATGTCCTGGAACAGATATCAAATTATTAAAAGGTATCAGAAGATTTGGTCATCTTGTTCCATAAAAGAGGTGATATAAAAACAGGAAAGCAAGAGAATGAAAGGTAGAGGTATAGGGAATTTCGATAATCTGCTATAGTTTTCATTATTCAATTTGATTCCAAACTAGAGAGTATGAAACATTTACAGATTGCTGGTAACTGGAGGATCCTTTGGACACCGGGGAAGAAGGAGCCAAATCTAAAAATCTATGTCAGTGTAATTCTCTCACAGTTTTCTCAGCATTAAGAAGGCCAGCCAGAAAGTGGCCTTTAGAAGAATAACTCGCTTGATTTCAAGAGGGAAATGAGAACGAGACCAAAAGGAACGGTCACAGTGATTCGGAAATATGCAAGCCCAAGGAAAGAGATCCTAAATGTGCCATCACAGAAATGTGAGGTGGGGCCCATAGTGCAGTTGCATGATTGTATACCAAAGACAAGAGAAGGAAAGAAAAAATGCAGACAAAAAAAATGAAGGCCCCTGTCAAATTGTGGGTCTAGCTTCATGATAACACTTAGTAACCAAAAATGGGACCAGGAAAATGTTTATTAAGGATTGACAATTTTAAAGAAATCCAGACTAAGAATGGCAGAAGACCACCAATGGCCTATTTGATTTCTATCTAATGTGTATTACAGGGGATGGAAGTCCTTCTAGTTTATAGAATCTGATATTTTTATGCTAATCCGTTAAGGAGGTTAGGTTTTATTGTTCTGTGTCAGCACTCTGGTATTTCTATTTTTTTCATATGTTTCACGCTTAAAAGAAACTTTTCAGTATTCAAGCAGACTATAGATGCCCTTACTCATTAAACGTTTACTAATTGACAAAATAGATATAATTCTCTCCGACCACACATCTCAGATAGGGAACGAGCTCATTGTTACTCCTATTTTATAGTTATTTGTCCTACACCCCAAACTGTATGAAGATGACCTGCTATTCCAATTTCCAAAGTACAATTCAAACCCATTGACACCCCCAGTCTTTTCCGTGAGGCAAGATGTTCTCATTGTTAGTATGCTGTTGTCCTTGCATAGTGCAAAGGTAAATGGAGAACTGAGTAACTTGGGACCAAACGTCAAAAACTCTCTGGTAGAAAACTGCATCAGCAAACCTGGGGTCTACAGAAGTAGAGCAAAATTACATTTATTGTGAGTCAATGACAAGCATTTGTGATATTATGTAGAGCAGAGCGTTCAGAATGTTACCTAAAGAGGCCCAGAGATGCCAGTTATGTTGCAGAAAAGGCACCAAGAGAGACAGTCTACGTAAAAACAGCATTATATATGGCATCCTCATTCACAGAAAGTGATTGCACAAAAGATATCCAAGAGAAATTTAGATGGTGATCAGGATAATTCTATCTATATGAATATA
Organism: Calotriton arnoldi; assembly: GCA_963921515.1. NCBI lineage: Eukaryota > Metazoa > Chordata > Amphibia > Caudata > Salamandridae > Calotriton > Calotriton arnoldi. The sequence goes on from CAWUFW010003035.1 coordinate 1,745,781, forward strand.
GAGGGCTATCATTAATGCATTATTGAGGTGTTAGGGAAACACTACACTGTAGAGGAACAACAGATGCTTTAAAAAGGCTATAATAGATATTAAGCATCTAAATATTGTTAGAACTGGCATCCATGTCGTAGTTTCCCTTGACTATTTGCCTTCTGACCTCGTGTTTTGCGGACTTCATTTTTGCTAGCTTTAGGATTTTGGGCACTTTAACAGTGCTAATCGGTGCTAAAGTGCATATGTTCTGTACTCAAAACATTGCAGGTCCCTAGTAAAGTTCACTATATGTGCCTAGGTCCTGTAAATTACATGCTACTCATGGGCCTGCAGCACTGATTGTGCCACCCACTTCAGTAACCCTTTAAACATGGCTCAGGCCTGCCACTGCAGAGCCTGTGTGTGCAGTTTAAACTTCCATTTCAACGTGGCAAGTTAACCTACTTGCCAAGCTCAAACAGTCCCCTTCATTACATAAAAGTCACCCCTAAGGTAGGCTCTAGGCATCCCTGTGGGCAGGGTGCAGTGTATTTAAAAGGTAGGACATGTACTTTTGAGGTTTACATGTCCTGTTAGTGACAAACTGCTAAATTATTTTTTCACTACTGCAAGGCCGATCTCTCCCATAGGTTAACATTGGGATTGCCTTAAAACATATTTTAAGTGTAATTCCCAATTGGGAAAAGATAGAGATTTGGAGTTTGGTGTCTCTGGACTCACAATTTAAAATCACAACTTATGGTGAAGTCGGATTTTAAATTGTAAGTCTGAAAATGCCACTTTCAGAAAGTTGGCATTTTCTTACTTTAACCATTCTGTGCCTCTGCCTGTCTCTGAATACAAGTCTGGTGTGGGTGACAGCTGGGCTTTGTGCATTCCCTCTAGACAGTCCCACTAAGGGAACTGGGGTGTGACATTTGCATCCTAATGGCCTATCACGAGGCTGATGGGCCTTCCTGAGGTAGAGTGGGATGGAGGAGGTGACATTTACACCTGAATGAGACAAAGGCCCTCACCCTCAGTGGGCTAGAAGGCTGGAGCAGAAACCCAGCCAAATCGCAGGAAAAAAGTGTAGTAAGCACGTGAAAAAAAGACAATGGTCCCAAGAAATGGCACCTTGCCCCCTCAGCCGAGAGGCAGAGGGAGCAAGAAGGGCCAAACTGGGGAGAAAGGGAGCAAAACACCAGTGCCAATTGGAGGCCTGGTGTACATTTGAAATTTACCCCGGAGGTTTTTTTTAAAGGTTTAAAAGGGGCTCCCGTTGCCGGGACCCCCACATTCACTGGGGTGGCCGGGCAGTGAGGAGAAGAAATTCACCTGTGAGCGAGTCGGAGAGGAGTGGTAGAGCATATAACAATCACCACAGTAGCCCGGGAAGTCGTGTGGAGCCTGCAAGCACCAAGGAGTGCACTGTAGATGGCATGGAACACTGAGAGAAGACATTCACCATTCCAAGCACCCAGGAGAAGACCGCCCGGCATCACCGCCGCCTGGAACCTCACCGCTGCAGCTCGGTCATAAAAATGTCAAAATGATTTATGATAAGCCTGTTGAGAATGATTTATGGCCCCAAATAAAATATCTGTAAGGGGCAAGTGCTGTAAATCAATGTTTAAATAAACTGAGGCCAATATTTCCAAACTACCAAAAGATCTATGTGTATCATTGTTTGGGAGTAGGCCAAAGACAGGGTTGTAGGGCTGTGCCTGTCCCCACACAAAGAGCGACATACTCCCCGGTAGGGAGTCCGGAGCCAGGGCAGGTAAGGCAGGGACCTTGTGATCTTCAAAGGCCTCCTTGGAGTCTCCCTGACTACAAAGGAGCATTTGGGAATGAGTACTGGAACCCTGACAGCACCAAATGAGGCCTTTGCTGGAACCAAGGACATTCTGCCAGGAAGAAGAGCTGCTGTGCTGTAGGAGGGACTGCCACTTTGCTAACTGCATTGCTGTGTTGGCATGCTGTCTGCTGTGCTACAGGAGGGACTGCCACTTAATATTCCCTATTTTTCTAAATTGGTGTAGAGTATTTTTGCAGTGTTTTCACTGTGCTACTGTAATTTAAGTGTCGCACAAATACTTTACACATTGCCACTTGAGTTAAGCCTAATTTCTCTGTGCCAAGCTACCAGAGGGTGCACACAAGTTAATTTAGGGTGCGTATCAGTCTTATCTGGAATAGATTTGTGGCTCCTGCTTGGACAGGGTGCCTACTCTGCCAACCACAAACCTCAATTTCTAACAGATACATATTATCACTGTTCTTCCCTGCCTCCAAATGTATTCCTACCTTCCAGCTTTTCCATACCATCCCACCCAATTCATTATATCTTTCACTATCTGGGTATTACCTTTTATTTCTCTTCTACCTTTCCACTCACACAGACGAAGTCTCTCAAATCATCTATAGATCATCTATAAACTGTTTCTATTTTTACTTTCCACATCACTAAAAGTCATATTTACTCCATTGTGCCTGGACTACAGTTCAGCTATTCTATTAGCCTCTCCAGTAGCACGTTTGCATTTCTTTGACCCAGCTTTTCTTTTGAATCCATATACTTTTGAAATATCCCTCTGGTAGCTCTCTAATTTCTGTACATTGCCTACCCTTTCACTAAACTACAATTTTGCTCTCCCAGTTTGTTTCTTAAATATAGTAATTGTCCGGCTCTTCATCTCTCCTCCTTGTTATAGCCTCTGTTTTAATGGCTCACTGCTACTTTGATATGTCTTTTCTCCAATATCTCAATTATGGTCTCACTCTCAATGCCTACAAGTGCTGGAACACCCTACACTCTTGAGAGATGCTCCCACCTTGTCATGTTTTCATCTCCATTACGAAATCAAATCATTCACAGATTTCCCTTCCTGCATGGCTTCTGGTTTAGGCTGTAATTTGTGAGCTCATACTAATTACCTACTCTAGGAGCCTGATTTCAGAGATGGATGTTAAAGAAAAAAACTCCTATTTCTGAAAATATCACTAAATCACCAGGGATAGCATGGTGATGAACATTCTACTTGCAGAATCTCCCCCTTAAATTCATTAGCACAAAACTCCAAATCAGGTCTTAAATTGCTATGTGCAGTGGTTTGACATACAGTCTATATAAAAATATAAAAGTTAAAACAAATTAATTATTCTACTGTTTTAATATAGTCCTGGAATTCATAAACGTTAATGATGGAATATTATAACAGAAGAGTGCCTTTCGTTCCCATTGGTCCATAAACATTCCCAAGTTCCAGGAATTCTTTCAACCCAATGCGAGACATTTATCTGAAGACATTAACTGGGAGGTATATGCCCCCACTACCTAAACCATATATCAAAAAAGAGATCAGAGGGGCAGCATTTTAAAAAAAGTTCTCACAAAGTAGGATGCACCACAAACATCAAATTGGGTTGTACATTTTTGAAGTAAGAACAAACAAAGTATTTAAAACCATGCCTTTCTAACTAAATGCATACTCATGATGAAGAAAAGGTTATATTTTCAGATTTTAGGATAGTTTATGATTTACACTTTACATATAATTATTTCATTTCCTGAAGACAATTATGCTGGGGACATTTACTTAAACAAATTACCTTATCCATAAAAATGCACACAACTTTGTTGAAATCAAATAAAAAATAAAATCTGTGATTTCATGGCTGATGTATTACTAAATATTTTGTCATGATCTAACATATTGCTAAATATTTTGGTATGATCCAACAGCAACATGAGTCCAATCAATTGAGGCACAGATTTCGTGCTGCCTGAAGTTCAAGGGACTAAAGCATAGACTACAGAGCACTATGTCATTGGATGCTCTACTTTCAAATCTTGACAGCAGAGCTGAAGTTCCCACCTTTCAGGAAACCGGTGATATCTGGACTATTTGAACACTGTTTGATTGAGAACCGTTTATCCCAGACGAATCATGTAAATCTATGTAAATCCATGTTTGGAATTACTGTTCAACTGAGGACATCATCTTCACAGGGTGTAGCCAAAACCTGATTGGGAACGGCCTGTGACTGTTGTGCACACCAACAAACTTAACACAATATTATCTGGTTGCAGATAGTCACAAACCTTTGCATGGTGTATTCCTAAACTGCTCAAGGTCACATATTTCTTCCGGTCCAGTGACAGGAATGTGTGTTCTTACACATGGATAAATGTACACTATGTATATTTACATATGTGAAAATGCTTCCCATGATCACAAATATAAGTAAATCATAAAATAATTCCAAAAGCACTACTGATACCCTGTGATTATCACAGCTTTGGACTCCTTAAATTCCTTAAAAGTCAGACATTTACAGCAAAAGTAGGAGGAAAAAGAGGAGTAAATTTCAGATTTTTGTATGTGTATCAGGCCATCTGTTATTTACTTATAACACCACAGTGTATTCTGTATGTATGAACATATGTGCTTGAATTTTCAAACACAGCCGCATAGTGTAAGGAAATCACCAGATATTCCAATATGTGGATTTCAGTAAAGTACTATTAAACTACAACATCCATTAGTGCTTTTTGTTAGGAGATGTTAATAGAAAGAAAGACAAAATGGTATAAATAGCACAATATTGCAGTGTTTCCTGCCTGTCACTGCACTGGAAGTTATTTCCTAACCTAAGACACTAGGATGAAAGCTTACACAAATGGGCAATTAGGCTGTCATGCTATTTATGTTCAGCTTTGTATTGTTTCTAGGGCATGTTATAAATACTAAACCAATGAAAGTTACTTTTTCCCTCAAATTGCTAACGTTCCTAGAGACATCACACTCCTCCTAGCATCGTTCATGCAAGTAAGTGTGTGTCAAGTGAGTTTGTCAGTGCATGATGCTTTACATACTATAATTCCATTGTGGACACGTAAATTGGACACAGGTGTAATTATTCATTAAATATGAATAGGATCATTCAGAAATGTTTCGACAATATTGGACATGGTGTTTGTAGCTGTCCAAAATCTTGCTGTGTGTTTCATCATTATCCAATATAAAATATATATGAATATTAAACAAAAAATGAAGTGTGGCAGAGGTCTCTATTTATTTGGCTTAAAAAGATATGGAGAATATGTTTTTTTTCTAACAAGGAAGTAATATCATTGCCATGTAACTAAAAAGTGTATTTGTTGTAGTACCACAAGTGGCTCTATCAATCTGCTGCATGCCATGCCAAAAACATGCCATTTAAAAAGGAAAGGACAGAGATTGGTACTGTTTTTTCAGGAAAGATGTCTCATATGACCTTAAGGTGAGCTGGGAGATGTACAAGAGTCCAGGACCTGGCGGACAGCAGTTAGGGGTCAGGATTGACTCCCAGAGAGGCCTGGAGATGGGACCAGGTCATTTCTAGTTAGATGTGGTCAGATGGAAAGCAGGAAAGGCCTCTGGAAACTTGTTTTGTCCCTAAAGCTCAAACGGGACGTTAGCCATCTTACCCTTGGAGTCACTTCTAGAATCCTGGGATCAAAGCAAGCACGTCCAGTTTTCCTTCTTCCGACAGCAGGGCAGTCCTTCTTCTTAATCTTTTCCTATTCAAGAGTATTCTGAATTGAGGTTCTGGGGATGCCACTTTTCTGCCCAGTCCCATCTTCTGTGTGGGGGACACCCTCTTTGTCTAAACAAACTGGTTCTGGTCAATCCACACTTCCCCCCCTGGGTTTGGCTCCACTTAGTCTAATGAAACAAAGAGTAGGCAGGCCCAGCTGTGAGCTGCATTTGCGAGTGACATGGTAGGCATCTTCTAAAGTCAGAAAGGATCTGAGGACTGCCCTCAGGCTACCCTTTGAAGCTCAGAAAGGGGCTGGGAACAACCACTCCGGCTATCCTGCTCAGGAGAGAAACATTCTTCACCACACCCGAGCACTTTTGTCGACTGCCTGGAAGGAATACACAACACCACAGGAGAACCATTAACAGTCATGCGACCCTGGATACTGGCAGGAAATCAGATTTTATGTTGGCAGGAAAATGCCAACTTTCTAAAAGTGGCATTTTCAAAATAGTAATTTAAAATCTGCCCTTAAGGTTTAACCATGGTTCTAGCTAGTTCCAAACTGAAGTTATGCATTAGAAGGTGTTACAATGTAACCTAGTGCTTTTTTATGGGAGAGCCAGTCTTGCTATAGTGAAAAATGACTTTGGAGATTTTTCACTGCCAAGGCATGTAATGCTGAAGCACACATGTCCTACTTTTTAAATACCATGCACCCTGCCCTCTAAGCCTACCTTTGGAGTGACTTAAAATTATTGAAAAAGAAGGTCTAGGCTTGGCAAAAGGTTTATTATGCCAGGTCGAAATGGCAGTTTTAAAACTGCACACACAGGCTGCAATGGCAAGCCTGAGACATGTATTACAGTGCTATTTAGTCTGCGGCACAATGAGTGCTGCAGCCCTCTAGTAGCATTTATTTTTACTGGCCCTGGGTGCATAGTAGGGACTAACAATTAAATAAATGGTACCAATCAGACGTCTACCAAGTTTTACCATGTTTGGAAAGGCGAGCACAATACCTTTCCCACTTGTTACAGGAGTAAAATGCGCACAGTCTCAAAGCTAACAAAAACAGGTAGTGAGGAAGAGATCTGGCGGAATACCACGAAATAGATGGTAGATAAGATCTCTTAAATAGAATGTTTTTATTATAGGCAGACAATGTATAATTTGATGAGCATATGTTATATCTATATTTATTTTATAACAAAGATTAAAACATGTAATAAAGTTTAGTATGGGTTTACATGAATCCTATAGGACTGTACTGTAGCCATTGTAGGATAAGAAAACAAATGTTATAGGGTAAAAAGAAAATCACATCAATGACAGCAAAGTGAATGCGTAACATGCTTAAAAAAATCTAAAATGATTATCACAGATATGCGAGTGACTGTTCCATATTTTGTGGAAAACTGACTCATTTTTGACAATTTATATGTACCTTTTCCATAGTCCCCTTAGATGACATATCTGAGAACCATTTTTAATATTTGATTTTGTTTAGTGCTTCATTTACATAAGAATCTTTTTTGGTGAGTGTTGGAGACTTTTTGGGATCTTTGCTGTCTTTTTGATTTACGTAGTTCTAGGGTTCATTAGGCAGCACGTTACATATTTTGCTCAGCTCTTTTAAGCAGATTAGAGAATGGTTTAGAATCACCTTCCATGATGAATTCAGTTTTGCCATTTGTTTTGTCTTCCAAACAGTGGTGAACAGAGTGCGTCATATAAAGGCAGAGTCACATTCGTTTATTTTTAAACAGTCTTCATTGAATACTTAAGTTTACACTCTGACAATAAATTCAGATTGATCAAGAAACACAATCTACTAGTAAAACATGCAGATGCCAAAGATGTATTTAATTTTCAACAATTTGGAGTCAGGAACGGCTTTCACATGGCTGCAATTTATAAAGGAACTGAAGACACAGAACTGTAGAGAACATCACCTAAAGACATAAAAGGAACATCAGCCATAAATACTATGGGGCCGATTCCGATTTGGGCCGGAAATCTCTCCGACCGAGCCGGACTCGGAGAGATTTCCGACCGAATCGGACCCTAGCAGTCCGACCGACCGAACGAGTACGATGCGTTCGCATGCTATCGGACTCGATTCGGTCGGACTCGGTCCATTGTTCAGGCTTTGGCCTCCAATGTTTTCGAAGGCCGTGGTTTCTATGACTGTGTTCACAAAGAAAGCCTCCTGCTTCTAATAACTTTAACGCCCTTCTTAGGGCCTTACACCCCATGATCACTAGCTTTCTGTCGATATGAATCATTACATACATACAAAATAACTTAAATCACAAAGCTTGCAAGGGACAAGATACCATAGGGATAGCATCAGTTACCCTTAGTTGTTGCAACCGATTTGACCCAACTGATTTCCTCCTTCGAACCTAAATTTTTCTTATTCACTCACCTCCCCTGCCCCGACTGCATCTCATACTGAAAAACAAAGAAGTGTTATCAAACCTACTGCATTTGAGTACGTTAAAAAATAGAATTCTTGAAAAATACCTTCTGCAGGAGCATGTCATGGTCTCAGTTGTAACAAGATACAAATTTAGTATAAGAATGGTGCCTTTAATGCAGAGTCCTTATGCTCTTAAAATATTTGAAAATCTTTCCACTAACACATAATTTGCTCTGGAGTGTGAGAAAGCCTCTTCTATTCACCAATTCTAGACCATCAACGAATGATTCACCCTCCTTCCAGGAGAATATTTAAGAGGTTCAATTTTCCAAGCTGAACTATTATTTTCAAATGTTTAAAAAGCAATACTGGCGAGATATTTTGTAAATGTTGTTAAGCACCCTCTTAAATAACTGCAATATAACAAGGTATGCAATAACGCACCTGGCACTAATTAATTTCTTCAAAACGTAATTATTTGATATTGGATATTAATTTTTATATGTTCAATTTGATACGAAAAAATGCCCAGTACTTCACGCAGGCTTTGCAGATTAGTATGCTGCCAAAAGAAACTAAAACTTTTGCGTGACATTTTTTAGGTTTCTTAAGAGGGAAAGTTACTCGTTCAATGCATACTGGTTTAAATACAATTAGTACCTCACTCAAAAGCCTTATTTCGTGCAGTGTTCTTTTTCTGACTTTATAGGAAACTGAATGAGCCTGGAGCGTGTGGTCATACCATGGTTTTATGAGAGTCGATGGGCAAGATGAAGCCATATATAACAAAGGGACTGGAAGGGCAGCTGGAAGTTGCAGAGAATAGACAAATAACGTCCTATGACTACCCTCCCACACCCCTCTTTGATGACCTTCTGAGACTTGTTTAAATGAGGGCAGTCATGCTTGGAGAACAGATCAGTAAGACAGGTCAAAGAATTCCACCCACAATCCCTTTATTTGGGAACCAGGGTACCTATTAGCAGAGAACTTGGGAGTTATATTGGACACGAAATCAATGTTGAGATTCATATTATTTCAGTTGTCAAATTGGCAATTTTCAGTTTACAACAGTCAAAACAGACAGTGCCATACATCCATAAGAAAAATTATAAAATTAGCAATGATTATTAACTTCGATATGAACTATGCTAATGGTATATTGAGTGAGCAGCTCCCAAAGAAAGCCTGCAACAAGTGCAAAATATGGCAAGACGACTGGCCTGTAATTTAAGTAAATATAATTATATTTCAAAAGGGCTCAACTTGCTGCACAGATTACAAGCGAATACGAGATTTGGTATTTCTAGCCTTCAAGTGCATCAGTAGAATAACCCCAGTTTATTTGTGAGAAAATACTGTCTAACACGCACTGACCCATAGCCTTCATTCAAGCAGTTTAGGCCACCTACATGCATGTTCATTAAACTAAACTTCAATGAAAGCGAGCCCAAACAAGTGCCGTCAGAGGCACAAGGATTTGGAACTCCTTCCATGCATGTCTAAAAGGAAAAAACTGGGCTGGCATTTAGGAAAGACCTGAAAAAATAATGTTTAAAAACTAATGGACTGCTTTATTTGCCTAGGATGTCGCTTTCAGTGTCTCTGTTTAGCAGGACTAGATGTAAGCTCATTTATTCTTCTTGATGATTGTGCCTAGAGGTAGTTAATATTCTGGTGCGTGTCACACATATAAATAAATACAATAGCAATCAGACCCCCTAGGGAAAATTTGCCTACAAGCAGTGTCTTCTCTGCTTGGCAGCTGAGCCAGGCTATCAAATAGGGTAAGAGCAATGCCATCAGCAAAGTTAAAGAGGCATATGTGGATATAAGGAATATTTCACCAATAAGAGTCGCTGCCTAATATATCAGTATAATAATTCTCTTACATCATTTTGTGTGTGTGTATATACATATGTCCATGCAAAGACAATTTAGACTCGGAGTACAGCCAGAAGACTTACAGAGAGCATTTTAGAACAAACTCAAGTTGTTAGGAATTGCGATATGTGATCAACTGTGGGAATCAATAAATATGTTAAATTGATCGTGTTTCTTTAGTAATTTGTTTGTGTAATGTATATGCATTTTGCTGTTTTGCCCTTAACTGAACATGGAGTACTTACTTGTTATTGAAGTGCTTATTTGTTTTTAGAAACAACTTAACACTGAGACACAGAAAACAATTGTTTCCAAGCTTTACATATGGAATCACCTATTTTTATTTCCCATTTAAAAATAATCATTCTTTTTTCTATTTAGCTTGTTCTTAGCCAAGAACATTTAATTTTACAAGAAAAATATTTTATTTTCACCCATAAGTGCTTTCAGTGAATCATCTACATCCATTCACATCTTTCTTTCGGTCATCACACTATACAGCCTGGGTGAGTGGACCAGCCCTCTTCAGTCATTGGTTTATTTCTGTGTGAGTGGCAGCATTCATTTGAAACACAACGTCATCATTATCAATCGAAGAGAAAACATTCCCCTACAGTGCCAAGAATGTGATGGCTATTGCTTGGTTTCTGACAAGTTGTTAGGTCATGCACCTTTAGCTTTCAACCACCACCACCCTCAGCAGGGGGCAGTGGGCCAGCCCTCTTCAACCATTAGTTTCTTTTTGTGTAGGTAACAGCATTCTTTTGAAGAACTACATTATCACCGACATGGGAAGTACTCCTCTACAGTGCCAGGGATTTAAGGGCCATTGCATTCTTTAGGAAAAAAAAGGTTTTTAAATTTCCAGTTTTTTTAAAAAACTTTGCGAGGGCCCACTATTTCCCATCACACTGGTAATGTGCTCTTGCTACTGCCTGCAGTGCACTGCATCCTGTGGGTGCAGTGCTTGAAGCCTCCATCTTTCTGGATGGCTTTATGTCATTCGAAGATGGTGGCCTTGCATATGCATGAATAGGCAGCCATATCTGAATGGGCTTCCAACCTGTTTCAAGATGTCCTCCCATGTGTCTGCACATTTTGGTATGTTTTTGTTAAGCTTTGATCCATCTGTGCTTGCCCTTAAATGCACTGCAACCAACTTTTAACGACTCTGAAAATTTTACTACAAAAACATTCTCCGACAGCTGCCTCTGCACACATTGGCTGACTTATTTTATGTTTTTTATAACGACTAACAAAACATTACAATAAACAGGCACTGGCAAAGCCAATAGGCTGGCAGCCAACTCCAGAACTATTGGCTGCGCCAAAGCTGGTCTTTTGCTTTCCATATTAGTACTTGGATGCAAGGCTTTAAGTGGGCTGGGTCCTGCCTGTGCTCAGCACCAGCATTTCTAAAAAGCAGGTGCCAAGATGGGTCCCTCTTGAGCTCTCCAGTTTTGCCTCCAGCCTCAGGGTGAAAAAAAAATCTTAACTCTGCAGCAGTGCCACGGTGCCTTTGATGTAACTTCAAAGATACTCGTTATAATTCTTTCACAGTCATCATGTCAAAACTGAAGCATTTTCAATGTTATATACAATGAAGCCGTAGTTTGTGCTTATTTATCAAGTGGCCACTAGCAACGATTGACAAAGCCAATAGTCCTGGCTTGTTGTAGGTGTAATGTTACTTGTTGTATTATATATCTGGATGCAATGACAGAAGCAGCAAAATACCAGTCGGGTTGCACACTATGCTAAGTGCAGATTTTTAGCTTAGGTGTTTAAGCCACGCCCTTAATTACATCAGCGATACCCCTTTCAGCGCCCCACAGCCCAGTTTTTTCATCCCACTTAAAGCCCAGCCTGGATGAATACCTTGTGATACAGTATGGCAGTTCAGGTGGTCCTCCCTTTAAAAACATACATGTAAGTATCAAAAGGATAGATTCTAATTTGTTGTACTTTTTACACCGTAAACAAAAATTATAGAACATTTTCAACAGGCTTCTTGAACATTTTTGCACTTTACACTTCCTGTTCCTAAAACAGTATTGGTTACCTAACCTATCCATATAAAAGCAGACCAGCAGAGAGGCAGTTACTTTCCCTTTTATGGCATGGCAGAATGGAATGGAATCCCACTTCTCTTAAATTAAGGCAGTCTGAAAACCATTTACTATTTAACAAATTTTTTTTAAAAACTGTTTCATCAAGCATTCAGTTTTTACTCACCACTACCTCTCTAAACTGATTCACAAAAAGGGTCTTGCACATTTTCTAAGTTCATTCTGTTTCTTGCCACAGTGCTGGCACAATTTCTTAATCTAAGCGTTACCATTCACAAACACGGAAATTTATGTACTCTGTCCATTTTTCTTTATTGTGCGGCATCCCCGTGCTAAGCCAGGACTGCCAATGAGGAATGGAAGGTGCAACAGGTACGGATTCATGGGTGTCCATCTGCTAAAAAGGCATGCCATGGAAGCAGCACTTGCACCCCCTGGCAAGCCCAAATGTAAAACTTGTGCAGGATCAAGAAGCATGTATGCATTCCAACTTGTGCCCACACATCTCATTCTACTCATACACAGTTTCTCTTTGAAAAGCAGTGGATTTGCAAAATGCCCTTACTTTGCAACCCGCTTGAACAAAGATCATGAAAAAGGTTTTGAAACCCTGCCCTCTGTATCTATCCTGTCAGTTCACCTGTTGCACTTTAAAGCTTTTCTCTGGGTATGCTGAAGTTGAAGAACTGGTGTCCATTTATGCTTCACTCAAGGGATCCTGAATTTGAAATAGATCCTCAATTGAGGTTCAACATCATCAAATGATAATTGTAATAAGTGCTTTACTGGAATCTAGGGCTCAACAAATTTAATTTGGCCAAAAGTGAACAGGATATTTTTTCAAAGGGATCCTCAAAAAACAGACTTACAAAACTATTTGAGTCTAATACTAATAGAATCTTTTAAATAGTTCTTGAAAAAACTTGTTTAAGGCAAAACAAGGTATGACACAGAAATAATGTGCCCTTAAAAAAATGAAATCTGATAACGGACTAATACTGTTCCTGCCCAATAGACCATTTTCTGACTTCTAACCTGATTTGTAATTTGCTCTTCCTGGAAAAAAAGTTTTCAAATTCATTCAAGTCAACACTGTTCAATCAGCTAGATGTGTGGCTGCATATATTAGTAGCATTCATGTTTGCTTTTTTATGCACAGAACACCACCATCAACTTCATAAGTATCCAGAGGAAGATAAATGACTTAGTGAGCACAAATATAATTTCAATCCCCTTCCTAAAGAAATCTCTACAATCTATGTGCAGTTTACTTAGTTACAGTGCTGGTTTAAGGTGTAACACCTACCTGCTCACAAAGTTATGTAATTGCTTAAGTAGAACATTTAATGAGTAAAAGAGGAGTATAAAAAAAGGTTTTGTAATTATCACCTTTAAACTATGTGAATATTTGAAGGAATCACAACTGTATTTGTTACTAGCAAAAAGTGATACGCTTAGTACTAAAGAGGCTGCAAAAATATATCAAATTATTCATAAAGAGTAGAGAGCTGTTCATTTTTAATTCCAATACACTTTGATCGCTGGATCAGCTCTTACAAGAGCGGTTTTATGAGGCGACAGAATTCAGCACAATTATAAGGCTTCAAGCTCCTCGGCACCATAATTAAATTATACATGGAGGGATTAAAGGCGGTTTAACAAGAATTTTAAGTGACTGGAGGCTTTGATGGAGAAGTGCCATGTGTGCAGAAACTGGGTACACACTATATCTGCCTTTCAAAAGTTCTTTGAAGACTTAATAGGAACGCAAATATAAAGGAGTGGAAATAACATTACAGAAATGTAATCTAAAAACCAACATTATGTTGTATGCACACATTTAAAATAAATAATATATGCAGCTAAAAAAAACAGTAAAAAAAATGGCAGGAATAATTCGGTATCTAGTACTGTATAGTTTAGAACCCAATTCTACAATAGGGTATTTTGAAACCGATAACAACTGAGCATGAAATTACATAATGGAAAGAAAGAGGGGGGAGAGGTGGGAAAGAACATACATGGTTGAACAGGGTCAGTGTCTTGATAGGGCAATCATGATCAACCCTAAAGTTATTTTCTACAGAATGACGATTAGGCCCACGCACAATCCGTACTATGCATGCATAATCCCATATAAGTGCGGATTATTGTGCTACCCATAGCCACTGTAATTTTCCCTATTCCGTATGCTCAGCTTTCTCTCCTGGGAGTTGGCTCGAACAGAAATGTTGCATGATAATTGACAGTCACGAAGAAAAGGTACACAAGAGAATTTATTCTCACAAACACATGGTGTCAATGGGGATATTACAAACAAGAGTATTGTGAAGATCCTGATTTTCATACGTGCAATACTAGTTTGTACAGGACAGCTGGAAAACATAATTCTCAAAAGAATTAGGCATTTTGCAAAAGAAAATACCTACATGACTTTCCACACAGCGTATTATTATTTGGGATGAGCAAAGTCCTTCCTTCACAATTTTGTTAGACTTTAAACAGATAAATAGATGTAGAAAAGGCCTGCTAAAATAAGAATTAACAGATACACTACAAAAAAATCACTTTTAGCAAGACAAGTCTATTGCAAGGTCCCCGTGGCTGCTCGCCTCATCATTTCACCCGTTTAATTGTATCAGTTTCTTCTTTTTTGTTTTTTGCCAATCCTGGCACTTATTCTGCCATATTTTCAATCACATTGGTGTCTACGTTGTCTGATTTACTGTTTATGTTTTGCCATATTGCCTTTTGTTGTGTTCTGCTATGCTCGTTGTTTGTTTCTGTTCCCCCATTCTTCCAATCTTCTCACTCCTGCCTCCCGCCGGCCCTGCCCACCGCCTCCCAGGACCAACGTAATGAAGATTTCTTCTGCTGTGCTTGTGATTCGTTGCTGTGCCCCGTTCTGTCATATTTTCAGTCACATTAGTTTCTACATTAACTGATTTATGGTTTATTTGTATTCTGCCAAATTCCCATTCGTTGTTCTGCCGTGCTCGTGGTTTGTTGCTGCTCCCCCATTCTCAGGGCTTTCTCCCTCCCGCCGGCCCTGTCCACTGCCTCCGAGTGACCCTTCTTACCTCCCAGGCCCTACTTAATGGAGGTCGCAGGATGACCGTGTAGCGCATGCGCACAGCCTGTGCACCACTGGCAAGCCCATCCACACCTGGACTATGCCCATCACCCAGCGTGATTTTTCCACTCAGCGGCAGAAATCCTAACCCTGGACCCCAGACGCATTGACAACAACTGCAGCCGCACATCAGAGGACCGTTCTGCTGCCAGCACTGCCGCTTCACCTGCAACACCGAAGCAACCAACAACGCTGTAGACACTGCAAACACAACTACGTCCACCATGCTGGCCAAGACCCCCACAGCACAACTCCACTGCATTCTACTCAATGCACGATCGGTCAGCAAGCATGCCACGGAGATCTGGGACACGATCTCATCCCTCACCCCAGACGTCATCTTCCTCACAGAGACCTGGCTGAACCCCGCCACTGCCCCAGACATCACCATCCCCACCCCAGAAGGCTACACGATAAACACACCAAGCTATCTATGAATAAACAGGTAAACGCAGTCTCATCCGCCTGCTTCCACACCATACGCATGCTCCACAAGATCTTCAGGTGGCTCCCAGTCAACACTAGAAGGACCGTCACGCAGGCCCTCGTCACCAGCAGTCTGGACTATGGAAACACGCTCTACATCGGAATCACCGCACTCCTACTGAAGAGACTACAGACCATCCAAAACTCAGTGGTAAGACTTATCCACGAACTCCCCAGGCAGACCCACATCACACCGTACCTCAAGAAGTTACACTGGCTATTGATCCAGAAGAGATGCCAGTTCAAGATGTTGACCCACGCATAGAGTCCTACACAACGAAGGACCAGCATGCATCAACAAAAGCAAGACCATCCACCAACCGACCAGACACGTATAATCCGCCTTCCTCTTACTCGCAGACACCCACCAACCCCCAACCAGGTCAACCGAAGCAACAGCGGAGGATGCTCAATATCTCACACCTGGCGGCAAAAGCTTGGAACGACCTTGACCTGCACCTCAGGACCTCCCCATTGCTCCTGGAATTCAGGAAAGGACTGTTTGAATGTACAAATCACCACAAAGCAGTTAGCTACTCCAGCACCTGGAAACCCTCACAGGTGACTTGCGCGCTTTATAAATCCCTGATTGATACAAAGTTTTCTCAAGAACATTTTCTCGCAAAAATGAATTTATGTGGAAAACATCTCGCGAAAGTTTGGTGAACTTGATAAACTGCTAATTATACAAATGGCGTCAAGTGTGAAGTGTACCAACTTTGCCCAACTTCGATGGCCAAGTATGACTTGGCACACACTTATGTGGCACTGAGGGAAGTCCTTAAAACTTGATTGGTGCATTAAAGTGATGATTCATCTGTGCCGGTTTGCAAGCTTCATCACCACCTTGGAGTTCAAGCATAGAAGCACCTAGTGCCACATTCAAATGTTCTTCTCTGGATTTCCCAGAGAATCTGTCTTTGTCATGAAAGCCATGAAAAAACAAGTGACAGGCTGGAGAAAGTCTTTCCACAGAAGGGAGACTTTCATGTTGGGAAATCACCAGTGGCAGCTGGTAGGGAATGGGGGCGGGGGTAGAAAATAAAGAAAGAAAGAAAACGTACCTGCTGGTTGCGTCACCAGCCGCCACCTCTCCGTGACCTCTCCTCTGTCGCAGGAAGAACCCAGGCTCGCTAAGCCTATGACAAAGCTGCAATGCAGCGTTGTTATTGGTCTAAGCGTAGTGGTTTTGTGCTCAGACGGGGACAGGGAGCCTGTGCATGTTCCCCGCCAGGCTGTGTAATGCAGCCTGGTGGGGAACATGCGCATTACTTTTTGGCCAGCCTAAGGCAGCTGACCAAACAGTCATGCGCACTTTGAGTGTGCTTACCACTCCTCCCCCTGGCCCCTGCTCTGGCCAGACCCACCACTCCCCGCACCTAGGGACGGAAAAATAAAATGATAACGTTCCGTTATTATCATTTTATTTGCAGTGAGGCGACGCTCCTCCGCCTTAGCGGAGGAGCCGCCGCTGCATTGAAATCACATAGCTTAATAAAAGACACATGGAGGTACCCACAACCACAAGCATTCTGTAATTCAACTAGTTCCTACTGATTGCATACTAATGAATCACATTCTAAAAACTGACTTAAATAAGCATGGCTCTACTGTGGTAGAGGAAACTGGTGCAGGATTGTGTAAAAAAAAAAAAATCTTGAAATTTCAAATGATGCTTCAAAACCCCAAAATATTTGCACACATTCAGTATTGTTTGCGTTTGCACTACAGTCACATGCCTAGACCCCGGGTGTATGTAGTTGGGTTATTTCCACATTGTAGCATAGAAAGGAAACAGAACAGGAACCGTACATTTACCAAAGTGAATTTAACGACTCAGCCAGTTCTGGAGTGATTGACAAGCTGCCTTACGCAATTCTTGGAAATGTGACACCGACAGGCCTGTTAATGAGGCAAAATACTCCCATACTTAAGCCAGTCAACACCCTCTGCCTACGCAGCCGAAATAAAGCTGCGATGTCGTATAATGGTTTCGTGATGCGCTACGTCACGAGTTTGCACAGTGGAGGATTACAGGAGCCCTGCCAAACACATGCTCAAAATCACTCCCGGCATCGGTACGCCCGCTACGTGCGCGTGATATCTGGAACATTCCAGCATAAGAGGAACTATTTAGACGAGAAATGAAAACATGCTGCCCTGTCAACACAATATTGCTTGAGAGAGTTCATGGCTGGTATGGAGTACGCGCGTGCACGCAGAGCGAGAGGTATGGAATACACGCATTAGATTACTGTAACCTCAGGCGCAGGACGCCCAATTGCCGCCCAGACACCTCACATACCAGTGGCAATGATGTGGCTCCGCATTAAGGAAAGAGTAAGACCACAGTACACAGGGACTGATCACGTATGTTGTGCTGTAACCATGTGGGAAGGCTTGATGTATGTAAGTATTGTCGGATATTTGAAAAGAGTGAACGTAGCCAGAGGGCAGTCGAGGCGCTGTACAGGGTCAATGACATAGGCATTCAGTGAGTGATTGCAGTTTAGCAGGGTTCTGTAAGCAGTAGTAGACTGTTTACTGCATCAGATGTAGTGTTCTTCAACTGGTTCCTAAACTGCAGGGGGGGTTGGGGCATGATACGGGCTAACTGCCCTATTCTAACAGCTAGTGCCCGGATACCTCGGGGTCAGCTGCCACAGCATGACATAGCTAGGATATACTGTTAATATTTCACGTCTATAGAATATTAGCTGTGCCTGGAGGCTCTATTAACTAATGCATCCACTCCATGGGGTTGTGTTTGATTCTGTGGCCACAGGTCCGAATCGCAACAGGCCCGCTCAGCCTGCCTTTCATCCTCGCAAGGTCGATCAAATGATTACCATTGGGCAGGGTAACAATAAAAATATGCTATTTGTAAACAGCCCCTGGGGGGGGGGGGGCCTACAGCTCTACAAATACACCTGCTATGCTATTTGAGACGTGGAAGGCTACGGAATGCTGGCCATGTTGCAGTGTGTGGGCCTGCGCTCCAACTGTAATACCCTTGCAGTTCCGACAAGGAATTAAACCATGGCGTTGTGCTAAATATGCTTATTAATAGTAATAATTCTGTAAAAGTTACTGGGTTCCATAAAAGTCACAAAGCTGCCTTGACAGACACGAGTGGAAACAGAGAAAACGTCTACAAACAAATAGATGCTGCACTGACTGCCTTACTAGGCACGACTGTATTCCAGGATAGCGTCTCCTTACGATGACACCCGGTGGCGCTAGAAGTAGGCCTGCGGAAGGTGGTGCAAGACCCCAAAATTATCTTGAAGAGTTTTACCGAAAGCTTGGGCCATAAGTAGGCCTTTTAATTATTTTCTTCCACAGCTTTTGGTCTGTTCTTTGGGGATAAAAAGTTAAGTGTATTTAAATTATGAAAAACTGTGTATTGTAAACATTGTGCTTTTATAAAGCTCATCCATCTTTAAACAAGTCTAAAATAGTGAACATTTTACAACAAAGTTTGAGTCTTGCTAGGATTCAGATGTTGAAAACAAAATGCATATGACAACAGTCTATTAAACTTTAAAGTTGTACAAATAATTTGCTGGCAGCCTTTCTAAAATGCTTAAATGTTTCAAAACATATAAAGCACATCTGTAATCCTACTCACGCAGATTGCCCCTTAATGCCGGAGTGTGTACATATTATGTGCAGAACAAGGGAACGTGTGCCATTCGTTCTTCCTCATTTCAGGAGAAAAGGACTGAAACCGTTCTTGTTTATTTGTTGTTTTTAAATTCTTCCCTTTTCGGTTGACAGACATTCTTGCAGACCCACAACTCGGCGTTCTTTATGACACAATACGAAGATCCAATGTTCTGTTGTGTTACTTTATTTTCAGGTGTGGCATTCTAAGGATTTCTTCTGCAGGTGGGGCCTTAGCATCAACCCGTGAACTCTCCAGCAAGTATCATACATTTAAACAGAAATCACCTACTATTTAAAAGTTTGCTCTTTATGGTCCAATGTGGATTAAGTACACTTGTATGCCGTGCACCAACAAATAAATTATCTATTTTTCAGGAGCTGTGGTTGAGCTTATCTACTGTCAAGAGCAGAGCTCTGAGGAACTCTATGTAGGAAGAAAAAGAAACTCTCTGCGACTCTTGGAATGACGTGGGGCACGGCTCTGAGAGACTCGGGACGTTTTCAGTGAATTTGGGTACTATCCAGACCAGAGCTACTAGTGGCACTCGGTTTTAGTAAGACTGTAGTATTATTTAGCATTTTAGTGATCCTAGGTAAAACAAGCAGCATCAAAAAGGTTATTAAATAATTTCACAGAATATCTATTGAGATGTAGGTCGCACAAAGGTCTTTATTTTATGATTATAAAGAGGGTGTAATTGCACCACACAATATTCTGAGGCCAGTTTCTGTGACCAAGAACCGTATGGTTACTGATAGCTACCTGGTTCCCCTTCCTGGACTTTAATACTACACTTTCTTGAAGTTAGCCAGGGACCCTGCAGTAAACAACAAACAATGTTGTGTGGGTGCAGCACCACAGGCTGTCACTAGGTGTCCCGTGGGACCTCTTTTGGCCACATATGGTACTGCACCGTGCAACATGGCCAAGGAAAGCATGTGGAGCAATGGTGAGAGCTGCCGACTGGGAAGCTGGGGATTTGTGTTCAAGTCTGGCATCAGCCTGATTGTTTAATTTCCCCCGAGAACATGGATAGGAGCGTTATATAAATAAAAGCTAGAAATGTAAAATAACATAAGAATTCAATGCTCGGGGTTGGCAAGCAGTGTCGGGAGCAAAAAAGCAGTGGCCTCGGAAGGGCCTGGAGCAGTGTTGTGGGAGGGGTGAGGGGGAGGCATGAGGAGATCAAGGGGCCAAGCAAATGAAGGAATGGGACTGCAAGCGACGGAAGTTGCACAAGTAAACAGAACACTTAAGGAGCAAAGGTGCAGCCCAACTCCAAGTATAAATAACCTGAACAGTAAGCACACATGTAAGAGGGCCAGTCCTCATGGGAGGATACAAAATTCCAAAAGGAGGGACTACTAAGTGTATTCACCAATGAAAAACCAGCATTTCTAAAGGACAGCAACAGGAACCAATGAAAAGGATGGGCATTTTTTCAAGCCCTATTCTAGATACAGCATGTCTCGAAGAGACAGCGCAAGCGTTGCCTAGGCGAGACCTAAAAAAAAGATTCTGAAGGCAGAATTCCTTATGGTGTTTTTCCACCAAAGCACAATATTTACGATGGCCATTATTTATCAGGTTAAAGCAGTTGTGAGGAACATTACTCAAACTGTAGCTCTGTGTTTCAGAATGCCCAGTTTTGGCTTTTTTAGGTCTCGCCTAGCGACGCAGCGCGAAGCGCTGTCGCTAGCGAGATCTATTGTTGTCGACTTTAGTTTGGAAGGGGGACAGGACATGTGCACGCGTATGGCAAGACAGGAGATGTGCACGCATACGGCTCGCGGCGTTCTCACAACTCCTGCTCGCACCATACACGTGCACATCTCACGGCGCCCGGACAGGCCATGTGCACGCTCACGGCGTGTCCTTCAGCGTGCGCCTTACAGACAGTTTGTCGTCAGTTAAGTGAATACCCAAACCAATTGCATAGCATCGAAACGTTTTGAAAAAGCACCAGTAGTCTTTTGGTTCGCGCCGTGATGCACAAAATAGTAAATAAGTAGTCAGTCACACGAGCACCCACAAATACAAACGCACGCACAAACTCTTACACGGAAGCCAGAAACACTAAAACGTACCTGTAGTAGGTAGGAAGTCCTCTTCGAATAACGTTCACCTATCGCTCACGATTACCAAATCCACAGCTCCTGCAAACAGCGCACCAGCCTAGACTAGCGGAAGCTGTCATGATTGACAATTTTTCGCTCGTCGCTCGTCCCAGCAGGTCCACGTGTTTTCGCCCAATCAGAAGCAGGGACCGTGTAGGAGGCTGGTCCTCATCCACTATCCTGACTTCGTATGGGGCATACAGACTAATTGACAAGTCTCTACCACCATTCGTTAGCATGCAGCGATGCCTTACTCTGGTGTACCAAGCCACCTATTTACATTGTGGGCTGGGCTGTTGTTTCGCGTTGGGAGGGGGGGGAGGTAGTAGGGGGGGGTGTCATCGCGGGCTCGGATTAGTTCACAGCCTGTGGTCTCTCATTGGCTGCTTGAAAAAATGTGCGGGACTTCACTTCCCTCATTGGGCAAAGGTCTCACTAATAACTGAATGGCTTTAGGTCATGCTTCATAGGTTCATGCCTTTTGGGTCTCGCTGCGTGCGCTGTCAGCCTCGGCGGCTGCTGAAATACATCGGGCTTGTCTGTGCTGCGTTAGAGGCAACCAGAACTTGCTCTGGCAGCTCCTCCGCTATGGAGGAGAAGCGTCACCCCGTTTGCCAGCACTTTAAACAAGCATTTGCAATGCAATAGGTCTCGCATTTACGCGAGTTTGAGCTATTGACATTGCAAATGACAATGCCTTTTATTTTTGTTTTCGTTTTTAAAACATAAATAAAAGGCATTGTCATTTGCAATGTCAATAGCTCAAACTCGCATAAATGCGAGACCTATTGCATTGCAAATGCTTGTTACAAATCTATTGCTGGAGAACATCCATGATTCTTACTGGACACACCATGTAGATGAGGGACTTGTACAGAACTAGAGTCATTCAGAACATCCTTACTTGACCATCTTAATCTCAGTGAAGATCTGGCTCCTCTGAAAGCATGACACAGGATTGGTACTTCAGTGATGTGTTTGTGCTTTATCATCATCCATATGACATATTTGCTCTAAATCATGCCACATTTTAGCTACTTAAATATGAGCGGGAGTGTCAATTTCACAACTACAACCCATGTTTAAAACAAAATGTTTTTGGAGGACCACGCAAAATCCACTTATATGAGTTTTGCTCATATGCTACATTGGCTTATTTAGAAACACAGGGATTATTGGACAACCTATGATTTTAGTTCGTGGAGGTCCAGGTAACTACCTCTGAAAACTGTTCCAGTACCACAGACCACAGCCTGCTTTGATACTTTTAGTTGATTAGGAACCTCTCGAAGCAAGGTCAGACTAGAGGCATATGCTTAATGCATGAAGGCAATGCAAACGAGCAGATGGTCACAATGCTGGTCACAAATGCGCAAAAGTCATAATGCAACAAAATCAGCAAGCTGTGGAACAAGCATGTAGAGCATGGGTACTCACAAACTTTCTCCCGGGGGCCAAATTTACAGTGTGGTTTGTGGCCGAGGGCCGCACCGGTGGGGGCGGGGTCAGTGGGCGAGGGGGCAGGGCTAGAGCAAAAAAAAACTGTGACCATGAGGTTGAACAAAGGCCCCTGCAGCGGATGCCTTCGTCCACTGAGCCACCAGACCCTGCATACACACATCTCTCTCCCTCCCTCTCTCTCCCTCCCTCTCACTCTGTCTCCCCCTCTCCCTCCCTCTCACTCTGTCTCCCCCCTCTCCCTCCCTCTCACTCTGTCCCCCCCTCTCCCCCCTCTCCCCGCCCTCTCCCCCCCTCTCCCCCCTCTCCCCCTCTCCCCCCTCTGTCTCCCTCTGTCTCCCTCTGTCTCCCTCTGTCTCCCTCTGTCTCTCTGTCACCCTACTCCCTCTGTCTCCCTCTCTCTCTGTCTCCCTCCCTCTCTGTCTCCCTCTCCCTCCCTCTGTCTCCCTCCCTCTGTCTCCCTCTGTCTGTCGCCCTCCGTCTCCCTCTGTCTGTCTCCCTCTGTCTGTCTCCCTCTGTCTGTCTCCCTCTGTCTGTCTCCCTCTGTCTGTCGCCCTCTGTCTGTCGCCCTCTGTCTGTCGCCCTCTGTCTGTCGCCCTCTGTCTGTCGCCCTCTGTCTGTCGCCCTCTGTCTGTCGCCCTCTGTCTGTCGCCCTCCGTCTGTCGCCCTCTGTCTGTCGCCCTCCGTCTGTCGCCCTCCGTCTGTCGCCCTCTGTCTGTCGCCCTCTGTCTGTCGCCCTCTGTCTGTCGCCCTCTGTCTGTCGCCCTCCCTCTGTCTGTCGCCTTCCCTCTGTCTGTCGCCCTCTATCTCCCTCCTTCTGTCTCCCTATCTCTCTCTCCCTGTGTCTTCCTCTACCTGTCTCCCTCCCTCTGTCTCCCTCTCCCTCTGTCTCCCTCTCCCTCTGTCTCCCTCTCCCTCTGTCTCCCTCTCCCTCTGTCTCCCTCTCCCTCTGTCTCTGTCTCCCTCTGTCTCCCTCTCCCTCTGTCTCCCTCCCTCTGTCTGTCACCCTACTCCCTCTGTCTCCCTCTGTCTGTCTCCCTCCCTCTGTCTCCCTCTCTGTCTGTCTCCCTCCCTCTGTCTCCCTCCCTCTGTCTGTCGCCCTCTATCTCCCTCCTTCTGTCTCCCTCTCTCTCCCTCGGTCTCCCTCGGTCTCCCTCTCTCTCCCTCTCTCTCCCTCTCTGTCTCCCTCCCTCTCTCTGTCTCCCTCCCTCTGTCTCCCTCTCCCTGTCTCCCTCCCTCTGTCTCCCTCTGTCGCCCTCCTCCCTCTGTCTGTCTCCCTCTGTCCCCCTCCCTCTGTCTCCCTCTACCTGTCTCCCTGTCTCCCTCCGTCTCCATCTGTCTGTCGCCCTCCTCCCTCTGTCTCCCTCCCTGTAATTCTCCCTCCCTCTGTCTGTCTCCCTCTCCCTCCCTCGGTCTCCCTCCCTCGGTCTCCCTCCCTCGGTCTCCCTCCCTCTCTCTCCCTCCCTCCCTCTCCCTCCCTCTCCCTCCCTCCGTCTCCCTCCCTCCGTCTCCCTCCGTCTCCCTCCCTCCGTCCCTCTCCCTCCCTCCCTCTCCCTCCCTCTCCCTCCCTCCGTCTCCCTCCCTCCCTCTCCCTCCCTCCCTCTCCCTCCCTCTCTCCCTCCCTCCCTCTCCCTCCGTCTCCCTCCCTCTCCCTCCCTCTGTTTCCCTCTGTCTCCCTCCCTCTGTCTCCCTCCCTCTGTCTCCCTCCCTCCGTCTCCCTCTGTCTCCCTCTCCATCTCTCTGCCACTCTGTCTCTCTGTCTCTGCCTCTATCTGTCTGTCTGTCCCTGTCCTTGTCTCTGTCTCTGTCTGTCTCTGTCTGTCCTTGTCTCTGTCTCTGTCTGTCTCTGTCTCTGTCTGTCCCTGTCTCTGTCTGTCTCTGTCTGTCACTGTCTCTGTCTCCCTCTCCGTCTCTGTCTGTCTCTGCCTCTATCTGTCTGCCCCTGTCCCTGTGTCTGCCTCTATCTGTCTCTGTCTGTCCCTGTCTCTGTCTGTCTCTGCCTCTATCTGTCTCTGCCTCTGTCTGTCCCTGTCTCGGTCTGTCTCTGCCTCTGTCTGTCTCTGCCTCTGTCTGTCCCTGCCTCTATCTGTCCCTGCCTCGGTCTCTCTCTCTGTCTCTGTCCCTGTCTGTCTCTGCCTCTGTCTCTGTCCCTGCCTCTGTCTGTCCCTGCCTCTATCTCTCTCGCTGTCTCTATCGCTGTCTCTATCGCTGTCTGTCGCTGTCTGTCTCTGCCTCTATCTGTCTCTGCCTCTATCTGTCTCTGCCTCTATCTGTCCCTGCCTCTATCTGTCCCTGCCTCTATCTGTCCCTGCCTCTATCTGTCCCTGCCTCTATCTGTCCCTGCCTCTATCTGTCCCTGCCTCTATCTGTCCCTGCCTCTATCTGTCCCTGCCTCTATCTGTCCCTGCCTCTATCTGTCCCTGCCTCTGTCTCTCTCTCGGTCTCGGTCTCTATCGCTGTCTGTCTCTATCTGTCTCTGCCTCCATCTGTCCCTGCCTCTATCTCTCTCTCTATCGCTGTCTGTCTCTGTCTCGGTCTGTCTCTGCCTCTATCTGTCTCTGCCTCTATCTGTCTCTGCCTCTGTCAGTCTGTCCCTGTCTCTGCCTCGATCTGTCTCTGCCTCTATCTGTCCCTGCCTCTATCTGTCCCTGCCTCTATCTGTCTCTGTCTCTATCGCTGTCTGTCTATCTCTGTGTCTATCTCTATCTGTTTCTATCTCTATCTGTCTCGGGCAGTGCACACGTACTGTGTCTACACGTCCCCGTCACCAGCCCCCCCCCCCACTCCCCCCTCTCCCTGTGTAATGTAAAAGCCAGCTCGTTTTCTCCTGGAAAAGACCACTTACAGCTTCAGCCTCCCCCCCCCCCCCTCGTGTGTGTCAGCCCGGGCTGAGACAGCTTCCCGGGCACACACAGCCGCACCCCAGTACTTCACAGGTCTTTAAAAGACCATTTACTTGTTAATGGAGGCTTTGTTGTATTTCGCCTCTTCTTAGCCCCTGCATCTCCACTCTGACTATCCTGGAATCGCCCGGCCCCCATAGAGCAGAATGAGTCCGCGCTGCAAACACAGGTACGATGTCTGCAAGGTCCGCGGGCCGCCAAGGAAGGCTTGCCGGGCCGCTGGCGGCCCGCGGGCCGTACTATGAGTACCCGTGATGTAGAGGAACCCTAGCTTTGTCTTACGTAATGAAAAAGTAAAAAAAAAAAAAAAAAAACGAAAAAATAAACCAAAGAGGATGTGTTAGGAAAATAGGAAATCTGCATTTCTAAAAAATAAATCCAGATTCGAGAATAGCATATCAGGTAATGCTGGCAAACCATCAAAAATGAAAAGTAAACCATCTGACAATTATTACTGAAGCATAGCAGGGTCACAATCGAGGTACACGGCCAAAAGGCATCTTCAGAATGCAGCACCATCACCGACAGTGACTTTACTCTGTGAGCAGCTAACACCCGTCCACGTGCTGCTGAAGACAGGATCATGAAGGCGAGGCGGGAAGGAAGAATAGAAAACAAATGCAAGGATTTCCCTAGTGGAACAGAGTGAGGAAGTGATCAATGGCACAACAAATTCGCTGATGGATCATGACACAGGAAGATGCCTGGTAGTACCCACACATGAAAGTTGCTCATCGGGTCCTCTGCAAGCCATCATGTCACAGTAGTCATGATAGGTGGCTGCCCCACCTTTATTACAACAACCTCTCTGGTTCATGCATCCCCTGATATACCTCGGGAGTTACAGCATACAAATGAGGAATCTTACAAGAGTGCACACTTGCCCAATGCGATTGGTGACACTGATAGAACGCATATCCTTCAGTGGCAGATAAAGCACACACATCAGAAGTGACAACTAGCACTCAGTCACCAAGTACTTGTGAATCATTGATTATCGGACATTGGCTCTGTGATTTGATGTAACAATGGCACCATTTTGTAAGATGCAACGAACGAACAAGTTTCGATGTAATATACGCTATACAACAGTGAATATAAAATAATAAAAACTGTTTACAAAAATACATTTCGCTCAAGTGTGCAGCTGACGCCTGAAATACGTAACATCATCAAAAACATAATGGTACAGAACCGTTGCAGTACCTCTGATGCAGACATAGTGTGTAAACTGTATGTTTCTTTCAAATGGTAAGCTCGGTAACAGATGGCTTCTTGATAAGAAAATAAAAAGGGAGTCAATAAACATTGTCATTTCTATCTCCAAACAGGAAGTGGTGAATGTAGCATCTGTGCTGCAGCCTGGCTAGTTCTCTATTTTAGTACACAATATCCTCATGCAAGGTCACTGTACCCTTGGGTACGGTTGATGGCATTTGGCAACTCAGAGACCGAGAATGCATGAGGCTTGTCCTTCTCTCTCATTGAGGCGTCAAAGGCCACGTCAGCTAACCTGCCATCAGGGCTTTAAGTGGGCCGGGTCTTGCTGGTGCTCAGCGCTAACAGTTCTAAAAAGCAGGTGCGGAGATGGGTCCCTATCAGGCTCTCCATTTTTGCCCTCACCCTCAGAATGAAAAAAAATAAATCTTAACTTTGCAGCAGTGCCGCCCTTCACTGCCTTTGATGCAACTTCAAACGTGCTTCTAAGCCACGCCATTACATCGGTCACGCCCCTTTGAGAGACCCCCCCCCCACCCAGTGTTTTCATCCCACTTAAAGCCCTGCGTGTCTTGATTTACATCAACATAGGCCAGAGTGTGACTTGAGTTTTAGAACATGACTCACTAACTGTTGTACACACACAGAGTACACAAAGAGCTCTTAACGGTTACTATTGTTCCCAAAGCATTGGGTTTTATAGTATCATGAAGTGGTTCTGTAGTGAGGTGACTTTCTGTGCCAGCAGCACTTGCAGTCTGCCAGTCATGGGTGGATACCGGTTGAAGGATCGGCATTAGATGACAGCGATTTGTGGACATGTCATGAGGAAAGGCCCAGCTAGGGTGGTGTCCTGTATAATGAAAGTAGTAATTTAACTACACCATCCTCAGTTGCAGGGTCACCAGCTCTTATTTGCATAGGCAAATTCCAGGATGAGACTGCAAATAATGTGAATCAAAATCATTCATTTGATTGCATACACCTGCAACACAAGGGAAAGAAACACCTAGTGAATTAGGTGGCCGCATGGCACACACTACAACTCCTAGAACCTCGGCTAATTGGGATTACGTGAACTATTAGGAATAGCAAGTTGGGTGTTCACTGCTTAGGGGCAGTCAGTGAATTAATGTTGGATTAGTGGCTCCTGCTAAATTGCCATAAAGGTATTTGTAGGCTTACACACTGAAGCAGCATGCCAACGGTGGATTGCACACTATCTGAAAGGTTTTGCATACTATATCCATTGTTGTGAAGTAGTTTGCACACTCGCCTTCTGTGGTAAAAATGCTTTTGCTGGTACGAGTCGTTAACTCTTGGTAATCCATTGACAGCTGCAGCAAACAGTTCATTCAGAGCAGGCATCCCCAACCTTTTTTGTAATAGGAACTACTCTGAATCAATGAAAATCATCTCGGGCTACTAATGTCATTAATGTTTTAATAGTGACCACATCAGAAAAGATTACATTAGTGGTCACCAATTACTGGCACTGATCACCTCCGGACTGCCAACCATGATGTAAAAAAAAAAAAAAAAAAAAAAAGGCTTTGTCAATTTTTAATGCCTTTACATGGGTAATGCATAATAGTCATAGCTGAAATGCCACAGGCACCAAGATAATAAGTCTCCCCAACATCTTTAAAAATATTTTGGAAATTCAACAATTGTTCTCCAAACTTCAGCATACGTGTTCTAAAAATACTCTCATTTTTGCCTACACTGAGGTGAAGCACTTCCAGGTAGCTGGAGAGCTACCAGTAGCTCACAACTATTCGTTGGAGAAGCTTGGTTTAGAGCAAGGTCTCACTTAAGGTTAGCATACTTCTTGATATAGACCTACAGTGGTTGCACTTACTTCTTCAGCAATGGTTGCGAATTATACCGTGCACAACGCCTCATCTTCTGCAACAACTCCCTTTTCCTTCATGTGATGTCCACATCATTGATGTTGGTTAAATGTGTATTCCAGATAATTCTTTATCTACTTTTGGGCGCTGTGATTACTTTTACCAAGGAACTAATTGCCCATGATCCTACATGATCCCTTCTAGAAGGATGTTGCATTTGGTCTCATAGAATCTCTTATACCAACTGTACTACTAAACAAAGACCCCCAGAATATTGTGGCACAAGAACATCGGGAAAAAAATAATAATAATAATAGAGGGACAAAATACTGAAAGGTAAGTGCATATAGGGAACTATAGATTTACTAATCCTAATTCAACATCCACTTACCTTGAAGATATATGTACCACATAAGTACATAAATGTGGAGTTAGGTATAGAAAAGCTAGACTTGCTTACCTGTTGCTTTTTTCCCCAATGTTTTGTCCTCAACATTGTGCCCCATCGATATTCAGGGTGCACACCTCTTATTCCTCTTTCCACCAGTCTCCGCTTTCAACTGCCTTCTCCCAATGTTATCTATCCTTTGCCACTAAGGCTTTTAAAACGTTGTGTACAGCAGGTGCTATAATAACCCAGAACACCACTCATCAGCTGTAACCTCATCTTTATGCAATGATTCTAGTTTAACATGATGGAACCTGCAGGTCTTTGGAACATGTCAAAAGCAAAGATGGACCATGAGAAATGTAGTTTTCACTGGGATGGTCAACATCCCATTAACGATTTCCTCAACTTTTGCATTAGTACCATGAGATAGTGGGGTAGAATGAAGGGGTACAATTATGCACAGAGAATTAGCAGAGGACTAACCATGTGGTTATCCATTTCTATCTCTAAACCAGACTGAGGTCCAAAGAAGACGCCTGCACTCCATGGTCACTAAACTGCTCTCTTTTCCTGGATAGACTGCACGAGTTCTTCCAGTTTTCCACTATTCATGAATGTTTGCAAATCTCTACATTGTCATTTAGTGTTTGCAAAAACACATTTTTGTGATTTACGATTTGCAAAATGTTGCTTTTGCAACAACGTCACCCCGATTCGTACTTCTGTTCGCCTCACATGCTGACCATCATAATGTTTTAAAGAAACGGGAACCAAACAGACCCAAAATTACCCAGTAGCCCATAGAATTTCTGGATTCAACATAGTTTCTTATAACAACAATTTGGCGCACTTAATGTGCTATTGCGCTCACTTTGTACTTATTAGGTTAAAATATATATATTTTTTTTTAAAAAGAGTTGAAGTCGCATCCACTCTCCTTTAAAACACTGACTTGTGTTACAAGGTCCGCTTTGCTCGAGTGCTATGGAGGTGAACCCAACTCTTTCGGAAAAAATAGAACGAGTGGGACCAGATGTTCGAATAACGATTTGGATCAGGAGCGCTAACACAACTTTTCCGGAGCCTTGAGAATTGTGGGATGGTTTGCATTGCCTTGTATGTAATTGTGGTCAGCATACAAAGTTAGCAAACCACAAGCTACCGGTGCAGTGAGAGCACTGAAATGTGTGCGCGATCCACAAGGCCCTGTAGAATAAAATAAGTCAAAATTTACTCTAGTAGGTTTCCACTTTTCTTGTAATAGATTTCAACATTTATGTGATTCACAAACCATGGTATTCTCTTTGAAATCTTTCACAGTTCTAGATTTTCAAGAATTCTCATTCCGCACTATTCAAAGTGGATTATTCACTAGGAGATTCCCAAAAAGTTCTCTTTTTTTCCTTCAGTGAGAAAATATTTCATTGCAGAGAAACCCCTTACTCTATACTCTCATGAAATGTTTAGATGTTGCCTTTTGTCACAACCACTTTCACAGGGCCATGGGGCACGCAGGGGCTACTGGGCCCAACTACGGTGGTTGAGACCTTTTGCTCGTGATGTCCCGGGGCCTGACCTACTATGGATCCTGTTCATCTGGGCCAAGTAGCCCTTCTTCACTTGACTCTCAGTGGTAGCTGTGGTCAAGTAGTCAAGGCACCCTCCAGGGGGATGTAGATACAGGTCAGTGAACACAACTCATAACTTAAGGGGCAAACAGTAATAACAATAAAAATACTTCCTTTTATAAGAAAAAGTAGTATTTTATTTCTAACTCTACAAATGCAAATGAATACGACATTCAGAAGCATCAACACAAACCCCCTTGAGTTCAGGGCTATAGTAGATGTCAGACACATCCCTGTCCTATCCTCTTTCGTGCAACATGTTCAAGGTTATTCCCCATTCATCGGTGTTTGCATCAGGGAATGCAAACTATTAGGCCATACTCAAGAGCTGCCTTTTGACTACGTATTCTTTCAGTCAAAAGTGTCTATGGTGCCGCAGCTTGTTAAGCCATGAATCCCCCAGGGCACCAAAGGCCCAGTGTCATTCTTACCTGTTCTGGCAGTGTGACAGTGTCCTGCGGTGCAGCGAGAATCCTCTCTTTGGGTGTTCCCAAGTCTGGATCCTGAACAGCAGCACCCGGTAGCGCAGGTTTTTCCTATCGAGCAGTGCTGCCGATCATGTTCCAGTGATCGGGTATCTGCTCCCCCTCACCACAGAGGAGCAACAATAGCCCCTGCAGCCCCTGCAGGGCAGGGGGGGGGGGCCCTGAGCTCCAGGAGGTCCCCTCTGGGACTGATCCCATGCAACGGCTGAGCGCTCCTGACTGGGTCCGGAGCATGGGGGGCCCACTCTATGTACTTTGCAGGGGCATCCCCTCGAGTTTTGTTATGCCACTGTCCCAGCGGACACAAAAGATTTGCACTTCCCCTAGCAAAGGGGGAGGGAGTTCTCTGACTCCTAACTGGAGTTCTGGCGAGGGTGCGACGTCTTCAGCGGCGTCCTACATTCCCCAGTGAAACAGTTCAGTGCAGTTGGCCGGCTAGACCCACTGGTCACTCCAGTAATCCTTTCATCCAGGCAACGACCTGAACAGTTGGCCACAGTGGTAGCGGCAGCCCCTTCTGGCATACAGAGTTGCTGTGTTGCTCACTATCAGGTGAAGACTCTTTGGTGCGATCGCCCTACACCCGGCATTAAAAAGTCTCATGTTCCAGGCCAATTAAATCACTGGTGGCCCGCTCTTGCATATGGGGTCACCGCAATGAGGTCTAATGGGCTTGGTACCCTCTGCACAGCACTCAATACTTGGTACAGTCTATGGCGGCCCTCTCATGGCATAAAGGGGTCATCAAAAACGGTTTTGCACATGGGCAATGGCCCGATCGGTGTACACATGAATCTTTTTCACCTCGCACAGGGAGTCCTCATGATAGGGCTCTCCAATGGCCCTCTCTCCCTTTAACACTTTTTCCTCACAGGGCACACTGGTCTTCGCAGGCAGGCACTAGTACTCCAAAGCAGGTGGTCTTGGTTTCCATGGGCGATGTCCCCTCAACCAGCAGGGAGACTCGCAGGCCTTGACCCCAAGTCCTGGTCACATGCAGAAGTCATGCAGAGCTTTCCCTTCTCACACATCCCATCTGGCTGCTTGGCAGATGACAAACATTTGGGGACTCAACATTCCCTTCGCATAGTCCTTTTGTAGACACCAAATGTAATTTAGAGTCTGGGTTTTTGAAATTCTATGTTGGGGTTCTGCTTCTTATAAAGTGGGAACTTCTCCTTTTCATCTTTGTTCATGAAAGCGGCCCGTCACAGAAGGTATGACTCCGAAGCGGACGGTCCACAGCACGATTCATGGGAGTAACCAGACCTTACTCATGGCTGTCAGCCACAGTGATAGGTGCATCAAATGGTTAATCCCAGCCCTTCTCTTTACGATTTTATCATCCCCATCTCTCTTCCCAAGATGTTTTCAGGTTCCTTCCTTGTGATCCATCACTGAATCAAAGAGAAGTCATTTGAGATGTTAAGGGAGTCTCTTCCTTCCCTCCAGTGTGTCCCCACCCAGCTCATAGCAATGCTGCAAAACACAAATTTGTCTGGGGGGATTCCTCTACTCCTCGTTACTTTACCAGGCAGGATTGGGCTTCACAAAATGGCACCCAGGGTCTGACATACAATGTACCATTACAGGCACACTCACTCAGTGTACTTTCACAGCATACTTTCAGTTCAGCCCTGTCCTCCATGCATCGTACTCGCACATGTACCCATGTATCCAGCACACACTCAGTCTGTGCCCACTGTTCTTCACTGAAGATATTCTATATTTAATCAGGGTGTACTCTTTATAAACACACACACACTGCCAGCACACAAACTCACTATGTGAGCATTGCACACCACTTTGCCCTCCACATTGCACTCCAAGCAAACACACCTACACTCAGCACATCCTGTGCATGTACTTCAAAGCACTACATCTCTCATGTACTGTGTTCCTTTCTGGCATATGCACGCCCATCACATGTACTAACCACACATGTACTGCATAGTACTGCTCCATCCTTGTACCGTACCCTTCCCAGGCACACATACAACTAACACAGAGTCACCACTCCTGCGCTATGCAGCACTCCACATCTACCTGATGTAGGCCAAGGGTAAGTTAAGTACACAGAAGCAGAACTTAAAAAAAAAAAGTCAGTGATCCTGTGGGCCTCATTTCAGTGACACAGGGTAAAAAGTTCCTGTTCACTACTGCGGATCACTACACGCTATGCGGTCACCACTGCACTTGTGCTGCTTAACCCCTGGTGTGGACCACCACTATGAGGGTTGCACTTTGGGTGCCATCTCCCAGGCCAACAAGACTGCAATCCGTGAGACAGGTCTCTGTCATGGCACACATGCATGTTCTATTTCAGTTGAAACAGCAGCGTACTTTTACGGTAGCAGAGCATAAAAGTCAAAACCACAGCAGATCATATAAAAAAACACAAGTGTCCGCTTATGATTCACAGATGTAAAAGGCACTCCTTTGGGACTGATACTCAAAAATTTCACTATGAGCAGGTGTGTCTTACTTACTTGTACTCCTCCTGTCTTGCTACTAATTCCCACAAGTACACCAGGAGTATTCCTAACATACTTCTGGCTTATGTCTGCAATGCAGGAATAAGCCCGGAGTTCTACAGAAAAAAAGTCACAGCAAAATGATTGCAGATCAGACCAAAAATAATTGTTAATACCTTCACTTAGGAATCGGAGTCCTTCATGCAGTTTTCACGGCCACCCAATGACGAGCTCCTATCCCACCTCTATCAATAGAGCTAAGGCAGATCTCATATTTCCCACCACCATTGTTCCAATTGCAATCATATAATTCTATTTAACGCAATGCTATGAATCTCAATATGGAATTTAGAGCTGTATTTTTGTGCACCGATCAAATGAAGCTCATGTAAAGGTGTTCAGTCGGGTACTGGGTGCATTGTGCTGCATAGTGTCATGATGGGATTTTCCGAGCTAAAAGAGGTAACTGCTTACAGCGGCATCTTCCGGCCGGTGACAGGCTGGCCAGCCATAATGCATAAGTGTCGGAAGGTCGGGTAAAACAAAGGGCATCAAAATGGTTGTATCTGCGCTGCATAGTATCAGTCCGTTCTCACTCTCCGCACCCTCTTGCTCGGTAGTGCAAAGCATGACCTAAGTGCTCACAGTAACACTTCTACAATAAGGAAAGCAGCAGAGGACTATTAAAGAACGCCACAGATAACCGCTAGGGAGTGGAAGGCTCACACCACATATCTGGAGTTGTAAATATTAGTTGAAGAGAAATGCAAATGAGTCATTAAGAATGAAACTGTGAGAAGTACCAAAAATGTGAATGCACAGAGTGTATTACCCTACAAGGGTGTTACAGAGGGCCTCTGTCCTTTGAAGTGCGGGGGGGGGGGACCTTGGGCTCATGGTTCTAAGGGCAGGGCCTCAGCCTGCGGTCACCTATGAATAGAAAGATTGTCTGGGTGTGGGGTGACCTCCACATGCTTTTTAGGGGTTCACCCTCGGGTTCTGTTACGTCCCTGTTACACATACCCGAAAAAGGTTCATTTAGAAAAAAAGAGAGAATAATATGGACAAAAAGAGGACTCATCCCTTTTAGGTTCCGACAGGGTCTATGAATGTGCACTTGTACCACACGTTCCTCAGAGTCACTTCCATGGCTTTCTCTGCCTGCCATCTATGTAACCTAGGTCTCTTCACACAGTACTGTGACAGTTCAAAGGAATCCACCAGATAAACTACATTTGCACAAGTGTATCGTTAAGTGTGCGTGTGCAATAATTTAATCTGCCTATTCGCATCCTGAGGAGTGCACATTCAGGGCGGTACAGCTAAGAGTGTCATTGTTTAGGTACATTTAATAATGGTGCGTGTTACAGTTGAAAGAAAGATAGGTAGTCCAGAATGTAACTCAGGATCACAGTTTTATTATTAAGATCAGATCCATATTAAGCCTCAATGTTAGGCCCCACCAGGAGCAGCCTCCTTGCTGCTCAGCCCTTCCACACCAACTGATTCCTTCTTCCACACCAACCTTCTCAACATTATGATGACATCACCATAGGCTGAGCAGCAAGGCAATGGCAACAATAGAGAGGATGCATTAATCATTTGCTAGATTATAACAGTGCGCTTATCTTAAAGTGTATGACATATACCTACCAGTGGGAGGTGCAACTCAAGAGCATACACAGGAATAACCGTCAGACCTTTGTTGCATTGTCCTTGAGCCTCCTTGTGATACTACTGTTTAGTAAGGACCAGCATAAGCAATATGCAGTTCCTTTTGTAACTGTCCTCCATACCGTATGTCTGTATAATAAGGAATGGCGATAAGACGCCCTTACCCAGGTGAGTTATAAATATCTATTTAAAACGCTGCACACTGTGTTATGCATTCAGGAATGAAAGTTAGCAAGTCAACTCTGCAATACACTTAGGTGCGTATTTTAATTACTGCGGATAAACCTATACAGTAAAACATGCATTCAGAACTACAATAACATGTGGTATGATCATTACCAGGTGCGGTATCACTTTTCTAGGTGATTTTTCGTCACCTAGAAAGAGGTGCAACAGTGGAAATCACTGTTGAGCACCAACTTCCATATATTTTCCTCTCATTCAGACCACTTTTACCAGGCTACATTGCACATACTTTTCACACTACAAGGGAGATATATATGTAATAATATTCAGGGAACCAATTTGTAATAATACAGTACTAAGCTGTAATGTATTCTATTATCAGATATATTTTCTATCTTGTGTAATATTCAGGATTTTTACTATTAATTTTGTGTCAAGGACGATCTGATAGGGACACCATGGCTATAGGCATAGAAAACAGACTATCATGTGATCTGTTTGTCAAAAGATAAAAAAACGCATTCTGCGTAAAAAAATGCAAATAATGTCAGTTAAAAGAACGTGTGAATATCGTAGCGCACATGTGATCAAGGCGGCTGAAACGCGTCATATAGATTGTTTAAGGCAATAAAGAAGCACATTAAATGGAGTCTGTGCCCGACCTGTTTTGTTGATGCAAAATCGGGTGTTTTCTGAGAGAATATATATATACATATATATATATATATATATATATATATATATATATATATATATATATATATATATATATATATATATATATATATATATATATATATATATATTTATATTATCTACTGGCGGTCGCCAGTAGATAGTTATAGTTACAACCTATTATCCATAGGAAATCCGCGACATTCTATTTGCAATAACGTTGGCGCCGGTTGACGAATCTTCGCAAAGCTTCCAACTTGTTGGGGCGCTCCGGTCCGCTCCTACCCTGAAAGTCTCGGGGTGATACGTCAAGCGGGGGCCGAGAAAAAAGGGGGGTCCCAAAACGCGTTTTCCCCATTCATTTTTCCATAGGAACCTTTAGTCGCAGCTACAGCCCGAACTGCTGAACGGAATTACCCCAAATTTGGCAAAGAGGTAGCCCTTGGTTCAGTGTCGTGCCTTTTGCTTAAATGGTGTAAATCCGTTCAGTAGTTCCTGAGAAATTCACAATTAAAATCACATATATATCTATGGGCGCGTCGGATCCGCGTACCCTCCCGATCACGAGCTGCATGCTAATTGGCTGTCAACACTCCAAATCAAGAAGTGTTGGCAGCCATTTTGTCCCTCGGTAGAACCGAGGGACAGAAACAAGTGCGCAAAGCGCAAAAAGGGGGCAGGGTAGAAACACCCTGACCCCCTAGGTCTGCTCAGGGGGTCCCACAAGGACCCCCTGGGCAAAAAAAAATAAAAAAATAAAATAAAAAAATCGAAGCGCGGTCTCCCGCGCTTCGATGTTAATTGTCCCCCGGGTGGGCCAAGTCCCGGGGGCATGGTGGGGGGATAATTTAATGTGTGGGGGCCTCAAAGGGCCCCCAAGCCCCGAGGACCGCCACCCCCGGGGCTTTTTAAAAAATGGTGCGGGAGGGCTCTGAGCCCTCCCGCAGCCCGGGGACCACCACCTCCCCGGGGCTTTTTTAAATTAAAAATAAAACCAGTGTGGGGGGCTCCAGCCCCCACACGCCCGGGACCGCCACCTCCCGGGGCACTAAACATTTTAATATGGGGGTCCGGAGCCCCGGGACCACCACCTCCCCGGGGCTGTGTACTGAATGGGAGGGGGCCGCGCGGCCCCCTCCTGGAGCCCTTGATGGCCCTGGGGACCACCACCCCCAGGGCCGGCTCCTGCAGTGTCCCGGGGTGCCTACCCCCGGGACACTGTAGTTTGCTATGGCAGGACGGAAGCCTCGCGGCTCCCGTCCTGCCATAGCAAACTGCTTTGGATATTGGAAGAGAGAGCAGGAAACCTGCTCTCTCTTCCAATATCCAAAGCGATTGCTTTCCACATGGGGAGCAGCATGTCAGCTGCTCCCCATGTGGAACTAGCAATGCCGGCTCCCAAGGGATGTGGGGAGCCGGCGGGACTGTGGGGGATTGGGGACCCCCACAGTCCCCAACGGAGAGGGCCAGCCCCGGGGGATGGGGTCCCCGGGGCAAGTAGTGGCCCAGGAGGGGGGCCACGCGGCCCCCCTCCCCAAAAAAGAAAAAAAAAATGGGGTCCCCGGGGCCTTAAAATGGCCAGAGGAGGGGGGCCACGCTGCCCCCCTCAAAATAATAAATATAGAGTCCCCGGGGCCAATACAGGCCCAGGGAAGGGGGGCCACGCGGGCCCCTTCCCGTTTTTTTTTTTTTTTGTAATTTAAAAAAAAGGGGTAAGGCCCTGGGAGATGGGGTCCCCAGGGCCCAAAAAGAGAAAAAAGGAAGGGGAGCCACACAGCCCCCTTCAGGGGACAAAAAAAAACGATCGGGCCCGCAGGCCCCGCCCCTTCCTTCACCACTCTGCAAACGCGCCCCTGGCGCGTTTGCAGAGGGGGAACGATTCCCCTTGAATACTGGGGGTCCCTGGGGCCAACTAGCCCACCAGGAACCTCCAATATGCGCCAGGGGGCTGCGTTGCAGAGACGTGTAGAGAGGCCACACCCCTTTTACACCTCTCTGCAACGCAGCTCTGTGGCGCTTTGGAGGTATATGGTGGGCTAGTTGGACTCCGGGGACCCTCAGGATTCAAGGGGACTTAATCCCCAACCTAAAACGCGCCACGGGCGCGTTTGCACAGTGGTGAAGGGAGGGGGCGGGGCTTCAGGTGACATGTGTGCAAACAGGCCCCGTGGCGCGTTTTAAGATGGGAAATTAAATCCCCTTCAATCCTGAGGGTCCCTGGGGGCCAACTAGCCCAACAGGTACATCCAGAAAGCGCCACAGAGCTGCGTTGCAGAGAGGTGTAAAAAGGGGTGTGGCCTCTCTACACGTCTCTGCAACGCAGCCCCTGGCGCATATTGGAGGTTCCTGGTGGGCTAGTTGGCCCCTAGGGACCCTCAGGATTCAAGGGGACTTAATCCCCCAACTTAAAACGCGCAACGGGGCGCGTTTGCACAGATGTCACCTCAGGACCCGCCCCTCCCTTCACCATTGTGCAAATATTCCTCTAAAATCAGCCGAAATACGAATTCCGATTTACTCACCTGTTATCAGGAGAGACCTCAGTGCTGTATCTTTCAGCCCAGTACTGGTCCTGAAAAGTAATTCTAACCATACTTACCAGTAACTTGAATTTCCTTCCATAGGCTAACATTGACTGGTTTCACTTGGAAATTCTTCTAAGTGTGGAGTTTTGGAACTTTAAAATATTCCTCTAAAATCAGCCGAAATACGAATTCCGATTTACTCACCTGTTATCAGGAGAGACCTCAGTGCTGCATCTTTCAGCCCAGTACTGGTCCTGAAAAGTAATTTTAACCGTACTTACCGGTAACTTGAATTTCCTTCATAGGCTAACATTGACTGGTTTCACTTGGAAATTCTTCTAAGTGTGGAGTTTTGGAACTTTAAAATATTCCTCTAAAATCAGCCGAAATACGAATTCCGATTTACTCACCTGTTATCAGGAGAGACCTCAGTGCTGCATCTTTCAGCCCAGTACTGGTCCTGAAAAGTAATTTTAACCGTACTTACCAGTAACTTGAATTTCCTTCCATAGGCTAACATTGACTGGTTTCACTTGGAAATTCTTCGAAGTGTGGAGTTTTGGAACTTTAAAATATTCCTCTAAAATCAGCCGAAATACGAATTCCGATTTACTCACCTGTTATCAGGAGAGACCTCAGTGCTGCATCTTTCAGCCCAGTACTGATCCTCAAAAGTAATTTTAACCGTACTTACCGGTAACTTGAATTTCCTTCATAGGCTAAGATTGACTGGTTTTCAGCAAAAAGTTTCAAAGTGTTGATTTTCACAAACTACAAATATTCCTTAAAAATCGCCTGTATGACTTAAACGCATTCTTTCAACTGTTTACAGGAGATGCACCAGTGCTGGATCCAGGATCCAACACTGAGTAAGAAAAAGTAACGATAACAGTTTTTACCTGCTAAGTCAATTTCCTTCCATAGGATAACATTGGTGATTCTATGAGAAAAAGTTTCTAAGTGTCAACTTTTAAAATACAATAATATTCCTTAAAAATCATGACTGTAACCAAAACGCTTTTACTCAACTGTTTACAGGAGATGTACCAGGACTGAATCTAGGATCCAGTCCTGTGGTTAGAAAAGTAATCCATAAAGTAACTAATTGCATTTAACTAGAAATTCACATTGAGCTGAATGTTGCATTGTGTTTGAAAATGTGTTGCCCATTGCAACAACTGTAACTACTGTACTTAAAAGTCTATTGCCTATGTGCAAAGTATTTAAACTAAAGTAATTCATTCTGAGAAAGTATTTTTTGTAATGTAATGTATAATGTAATTACAATGTAATTTAAAAAATAAAATATGTAAAAAAAAATTGTTTCTAAAAATGTAGTAAATCAGTATGAAAAAAATTAATATAACAATTAATACATTTAAAAATTGTCATTTACAAAACCTTTGAAATTCACTGAAAAAAACGTAGTTTCAGGCACGTTATAGTTAGAAATTAGCATTTAAAAAACCTTTGAAATTCACTGAAAAAACCATAGGTTTCAGACACGTTATAGTTACAAATTAGCATTTAAAAAACCTTTGAAATTCACTGAAAAAACCATAGGTTTTAGGGACAGTTATAGTTACTTGGACATTGCACTCGTACAAAACCCGTGAAATTCCCCCGTTATAGTTAGTTCAGCTAACTATAACTCGCGCCCCGCAATGCACTGCTGATGACGTCACATATTACATCACTCATGACATGGTCAGTGACATCACTGATGACATCACTGATGACATCTCAAATGACATCACTGATGACATCATCCACGTGATAATCTGATGCACCTCCTCACACCCTAATATAACCTTTGATACACCCACTCTAAATTACAGACTGCCATTCGCAAAACCATAGACACTCCAACACCAATAACTACATACCCACTCACTGATTCTTAGGTCTACACACACACATCCACTCACTCACCCGTACAGTCACTCATACTTACGGTCACTCAGTACAGGACTATCATATGCACTCTTACTCCTATATAGACACTCAAACAACGCCACTCATCCATAGAGATACTCACACACCTAGTCAGTCATGCAAATAATTAAACACACTGCCATTTACTCACCTATACAGTTATACACACACCAGCTCACTTACTCATACAAATAGTAGCACATTGTTACGCTCTTATACAATCACTGATACAAGCACACAATCATCCATACAGCCACTATCACAATCACTCACTCTTGCTTATAGCTATTTATATACTCCAACACACATATATATACTGCCTTTCACATATGTAGTTACTCACACATGTACCACTGGGACATACATTCACTCACTAACACACTCTTACACACACTTACCCACCCATACAGTCTATCACAGATGCACTCTTGAAACCATCCACCCAGTGAATCACCCACTCACACATCTATGCACAGAGTTGCACACACCCCTCCCACACAAACACTCAGGCACCCATACAGATACTCAGACAAGCATTCAATAACTCATATAGACACTCATTTAGCTATTCACAAACACATGCAGCCACTTACACAGCAACAGACAGACGGATACAGACATTCACCCAGTTTAGTCACTAACCCATGCATTCAGTAAGATACGTTAAATCACTCACATAGAGTCAGTCACGCACCTACTAAATCATCCATACAGACACTTACACACCCACTCATTCTTCAATACGTCTTTTCCTATATATTTTAAAAATATTTAAACTTTACAGAAACACACAGTCACTGGATGATGTCATCAGTGATGTCACTGACCATGTCATGAGTGATGTAATATGTGACGTCATCAGCAGTGCATTGCGGGCGCGAGTTATAGTTAGCTGAACTAACTATAACGGGGGAATTTCACGGGTTTTGTACTGAGTGCAATGTCCAAGTAACTATAACTGTCCCTAAAACCTATGGTTTTTTCAGTGAATATATATATATATATATATATATATATATATATATATATCCACCACAATCGTAATCCACAGGATTCAGAAAAACGATGTCACGGCCACACAAAATCCTTTTCAGCGTGTATTTATTAAAGCCAAGTCACTCTACGCGTTTCGGAGAAACACCTCCTTGTTCACGAGTAAGAGTGCAATGCAAATCAGATCTTTTTAAACATATCATGTGACACACCTTGTGATCATAAAAGATTGTCCTGAATATAAAAAAATATATGTATGCTTAAAACCAATTTAGAAAGCCCTATTCACTTGGGGAAATTATTTAAATAAATCTCACTTTTATATTTCACTTAGTCACCAGGCTCTATAGATCTATTGCTCAAAAGCAATAGATCTATAGAGCCTGGTGACAAAAAAATCATGAGAACAATAAGTATTTTGTGTTTTCTTGTTATATAATTGGATAATATATTAGAAAAAGGTACAGGATTCCGTTTTCTCGTCATGTCTCTGTTTAGGGGTATGTAAAAAGTGAAATATAAAAATGAGATTTATTTAAATAATTTCCCCAAGTGAATAGGGCTTTATCAATTGGTTTTAAGCATACATATATTTTTTTATATTCAGGACAATATTTTCCACTTGTACGGGTTGAGCTAATGAAGAGCTGAAGAACTGTCAGGATAAACGCTTAGGAGATACATTGGAGGTATGTTCCAATAGGCGATTAAAGAAATTTAGCAGACCGTATGGCTGTTGGGGAGTTAAGGACGAATAAGAATTTTAGAGATTTATGTAGGATTCATTTTTGCCAGACGTTTAAATATAATTTCATGGTGCATAGCAATAACAGTGTACATAGTACATGAGAGAAATTGATGAGGATTGATGTGGTAGCAATAAGGAGGGTGCTGATACCACATGATGTTTTCCACCCAAAACACCATTAATGGAACTTTCTTTATGGGGATAATGTATGGAAATTAGATTGTAAATAGGCAGACACGAAGGGGCTGTTGAAGAATGTAATTGATATGTTTTTAATTTTGGGGAATGTGATTGAATGATTGATTTTCTAAAAATACATAGGGATTTATATTGATTGATAAGGATTTGTGCATTTATCCTTTTTTCCAGCCCCGATGACGTCCAAGTGAGGACGAAATGCGTAGGCTGATGATTGGATATTGTTATATTTGGCTGACGATTGGATACTGTTATATTTTGGAGCTATGATTTTCCTTTGAATTAATAAATGGAAAATACACATGAAACAAGTTTGCCTATGGATTTGATTCTCGAAAAACAATAATTGATTGGATACCATAGCGGATACATTGATGCTCCTTTCCATTTGTAGAATTCACTTAAAAGTACATATCCTGCTTTTTAAATAAACGGCACCCTGCCCTCTGGGCTGTCCAGGTCCTACTCTAGGGGTAACTAATATTTATTTAAAAAGGAAGGATTGGGCCTGGTAAGCTTTTTTGCCAGGTCGACATGGCAGTTTAAAACTGCACACACACACAGGCTGCAGTGGCAGGCCTGAGACATGTTTAAAGAGCTACTTAAGTAGGTGGCATAATCAATGCTGCAGGCCCACTAGTAGCATTTAATTTACAGGCCCTGGGCACAGGTAGCGCCACTTTACTAGGGACTTGCACGTGAATTAAAAATGTCAATTGGGTATAAAACAATCTACCATGTTTTAAGGAGAGAGCAAAGCACTTTAGCACTGCT
This sequence comes from Calotriton arnoldi, assembly GCA_963921515.1. Lineage (NCBI taxonomy): Eukaryota > Metazoa > Chordata > Amphibia > Caudata > Salamandridae > Calotriton > Calotriton arnoldi. Next base: position 1,789,185 of record CAWUFW010003035.1, read on the forward strand.
TAGCAGTGGTAAAGTGTGCAGGGTCTTAAGGCCAGCAAAAACATGCGGTCTGAAGGCAAAAGGTTAGGGGAAAGCCAAGCCAAGGATGCCAGGTCAAACACAGTTCATGTGCTATATTAGGATTGTAACTTCTAAAGCGCAAGAAACACAACGATTTCTCGGACAAAAGCAGTAACCCACCCAGCTATCTATATCAAATACAATTCTATGCGCTACATAGTATACTTGCTTTGCAGCAGGCATATTAACCCTCTGCGCTACTTTATAATGAGGCAAAATTGCCACAAGAGAAACCTCTGAGCTCTCTCGCGCAGATACGTTAATTACCTGAGTTTTCTTTGAAAAAATGTTCTTACCTGAAATTGCTTGAAACACAAGGAACTGTCCAGCAAGTGCTTTTAATCGTGTACGATATGTCAACACACAGCGCCCCCGAACTCAGCGGCAGGTGGGGTGGCACCGGTCGCTCTGCCCTAAAGCCGGCCCTTGCACATTAGAGCTCAGACTTATTGGCGTGGCCAAGACTTGTTTTTCCATCGTGCCCCATCTTTTCTCACCTCACACTATGATTGATTAGTCACATCGGAATACAAAGGAGAACTGATTCTGGGGTATTTTGGCATTCATTCACAAAAATAGCATTCCACCACCATCGGCCACTGTTAGAATTTCATCCCAATATGTCGGTGGTAATTGTAGGTCACTGCGTTTGGTACAGTAAGTTCTTTGCACAACAACCCTCTATCACTGTCCAGGCTCTGCAGGACAACCGACGCTCTCTCTTCTGAGCTGTCCTCAATCAGGCCTTTGTGGGTTTCAGCACACCACTGAACGAGATTCCAGTAGTTAATCATTCCATTAAAAAATGCTGTGGTTTTCGCTTAAGTGCAGACCAGGGTGTGTGAGAAATAACAAAAATAGGCCTGGCTGGATGATTAAGTACGCCAGGCCCATTAACTCTATCTGGTCCTGTAACAGCAGATGTTTAATATTAGTGCTCTCATCATATTATTGTGTACGAACTTGTAACAGCAAATCGGTAAAGAAAGCATGAAAACAATATCCAAAATACTAACAGCTTATTTTATATTCCCTTTGCTACTGACACTGTTCTACTGTACATAACTGGCGCTATTTTCCAGGTGAATTGTACCAAATGTTTCTACCTCTGAAGGATGAAAGGTTGAGTCTGCCCTTGGAGTACTCACGATGAGACCGGCTGTTCTCCGCAGTGAGTGCTTAAATCGCCAAGACATCTCACCATGTCGTCCATTTTTTAAGGGGAGGTGCAAGATCTCGGTTTTTATTCTGCGACCTCTCTCGCTCTGATAGAGGCAAATAAAGTCTTACTCTTCACAAAGTAGCAGCTTTGCAGATCCTCTTAAAAGAAAATAGATTTACCTACAAATAATTCTTGTGGTATTCATAAAGGATCATATTTCCATAAATCTGGAAGCGTGGTTAGTTTGCACATCTTCCAAAAGTAATTTTCAGTGAAAGCAGCAGTAAAAAATGTAGTATTCTGAAAGATACGTTAAAAAAAAAATATGAGCCTGGCAGTAGGGAGGGAATATATGTTTTTATGAAAACAATGGCACGTCTGTGCTCGGCCGTCCAAAAAACAGACGTTATCAGTTTTCATGATAAGCAACAGCTTGTTCTTAAATGAAAACCACACTGTATTTAAGAACTGCACTTGTGACTGATGCAGCCATGGTTACATGTTTGTTATTGTTTCTGCGTGTTTGGAGATCCCTAAAAAACCCACAAAAGACGATGATTTTATCTAACAGTTAAACGACTGTTCCTGCACCTCCTCCCCATCCACCATCTGGTCTAGATGGAGAGTCTTACGTCGCAGCACCCCCTTCTCAAGGGGTTTGGAAAATATCTTTCTTTTTGCATCATCCAGTCAGAAAATTCAGTGGGCTAGACGACCCCTCCCCGCCCCCCAGCATCCTAGAGGTGTGAACTGTGAATCATGGCATGGTCGTCTCAGCCTTTTACCATTCCAAGATGGCTGAACCGAATAGCAGAGTTGGGTAAAACCACCATCTCATAGTCAAGTGACTTAAGGCAATTCAGATTGTGGTGTGTTCCATTGGAAGAGTAATTATATCATTACATATTCGGTCATAGTGCTCAAACCATACCCCGATGAATACCATGAATGGAATTATTGAGTTTTAAAGTATTAAATAAACAGTGCATGATAACACGGGGACTAGAATGCAAACTTCATTCATCATGGTGCCTAATATTAAAGTTGCTTGAACAGTCAACAAGGCTGGTGTCCGATTACAGTATCTGTGTAAGGTACGCCGCAATGCAAGGCACACAAACGATATTGCTACCTCCCAACTATTCTACTATCGAACTCTTTGCACACACTTGCCTGTAAGAACATTACAGGCCCAAGGCGGTCATACTTTCTCCTGGCGAGAGGCAGAGCAGGAAGGAAGTCCGTTGGGGGTTGCCTCACATCAGACAGCAAGACTTCCGGGGAGGCACATGGTTTTCTTGTGGTTTAGAGAGAGGATGAATCATAACTGTAAAGCTAGATACTTCTTCAGGCTTAGAGAATAAACGTGGAAGGAAATTTCCAGTTCCCTCTTTGTTAGTGAGTTAATATGCATGTGTGCAAATTGAACCCTGCAGGTAAAATTATTTCACAGAATAACATTCATAATCATGGTCACATAAATTTATCTCATGCTGGAAATACTCCAGATCCATTGGAATGTGTGTGTATTACCCAAGTTAAGTGTGACTGAAGGTAGTTGCCTTATAGCGCCACCACAAAAGGCCACATTGATAGCAGATTGATACTGACGACCTCAAAACGACACTGATGCTCGGAGCAGCCAAACATCAAAACTCTTATTACTTAGGAACTCAGAAAATCTTTGCACCACAGTTGATCATAATGCTCGACTAATGGCTATGAATCTGGGACGCTCAACTTGGACAAATGCGTTTCAAATGTAGGCCTAACTGTTTTTAGAACTTCTTTGTAAGATAAGTTTGCATTCAATTACTTGAATAGACATCGCTTATCCTGAAGACCTAGAAGTAACGAGACAAGGGTGACTCAATACACCCAATTGAAACCTGGGTCAATGTATGTATATGTAGCAGTGGTTCACTGGGGACTCATTTCAATACCATACTTGAAACACTTGATACCGACATAATTACTTTAGTTATTAATGCCACAGACAGCTAAGTGTTTTAGCAATGTATCAACGAAAATATGTAGAAAACAGAGATTGAATTGCTCTGAGCCTAAGTGATTGCATCGTGAAACATCATGAGCAGTAACAGTTGGTGTATATGACAAAAAGCAGACTTAATCTTGGTAAAGAACCTACATACAGGAACTGCTTAAAAACCCTGGTTTGTAAAACAACCAATGCATCATTCCGCCGAAGACTATATCCTAATCCAGTAACTGGCTTAAACAGGTAAATAAATAGATTAATGAAATTTTTTGTGGAACGAAGTAAATTAACCTCCTTAAGGAGAAGATACAGGAAAAAACGCTCTCTAAGAAAAGTGACGGAAGATAATAACTGGGTCCAGTTAAAATTAGCAGCCTCCTGTAAAGATGCCAAAAAATATTGGGAAATCATCTCAAACAACTATGGTTCCAGAGTAAAGTCTCTTCTGGTTCCCATAAAGGAAGCAGCACAGAGTATCTATCTGGAAGAACTTTATTCAGGAAATGCTGATTCTGTATGGCTTCCTCCTTCCAAAGCTCCCTCTTCTCTCTCAGCGTGTTGTGCTCCTTCTATGAACGAAATTGTGGGAATTATTAAGGGAATAAGATCCTCAGGTGTAATGGGCCCAGATGAGGTGCCCATTACGGTCATTAAAAAGGAGCCCTTGTTGTGGGCCTCCTACCTTGCACCTCTTTTTGCTTACTGCTACCAGCATGGGGTTACTCCATGTTCCTGGTCTGGAAGCATCTCAATCCCGCTATATAAAAAAGGTCCAAGTCATCTCCCTGGCAACTTTCGCCAAATGGCACTATTGGATGCGGTTGGGAAAGTATTCACTAGGATTATTTTGCAGCCCCTCACAGAATAGTTCGAGGATAAGAAACCATCCCTACCAAACAAGCGGGTTTCAGGAAAAAAAACATTGCACATTTAATAACATATGTATGCTGAAACTCATAGCGGAAAAGTACATCCCAATTCGAGGGGTTAATGTCTATGTGGCATTCATATATTTTTCAACGGCCTTTGACAGGGTAGACCAACCAACACTTTGGGAAAAACTAAAGAGTTTAGGTATGCCTGACACTTCTCTACATGGTGCCAGCTGCTATTTTGGGGAGATCGAGGACTATCTTCATATTCCTGACAAAAAATAGGCTGAAACAATGTCTGCTGGCGCCACTGCTTTTTTCATTACATGTCTCAGATCTCCCTAACTGTTTTGCATCTAATAAGGGAGACGCTCCGAAGACAGGTGGCCGTCCTTTCCCTTGTCTGATGTATGCAGACAATATTGTAAGTTGGGATCTAACACCCAAGGGTTTCAAGAATAGGCTGCTGTCCCTTCAACAGTATACCACTCTACATTACCTGAAGATCAATGTTTCAAAGAGTAAGATACTGATCATAAAATGTAGTAAGTCTAGGAAGCCTAGTAATGATGTTTGGAGTATAGGTTCAGAGGAACTGAAGATTTTAATTTCATATCCTTATTTAGAGAAAATTGTAGCTGGCAATATACTGGATAAAGCGAATATTGATTATTGTTCCTCCAAGGCTTGCTCGCATGCAAATAGGCTACAAGCCTTTTATAACACAATGGGGCGATGACACTTTACGCACTTGCTTGTCGTTTTACTCTTTGTTTTCAAGGCGAAAGTCCTCCCAACGTTATTATATGTTATAGAATCTATTAATGTGACAAAATGGGACTTTCTAGAGAAAATGTAAGGGCAAATCTTAAGCAAACTGTGCAATTTTCATTAGTCTGTCTCGACCCGAGCAGTGAAGTTGGAATTTGGTTTGACAAGCTCCGATGTGCAAGGATTAGTCAGCGTGATTGGGTGGGGCAATCAGATTAAGATCAGTGAAAAAGATTTCATGAGGGGTTTCATGAATTATGAAGTATTTGGCTCAGACCCGAGTAAATACTCCTTTTCCTGAGATTTTACCTTAGCACTAGGCTATCTTGATCTGCAGGAAGGGGTCTTGACCTCCCTTTCACCCTCACATTTTAACAATTATTTAAAGGGAACTTCTAGCACTATTAGTTATCGGAGAGATCTCACATATATAGTACACTAAAGAAAAGGTTGGTGGTTGTAACTTTATCTTGCAGCCCCAAGGTAGTCCAGAAGTACTTGGCCTGGAATTTGGACCACGGTCTTTGACAATCTTTCGAATTAGTTTGCTCCCATTAAATGAGCTAACGACAAACAGGTCCTCTTCTGGGAAAACGGGAAAAGATTGTAACATGTGTAACTCTGGGATCCAGGATCTTAATCATGTTCTTTTTGTTTGTCCTGCATTGGTACTTCAGTGCTGCCGCCTTTTACGGTCATGGTTTTAACGGACAATATTAAATCTGTAGTGGCAGCACAAGAGTTTCTCCTTCACCCAAAAAATTACGTAATTTGTACAAAAGATGTAAATAAATTTAAATGCTTTATGAACCTTTATTAATCTGGATTTAGGATTGCCGATGTGGTGACGTGAGAACATTTTTAACCACTCTTAATGGAGTAATTTGAACGCAAGTTTAATATTTTCGGATTTTATGAACTTATTCCGATTTGTACTCATGTGGCTGCTACAGAAATGAGATCATGTTTACAAGTGTTTAATAATCCTTATGTTTATTCTTCTGTTCCTTTTAACATGTAATTGAATAGCTTATTTATTATATTGGTATGATTTTATGTGGACCTCTTTTGCGCTCCAAATCATAAATAAATAATTGAATTGACAATTGTTACACAGTTTAATTTCTTTTGTCTTGGATGGGAATTTGCCTCTCTTCCATGTTGATTACTTTTCGACCATATATATTTATTGCAACTTCATCATCTGGAAAAACAGAATATAGGGGTGTTGGAAATGGGGGTCTCTGGTTGGCAGGTTGTTAAACTGTCCAAGTAGGGACCCTTCTTCCTAGTCAGGATAAGGGGAGATACACTACTGAAATAACCCCTGCTCACCCCCTTGTCAGCTTGGCACGAGCAGTCAGGCTTATCTCAGAGGCAGTGTGTAAAGCATTTGCACATAACCAACTGTAATACAGTGAAAACACTACATAAGGACACCACACCAGTTTTAGAAAATAACCAATATTTTATTTGTGCAAACCAGACCAAAAACGATTAAAAAATCCCCCATACAGTTCTTAGAAATATGAATAAGCAAAAATAGACTTAAATTTCAGTTCCTTGAAGTCAAAAGCTCCATCCAGGGTTATCACGGCATCGTAAACAACAAATCCAAACAGTTCTGGCTGATCGCGGGCCAGCTATGGTGTCAGGAAGATCCGCAAAACAGTACCTTTAGAAATGCAGGGTGCCGGTGACCTCTCGTTGAGCTATGAAGAGCCGGCGTCTGCAGGCGTCGGTTCCGGAGGTCGGTGCAGGAGTCGTCGGGCCCTTGAAGTCACACGCGTTGCAGATGGAACTCCTCGCGGTTGAAGTCGAGAGTGCCGGCAGGCATCGGGGCTGCGGTGCACAGTGCAGCGGTGCCCTCAGGTCGCAGTGCAGGCAGCGGCTTGGTGACGGTCATCCAGCGGCATCGGTGAGACCAGGGCTGCGGTGCAAAGTGATGCGGTGCTCGTGGCGGTGCTGGCAGGTCACGGTTCAAGCAGCATCGTTGTCATTGCTTAAGCGCAGTCGTCAGCTGACAAACTGGAGTCTTTGGCGCTGGCAGGCCAAGGCTGTGGTGCAGGATGAGGATGGTGCGTTGTGTACTTACGAGCGATGCCCTCGAACCACGGTGCAAGCAGCGGTGTAGATGTTGGCGTAGAGCGGCGCCATCGGGAATACCCAGGCGTCATCGTGAAGTGAGGCGGTGCGAAGTGCGGTGCCCACAGGTTATGGTGCAAGCAGCGGCTCGGTGGCGGGGACGAACGGCGTCGTCGGTGGGACTAGGGTTGTGGTGCGAAGTGCGGCAGTGCCCGCTGCGGTGCCTTCAGGACATGGAGCCGGCAGCGGCGTTGTTGAAAGCATGGGGTTGCTTTTTCTTCTGTTGCAGCACAAAACACACAGTTCACAGTGCTGAGAGCAGATGAAGTTGAAGTCTTTGCTGTTCCTGAGACTTCTTGAACAGGGGGTAAGCTCTACCTAAAGTCCTTGGAGAAACACACCCAAAGAAGTTGCAGAAAGTTCAGTCCTTTCACTGCCCAAGACAGAAGCAGCCATTGCAGGCCAACACAGCAAAGCACACAGCAAAGTGGTAGTTCCTCCTCACAGTTTCTCCAGCTCTTCTTCTTGGCAGTCTTCTTGGTCCAAAAGAGTTCTAAAATCCTGGGGTCTGGGCCCCAATAGTTATACCACATTTCCCTTTGTTCTCTTGTGGCAGAGAGTGTCTGTGCTTAGTCCAAACCAGTTCTGTCCTCTCTGGCCCAGCTTCCTGGCAGGAGGTGGAGACAGCATTGTCCAAGGCAGGCCAAGCACATTCAGGTGCAAAGAAATCTCCTCCCACTACTCTAAATGCAGCCCAGGTCTATTCAGCCCAGCCTTGACTCATCCAGGAAAGGCAGGACACCCTCAACCCCCCCAGTGGATGTCTGAAGAGAATGCACATCCCCAGTCCCTATCACTCCAAAGCCAGAAAGTCAATCCACAACCTAGCAGAGGCACACAGGATGGCTGAGCAAGAAAATACCCACTTTCTAAAAGTGATATTTTCAAACACACAATATAAAACGCATCTTTACTAAAAGAGGCATTGTTATGTTCTGAGTTCAGGCATACTAAACTCCATCTTTCTATCTTGTTCCCAGGTGAAGTTATACTTGTAAGATGTTACAAAGTATTCCCCATTCCATCCTATGGGACAGATAGCTTTTTAATAGTAAAAAACAAATTACACTCTATTTCACTATCAGGACATGCTACACACACCAGTACATGTCCTACCTTTTATATACAGTGCACTCTGCCCATTGGGGTACTTTGGGCCTACCTTAGGGGTGACATATGTAATCAAAGGGAAGGTAAGGGCATGGCAAGTGGGTGCACTTGCCAGGTCGAGATGGCAGTTCAAACTGCGTGCAGACACTGCAGTGGCAGGTCGAGATACTTTTACAGGGCTGCTCAATCAGTGCTGCAGGCCCATAGTAGCATTTGATTTACACGCCCTGGCACTCTCAGTGCACTTTACTAGAGGCTTGTCAGTAAATCAAACATGCCAATCATTGAAACACCAATCCATAACATAATTTACAGTAGCAGCACTTGCACTTGAACACTGAACAGCAGTGAGAAAGTGCACAGAGACACTAAACCAGCAAAAACAGAGTAAAAACCAGGAGGTCAGAAAGCAAAAAGACAGGGGAAACACGCCAAAAGATGCCAGGTCTAACAAGGGGACACATGTATTCTAGAAAGAAAGAAACAAAAAGATTTAGGCGCTTCAAATAAACTAAGATAAAATTGGAACTGGAGTAACTGGCTAGCTGGGAAGTCAACAAAAACATCCTGTAGGCCCACCATTGATTTATGGAAGTAAGAGCCTGGAGTCGCCAATAGCCACCGTCTAGGGCAGGAATCGGTTTGGCGCACACCAAGGCCACAACGTTTTTCAAAATGCCAGCCGTTAATTGCAGAATCAGGGAGGAGACGTCCTGATTCTGCACAAGAGTTTTGGGAAGAATACGCATACATTTAAGAAGCCAGAAAAAGTTCTTCAAAATAATAGAAAAAAGATTATATGCTCCAATGGCATGCAAGGTGCTAATAGGGAACACTAAGTGAAAACCAAAAATAGCATTGGATTGGTACAGAAAAAAAATTGATTTACATATTTTTTCAAAGTATATTAGGTACGCTTAGATGCAGGCACACCACATCACTTATCGGATGGGTAGTTTAGAACAGAGTTTATGGGAATGTTCCACAAATACTACATATTAGATCATAGAAGTATCAATGTAAACAAGGAAGTCACAGAATTCTGTGGGAACCACAGAGTTATTACAATACAAGAAGCATGGGCTAGTTGGGCAGCAAGTTCTTAAGAGCAACAGTTCTGTTAAATTGCTATGATGGTGTTGCACTTGTTCATAGAACAGAGCACTTCTTCAGATGACGTAAAATCTCCTGCAGCTCACCTACTCTTGGAGGCTTCGTGAAGAGATCGATAACCTGCCATCCAATGTCACTCTCATTGTATCCCTTTGTAACAGAATGTCAAACCAATGGAGCATTGGCAACCTTACATCTAATCCTGCTCTTATGTTAGGCTTTTCTTGCATTAACTTTTTGAATGTTTAGCCCTAAATAGACCAAATCACAAGGGCAGCCATATGCAATAACCTATAAAAGTGAAGTTGTGTTCGGAGAAGAATTTCACTTCTTGTACTACATGTTTATGTGTTCTGTGTAAAAGGGCACACTGCATAGTGGCCACATAAGTAGTGACCCGTACCTTTGGTATGCCCGCATTCCTTGTTATAGAGCAACCATTGGTGTTGCTATGATCACTTGTGCGCACTACAGGAGCCTTAATGTTAAGGCTATGTTTAAAGGCAAACATATGGAGCTTCTATTGCCTCCTTCTAGAACATGCCTGTGCATTTCTATCATCTTCAAAACCATGCTAGTGTGAGGACCAAAGATAGTCACACACAAAAGTGTGATATCTTCACAACCATATCAGTGTGAGAACAAAAGATAGTCACACACAAGTGTTTGTCTGCCTCTTATTTAGCTTTTGGGGTCAACAGTTCTTTTGGTTCGCACCATGCTCCTTTTACACCTCTTTTCATCAATCTGGGGTGATAGCCTCGTGTTTGTAAGCCATTTTTAGGGACCCTGGCCTCAGAAAAATAGCCTTTCCTAAATTTACAGTTACAGTGGATTTTGAAGAACTGCCCAGATTGGAAACTAACCCTTCAGGGCCTAAGGTGATCGGTTGGTAGTATAGTAAAACAGGTTTCTCTATTGGTTTTCTAAATACGGTGGTGTAGAGGTGTGAGTCTATACATTTAACAGTCAGCTCAAGGTGGTAAATAATTTTTAGTACCGGTGTGTGTAAACCTAAATTCAGGCTACAAATTCAACCAGAAATCCACCCAAGCTATTCCAGATTATGAAAATATTTTTTATATACAATTTCCTTAAGTAAATGTGTCCTTTGTAAGGATTGCTCCTAGAACAGACAATCACATTCAAAGTTATGCAAAAGCAAATTAGCAAAACGTGGAGCAAAAACTGCTCCAATAGAAGTTACTTTACACAGGAGAGAGGCAAACAAGAAATAGTTTTTGCCAGTGTAATTTCTTCAAGTGATGTTATGAATTTAGTGGGACTTGAATTGGTGCCGGTCTGCTGTTAAAGACCTTCACAATTACTTTAAGACCTTGGAGGTGAAGTATGTTGGTATACAAAGACTGAGGCCGATTACGATGCAGCCCGTAAAGGCTCCAACCAATGCTAATGGCCCGCTCGGTTTACTTTCCGACTGCAGCGTTATGATGCTGGCGGTCGGAAAGTAAACCGGACGGTCATTCGGCTGGTTTACGATGGACTCATTGAGCCCGTCGGCCAGTCAGAGCCGGCCCGCAATCCAAAGCATGGGCCTTTGTTAATATTGGGAAGCCCTTCTGTCCGTATATTTTAGCATTCGCGACACCATCTTGCAATCTGGACACCATTTTGTATGATAATCGAAACTGCTGCTTAATTATTTCCGAGAAACGGTCCTTGGTAAGTTTTGTTTCCCCAAGGTTTAGCTTTTTCTTCTATAATTGCAAGTATCCTCGTTAGTACATACCTTTCTTGTTAGATGGAGCCTTTCTCCCACCCGTCTAGTAGGGAGGATAGGCCAGATGACCTTGAGCAGTAGACAGCCTGTGCCCAGCTGCAGAATCGAAACTTATGCTCTGTACCCCCATTGTATTACGACACCCGCTAGTGTTTTTCCATAGTAGGTGTCCCTTTGTGGACTTTGCAAACGTACATAATGTAATTGTATGCTTACGGGCTTCAGTCCCTCGACAGCCATCCCAAGAGGCTGGTCAGACTGGGCTCCAGTGCAGTGTAATCTCAATAAATATCTGGTTTGTATTCTCTTCTGTCTGACCGACTCTTCATTTGTAGGAAGCCAGAGAAGGTAGTCGTGAGTGACCCGGGTGGCCCTTTTCGGGTCACTTCCTTCACCTTTACGCCCTTGGGATTGCGATGCACGCTTTCCGACATGGTATCCATGTCAGCTTGTCTGACATGGAAACCATGTCGGAAAGCGTGTTTGGGGGCCCCTAGCGAGCCCCCTTAGGTGCGCAGCCTCCGGTTGGGGGGGCGGGGGGGAGAGGTGGCACCTATGGTGACCCCTGTATTCCTGCCCCCGGTGGCAGGGACCTTGAGGTGCCTGCCACAGGGTGCAGGGATGAACCACAACTCCCAATTCACTATGGGACCATGTATTACGTCCAGTTTACAGCCGTAATGCTTGCTCCCATAGTGAAATGCAGGAACACGACCAAACAGTGTTCGGTCGCATCCTAATGAGGCGGTCGGGACTGCTGACTAGAGGTCGGTCGGGACCGCAGGCCAGAGGTCGAGCGGTCCCAGGATCAAGTCGGTGTAGGGCAGAAGCAATTCCGCCTGACATCGAAATAGGCCCCTTAATGTCCTTGCTGACTAGAAAGTCAGAACTTACATCATAAAGCAAGTCGTTTATGATGGTAATCATGTTGCAGCAGTCACTCACATATTTCTCTGTGTGAGAGACAAAATACTTAAAGATGTTAGACTACTAGCCCTATGATTCAAGCTATAATCTGCAAACTGATAAAATTGGTCAACCTGGTGTATTTTTCTCACTTTTGTGTATTTTCCAGAGTGTGTATAAAACCGAAGTCATTTGTGTCTTGTTATTAAGGCAGATAAACTCATCTCAACTTACAAAACTTTCACCTCTGGCTAAGACTATGTAAGTAGATACAATCTTTATTATACTCACAATGGTGGTCTTAACTACTCACTTTTTTAATGATAGTGATTTTTTTGTCTCCTTTATTGAATTTCAGTGATTCAATCCCCCTGCACAGTCACTGTGAGAATATCACAAGCCAGCCAGTTACTCTGGGTCCAACTTTGTTTTTGTTCATTCTAATCACCTTTTTTCTACACTACACAAATGTTCTCCATATTGTCTTTGTCTGGACTTCCGATGATGACATTGCAATTAACACGCCAGACAGACAAATTCCCATCCAATACCAGAGGAATTGAGCTGTGTAGCACCAATGGCGTACCCTGCCTGTTTATTGAAAATGAAGTCATCTGCTCTCTGTACACAAACACCAATAGCCATTGCTAATGTTGTTTCTCAGTGTGATCACTAGTGCAATAAGCACTTCGCTCGCCGTTCTCTGTATATTTTTCTTGACACTTTGCCAATTAAAATACATTGTTCGCTGGCTAGCTGTCATGTGGCATTAATTGCTTGAGTAAATATTTTACTATGAAATATTTTGACTAGGGTAATGAAATGATTCCTTAGTGACCCACTCTTACTATAGAGCCTCAACCCCAGGCAGGGGTCCGCATTAGGCACCGGTATCTCTAGGCAAATTACTCTAATATATACACCACAGTAACTGCATTCTCGAAGTATAATACAGTGAAAGTCTGGGTGCAAAGGTAAGATTCAGCAAAGGAAAAGACCGTGTAAGGAGAATTATACACTTCAGAACTTATAAACCTAAAACGTACTACATCACGAGCACTTCCGGTATTTAATTTTATGACATTACACTTTGCAGTTTCATATTTATTTTTTACACTTCTTTTTTGTTAAATGAAAAAAAAAAAAAGATTTTGCAAATGGAATATTTCCACATTAAATGTGAGCAATAAAAGCTCATCCCATCCTCAGTCGCACATGGATGCCTGTGGGTTTTTAGGGTCATAACTAGAAACATAATACAATCCACTGATAGGAACATTTTAGCATTATAGTGCCATGAACACATCGACAGGTATTTAGAATTCTTTAGGTAATCACATACATTTCTGCAACTCCCTGTGCGGTCACTCCGCACAGCTACTGGGCTGCTGCCATGACGGACTTCCGGAGAAACACTCAAAAGAAGACCTCATTTCCGTAATTTTTCTGCTTCTAGCGACAAGGAAACTGTTTCATCCCAAACAACTGTGCTGTCCTCAAACAACGGGTCACCTTTTTTAAGAATGGGTTTATGGGTGGCACAGTGATGGTGATCTGAATCAGGCACAGAAGCTTCAGGCCCCAAGCCTTGAGCAGATACTTCTTCCATCAACTCTCTAGCGGTAGCTGACCAGGGAGACACTGACTTCCACATCATATCCAGCATAATGACAGGTTCAGGGCAGCACGACTGGGTGTGGGACAACTCATCTCTGATGCACCCACAAGCTTGAGATTACAATGAACACAATAATCTGTCATCAAATGTTTAGATGTCCCTTTGGAAAATGTATATGTTAAGGAGCCAAAAAAGATCTCTATTTCATTAAGGCCTTAAATGCCCAAAGAGCTTGTGCTGTGTTTCTACGCTGTTAAATGGCCTCATCTAGACTGAGTAAACTACAGTGCAATTTAACATTATAAAAAGTCTCTAAAAAGTAAGAAACAGTAGCAAAATATATACTTTGGTCTCGAAAGTAGGACTACATAAGACTTATACATCCTAGGTTTATGAATTATAAAGAAAATATATTGATGTAATATCTGAATGAATACATTTGTTCTCCTTGGATTTTATTTGCACTGTTAAAGTCAGGGGTAACTTTTAAGCACATTCCTAACACGGTCCGTTAGAGGTCTCTTCTACGAAATTCAAAGCCTTGTCATGTAGCAGACATGTTTATAATCCTGAACCTTTCACCTACAAATGATTGTTTTTAGGTTTGTTAACCTAATTAGTGTAAAGAAACAAAGCAAGACTATGAACCCCAGAATTCATTAGCTAGCACATCCAAATCCACAACTGGAGAAATTGGCCCTTTAACCTGCCTGCATTGCTCTTTGAAGAGAAACTTTCTTTTTTAATTTAAGCTTATTTTAGATAATACAGATTTGTTCTGTGTCTTCCAGTCTTAATCTGGAAGTAAAAAAATATTGATTATCTCATGCAATCCCTATGTAGCAAGAATGATGTGTTGTATCGGGTGCTGCTATTTTCACTACCCTAAATACTCTTAAATAGAGAACCACATATCTAAGGTGGCTACAAACGGAGCACATCAATAGCAATACTTTAATCCAAGGAGAATACAGTTAATCGCAAATAGATGGATCTACGCACATTTCATTTACTTATAAGTCCCTAGTATATGGTACTACATGTACCAAGAGCCTGTACATTAAAAGCTACTGGTGAGATACAGAACTCACTGTGACGCACTGTAAAACATGTCTCCGGGCATGTCAATGCAGCTTGGGTGTGCAATTTTAAACTGGCATTTTAGCCTAGAAAACCAACCTTTCACCAGGCCTAAATCTTCCTATTTAAATGTAGGTCCTAAATGCCCATAGGGCAAGGTGCATGGTATTTAAAAAGTAGGACATGTATATTTGAGGTTTTACATTGCCCTGGCAGTGAAACCCTCCAAAGTCGTTTTTCCACTGTGTTAAGGAGGACTCTTCCATAGGAAAACACTGGGTTACACTATAAGATTTCAGTACGGGAGCAGCTAGAAAATGGTTCAAGGACTCATTTGGATAGGAATTTGAAATCCAACGCAACGTTCAAGCTCGATTGTATATTAGTATTTTGAAAATAACACTTAGAAAGGTGATGGTGCATATGCATCATATATACCACAGCATATGCATGCACATGTATCACCATGCAGGTACCTATGCATCGTGATGCAGCAATTAATTATTTTTCTCTTGTTTATTTATTGTCCATAATAGCAAATGCCTATATTAAAGTGGTAAATTGAAAAAAATATAAATAATCGTGCCAAAGCTAAAAAGAATTTAATGAATACTGTAGCCCAGTAACAAACTGCAGCTGCTGGGCCCTCCGAAAAATACTATTAAGAAAACCAAAGAACACATTGGCAAGGGACGAACAAAGGAGGCGTGGATGGAAGGTGGAGTAGAAGTAAACGCCAATGAGTGGGAGCAATGGATGTGCTGGTTGGGGAGGGGTTTCTTATTTTTTTTAAAAAAAAATTTTAAGTGCGAGACAAGGAGCGGCAGGTAAGAATCAACTTCAGGGGAGGGGAGAGCAATACACAAAGCATAGAAGAATGGGGAATCAGCAGCACAAGTGGGGATAGCAAGTAAACACATGCACTCCCATAGAGTGCTGAAAGAAAAGGAAAGTAGTTCCCTTAATGTAAGCAATCAAAGCAGTAATCTGAGGATAGTAGGAAAGCTATGTTCTAGGCAGAGATAAACTCAAGAAAAGAAAGGAAAGCCACTGACTAGGATGCAAGCAAATGAGATTGATCAGAAACCAATCAAGGATGAGCAACATGCTGAACCCAAACCAACGGACAACGTTGATATTTTCCACAAAAGGGCTTTAACCAGTTGCGGCTGGTGTCGGGGCAAAGTGGCGGGGGAGGGAGGGAAAAACAAAATAAAAAAATAAAAAACTTCCCTGAATCCCGCTGCATCGCTGCTCTTCAGGCTCCACTGCAGGCAGACACAGGATCCCAGACTGCCCTGCGGCCAATCCTGTTGCTGCTCTCACGTCAGGATTGGCCTGAGCGCCCTCCATTTGCGCTCCCAGGGAGACTGGAAGCCTGAGCCTGTTGTCTCCAACCTGGCAACACAGCTCGGGTTGGAGAGAGCTTCAGTGCTCGTGACAGATTGGACGTCCTGAGAGGTCGGCCCAACCTACATGCGCACCGACAACAGTGCACCTCCCACTTGTGCCCATCATTCCCATGGCCCCGCCCTAAGACTCCACGGTAGCTAGTAGAAGGAAAATAAAACGATAATAAACATTGTTTATTATCGTTTTATTTTTCATGTTTTGCAGTTGCTGCTGGTGCTGGCGGGGGAGGGGGTTGACGCTCCTCTACCATAGCGGAGGAGCAGCGCCCCCTTTAACAACACACAGCTAAAAGCTATATGTAGGCAAGACCTAAAAACAACCTGCCATTTCGATCAAGTGTCAAACTAAGCAGCACAGTGTCAATCACCTGTTTGGCCCTAATTAAAAACATTATGCACATGGTAGCTCAACGCGATGGCTTGACATGTACAAGTGATCCTAATATTCCAGCGTATGCCACTTCGGGATGGTTCATGGTAGGAAGGGCTTGCAATAAATGAACACAATAAATATTTCGGGCATGCTGTGCCAGCCTGATACTGCAGCACAGAGGGAAGCCTGTCCAACTCTATTAAGTAGTACATCTAAATGAAACGTTTGGAGAAATGCTGCTTTAGAGCCAGCATATAACTGATGGAATACACTACAAATGAGCGCCCGATTGCAAGAGGGCGTCCATATGATGGCAGCCATCGTCGTGCAGTAACCAGGGCTAATTAGCGCAGGAAGAGATTCATTTCTATTGTGAAACATATAGGTCAGCTCATGACCATGACGGATGCTTCCATTCTGAACGCATGCAGTATGCTTGAGCATGTCTTACAATTCAGAGGGTTATACTGTGTTCAAATAAGAGGGGATAGGTGGGTTTGCAGGGACAAGAGCGGGGGGGGGGTACCTCCACAGGATCGTACAATCACCGACAAAGGCAAAGGACACAGGCCGTGCCGCATAATCCTTCAGCTCTGTTCCGCGGACAGGATGTACTGAAAAGGCACAAAGAGAAAACCTCGGTGAAACACAGTGTCCATTGTGCAGAGTACAGGCTTGGATTCTGTGCGCGCCAGACGCTCTAATCTGGGCGGAGGAAGCGTGGCCCATATTGAGTGACGTGTCTGGGCACAATTCACCATGAACTGGCGGGGTCCATGAGGGAGCACCTCCACCTGAGCCCTCCTGGGGGCTGCTTTACTGAATGGATAGACGGGTGTAGTTTTAAGACACCGCTGTGTGACATGAATCAGCTTGAGGCAGGGATACACTTCTAGCCACTGAAAGTAGCCACCATGCAAGAAGTCCCCTCCGAGGAGGCGTTCTAAGAATCAACGGATCGCTTTCCAATTATCCAGAAAGAAACAGGCAATATTCCTGAACATGGTAAACAAAACCACCCTGAAATCGCGGTCAGGAGAATTCAGGGTTAAAGACAAAGCCACAAGCACAGTAAACGCCCATCCAGGATGCAACCACAAACTGACATACAGGGGCTTATGCTCATACCAGCTACATACCATCTAACCAGGCTTTTAATTAGTGTTTCATCTGTAAATAAATAACAAATACATGGCAGGGGCAGACCGATTTTCTTGAGATCCCGCCACAGATGCTGCTGAATACCATGGCTACCTAGTTTTGACTCCCCTTCTTGCCTCTTTCTTCCACCACTCTACACTACTTCTCTATTCATTTCAGTCTTCGAGGTTCCTTTTTATCTATGCTTGCTCCATTTGTCACTGTTTCTCTGGCTTACTCTTCCTTCTTCCCACTTTTCACATTTTCTCTCTCTTGCTTTGGGACAAAGTCGGATGATGAAAAATAAGTCCAGGACCCGGCTCCCCCCAAAGCGTGCTGGTGCCCACCAACTGCAACTATTGGCACCAATTAAGCACTGGTTCTGGCAATCCATTAGGCAAAGCCCAATCAATGAAGGCTGGGGCAAAGTCTCTCAGAGTACACGGGCTAATTAGGGCTATGGCAGAACCCTATCAAGTGGCCCATTCCTCAGAAAATTATTGGAATCAACCTAGATGAAACCACCCTTGAAAGTCTGGTCTGGGGCACGTATTTTTACGCACCTCTGCGAAAAGGGTATTAGGCAACTTAATCCTGTGGATGTTTAAACGTTTTCCCCAGCAACTTTATGATTTTGTTTATTGAATATAGTTTACATTTGTCCTAAATTTTACAAAGTTTGCAAAGCTTTAAAAAAAAGAAATGTGGAATAAACTTCCACTGCATGTAGGTTTGCAGTCAAAAACAACCTGCTAAAAACAACTTAGTAGGCAAACTCTCTTGCAAACCCTTTTTAAAAACCGGCTGCAGTTTAGTCCTTGATGTGGCCTATTTAAATCACAGTGCTGCAAAAAGTGATAGGTGGGATTTCCTAAATTAATGTCAGCATCTGGAAATTACTATGGGAGGCCACCATTTTGCTCGATATGCCACAACAGATAGGTCAATTTTGTACAAATCAGCCTTTGTTAGACTCCAATAGGAACAATCCATCCAAACCTCCAACCACGTCCAATCTAAATGGAACCAAAGCACGTTTTGACTGTATTGCTTCAATCCCTGGGTCTACACGTCTCTCAAAATGTAAAACCATACCTATACCAGTGTATTAATGTCACAAACGTATACAGTGACTAACACAATCATCAAATAAATGAGAGTTCCAAACGATAATTGTGAATGCCACCACTTTTGGAGAAGTAACGCTGTTAGAAATGGGGTTTCTGGTTGGCTATGGAATGCACCCACGCCAGGCAGAACCCACCACTCTAATCAGGGTAAGGGAGTTACACACCCAAGATAACCCGTGCTCACCCCCTTGGTAGCTTGGCAGAGCAGTCAGACTTATCCCAGAGGCAATGTGTAAAGCGCTTGCACAACACACACACACACACACACTAGTGACACACTACACACACCACAAGAAGAGACTCCACACAGTGGTATTTAACATTTCTCATATATTGTAGAGAACACATAGATCATAATCACATAAATCACTTTGCCAACTAGGCAATTGTCATAACATTACAGGTAGAGCACTGAAGTAGATACTCATAAGTTGCATAGGTCATGAAAACATCACCTTACACCATCACTGTACCAATCGTGCAGTTTGAAATAGTACTCGTTATTCTGGCCAGTAGAAGGCATCATAACGTTATACATCCATATCAGAACACATATATGCAGCATGTAAGGAAAAAAAACACATCTAACATCAGCAGATCGCCATAAGTCCTCGATGGTGTAGAAATTTTGAAACCATGACAAACACCCAATGAGCGGCACCTGCGCTCCAATTATATGGTATCCGGTGTTCCTGTTCTCTACAAGGAGGCTCATGGGCCCTCTGCCCACCTACAACAGGGAATACGGTAATTACCGCTCCCAATCAGGACCTCAATCGGGGACTCCCCCATTATGGGGAATCTTGAACATGCACTTTAGCACTGATCAGCAAGTGATAAAGTGCCCAAACTCATAAAACCTATGACTATACTCCTAATTGGCATAGTTAACTTAACTATATGTCCACAGTATATGGTACCAAGAGTACACAGGGCCGGAGTTAAATGTCACTGGTGGACTGCAACACATGTTGGGCCACCAATAAAGTGACAATGCAAAACATGACTGCAGGCTTGCCGCCAGTAAGCCTGGCTGTGCAGGTGTTGAACTTGGCCCTTTTTGCAGGGTCATCCCTGAACTTTTTGCCTTCCTCCAGGTATTTTTTCTGACCTGGTGTTGGTGGTTTTAGGACTCTGGGCACTTTATCACTGCTGTCCAGTGTAAAGTGCATGTGCTCTCTATGGTAAAACATGGTGAGATAGGTAAATTAAATACACCAAACAGGTGTAGACCAATCAG
Source organism: Calotriton arnoldi (assembly GCA_963921515.1). Lineage (NCBI taxonomy): Eukaryota > Metazoa > Chordata > Amphibia > Caudata > Salamandridae > Calotriton > Calotriton arnoldi. The sequence continues at coordinate 1,809,057 of CAWUFW010003035.1, forward strand.
TCCCTTGTAAAGTGGTATCTCAGATACCCAGGGCCAGTAAATTAAATGCTACTGGTGGGCTTGCAGTGCTGCTTGCGCCATCCACCAAAGTAGACTTTCAAACATGTCTCAGGCCTCTGCCATTGCAGGGCCTGCGCACGCAGTTTACTGCAGCTGTGACGTGGCACATAAAGTGGCGGTCACGTCCGTGACTCCCCTTTTACTACATATCAGTCACCCCTAAGGTAGGCCCTAGCTAGCCCTTTGGGCATGGTGCGCTGTAGGTAAAAGGTAGGGCATGTGCCTTAACTGTGTGGCATGTCCTGGTAGTGACAAACAGCCATTTTGGTTTCTCACTACTGTGAGGCTGCCCTCTCATAGGAATGCATTGGGGATTCCCGGATATGTGCTTCAGTGGTAATTCCTGACCTGAGAGGAGTAGAGTGGTCAAGTTTGGTATGTTTGGAATAGTGGTAATAAATGCTGCGTAATGGTGTTTGCAGATTTATTATCACTATTTTAGAAATGCCACTTTTAGAAGTGGTCATTTCTGTGTGCTGTGTGTCTTTGTGCCTGCCTGTTGTGTATTGCATGTCTGGCTCTGGAGTGACAGGGTCTGGGGAGGTGCAGTGGCTCCAGAGGGGCTGGGTGAGTCAGCACTAGGCTGAATAGGCCAATCTGCATTTGGAGTGGTTAAAGGAGTAGCACCTGGGACTGAATGGGACTTTGCCTGCCTTCCACAATGCTGGCTCCGCCCCCCTGTGGTGTGTCTGGGGCCAGAGCCTACACTGACAAAGGAGATGGTCGTGCACCTTTAAAGAAATGTGCGAGTGCCCCCAGAGCTGGTTTGGACCGGGCGCAGAGCCCTGTGGGGAACAAAGACACTACCTGGTATAAGTATTGGGGCTGTGACCCCATGTGAGGGGCTGTGTGCTTACTTTGGACTTGTGGCCGGCAGGCTGCCGGACTGCCAGGAGGTACCTCTGCTGGGGACCGACCTGCTGCCCTGCTTGGCAGCTGAAGGGTCTGCTGTTCTGTCTAGGGACCCAGTGTGGTGGCCTGCCTGTGCCAGCCTCTGCCTTTGCCCCTTTCCTGAAGGAAAGCGCTGCCTGCTTCCGGCTGGTATCTGGAAGTGGGAGACAGGCTGAGCACTGCACATTTTACTGACTGCTGTGGACCCAGGCTTGGTGCGCTACCAGGTTCCCAGGTGCTTGAGCCCCTGGCAGGGGCTCGTGTTGCAGTAGCGCGTGGTGAGCGCTGCTGCCTGCTTGCAGTGGGATCCCCTAAGGAGGTGTTTTCCTGTGTCCCTGTGGCGCAGGGAACTTGCGGTGTCAGCCCGCTAAAGGTGTGGTGGGGGCGCTGCCTCGTTTTGCATGCTGAGCCCAAGGAGTTGGCTCAAAACCTGAACACGGCATAAAACAGGTGAAAACCGCCATGGACGCGAACAGGAAGTCAGGCTGAGGACGCCGGACTTTGGACGGGGCTCCCGTGTGAAGGAGAGATCCCAGCAGGTGTTGTCTGCCGTCTTTAGGGGCGAGGCCAGCTACGAAGAAGGGCCGCCGGAAGTCAGGAAGAGTCTATGCTCACTACAACGAGTCGGCGGAGACTTAGCCCTGGTTAATAGAGGCCCACTCGAGTCCGGAAGTCAAGCGGAGGACGCCTGTTTGAGGGCGGGGCTCCCGTGAGGAAGAGGGGAGCCCCGCGTGCTGCTGGGCCGGTTTGTGGGCGGGGCCGGCGACACTTTCGAGCCGGAGCCTCTCGGGCTCCATGTGCTACCAGGGAAGGAGAGGCTGCACCCAGTGGCCATGGGCAGCTGCGAGTCATCCAGCCAGGCCGGAAGGCCCTGGCCCAAGTGAAATTCCTCTCCGTACTTCCCCGGCCCAGGTGGGGGCCCGACCGGAGCGCTGGGTGAACCGCCGGCATCTTAAATCGTCAGCAGCTGCCCCGCGGGATAGCGGGCAGCTGCCATTGCTGGAGGGCGCCTCAGGCAAGTGGGAGGTCGAGGGGACCAGCCTTAGGGTAAAGGAGAGCTCCTGCCGTGGAGGAGCAGTAAGGGTGTCTCCCTCCTCTGCCCTCATAAGACCGGGGACACCAAACGCATCGTTTGGCATTACTTGGCTCAAAGAGTGGGGTGGAACCGCAACGGAGGCCCCCGAGCCTGGGTGGGGGAGGGAACCTTCACCGAATCACCTCACAGTATAGGGGGTGAGCGCACAGGTGCTGGGACTGCCGATTTGGGGGGGGCAGTGGGCTCACAGTGATAATTCAGGTGCCTGTGAGCCCTGGAAGTGGCCCTATGCACGTTTTGGGCCCTGATGGAATTAGGCTGTGGATGAGGTGTGTACATAATGTGTGCACCTTATAAATGTGGCACTATGGTGTATTGCTGGCTATGTTTAGTAATTTCCCTAATGTGTGCACTCCGCCAGTGTAATGTGCAGCAATAATGTTTATGCCTAAGAGGGGCATGATGTGTTTGTGAATAACGCATTGCTGACTATGATGTATGCTTAATGTGTTTATGCCAAGTACAGTGTTTTACCAGTAGTTACTGGCTGCTTTGCTAACTGTGGCCTAACGGCTAAGGCGGTCGACCTCGAATCTGGGGAACTGGGTTCGAGTCTCGGCGATGACGCTGAACAGCCTGTGATTCTAGGCAAATCACTTAATCTCCCCGTGCCTAACAAAAAAATGAATGTGTCCTCATGTAACGCAACTGGTGCTATGTAAAGCGCTCTGATACCCAAATCGGGTCAAGTTCGCGCTATATAAAACTCCATAAAAAAATATGGTTATGACAGTGGCCCAATTGGCCCTGTAATGGATATAATCCCCTGTAAAGTAATACCTAGTGCCAGGTGGCACAGTGTATATATGTGATTGTGTTCTAATGTGATCTATGAGTAATACAAAGGCTATTTTTTATATAACCTTGTGTGGAGTTTCTTTTGTGGTGTGCCTAGTGTGTCGCTGCTGCGCAAGTGTGTTGCGCAAACGCTTTACATATTGCCTCTGGGATAAGCCTGACTGCTCTGCTAAGCTACCAAGGGGGTGAGCAGGGGTTATCTTCAGTGTGTAACTCCCTTGCCCCGACTAGAGTGGTGGTTTCTGCCTGGCTTAGGCGCTTGCCCTAGCCAACCAGAAATACCATTTCTAACAGCAGGTTTAACTGCAAACTCAACCCGTCAAAATAACCCCGTTTGACAAGCATAACCCCTCCTTTTAAATATTAATGTGTCACCTCTAAGTTCGCTTCCAGTACCCATAAGGAAAGGTGCATGGTATTTAAGAGTAGGGCATGTAAAACTTTAAAGTGAAACAAGTCTTTACAGTGAAAAGACCTAACAAGCTATTTTCATTGTAGCAGAGTTAGCTATTCCATAGGAAAACATTGGGAGCTAATGTGAACTTTAAATAATGTTATCTCCAACTAAGAACCAGATAAAAAGTTACTTCTTGGAATGTTTACAATTTTTCTTACAAATTCCATTCATGGGGGTACCTGTGATTTTTACCTGTGGGGAAGAGACCTAAGGGCTGGACCTGTTCCCACTTCTACCCAGAGCTGAGGAGTGGACTCCAAAAAGGGTTGGTTGGCTGACATCCCATTAAACTACAGGGACACAAAAGCTGCATGCAGCCAACTTTCCTGAGAGAGCCCAGCTTGCCAGTTTCAACTGGAATTACCCTGAACCCTCCTGGTAGCTTCTGTGGATTAAGTCATGATTCCTAAGTGTTGTTCTAGAGGAGGTTTGCCTGGAGAATTGACAAAAGACCAGGGCCAACCTGCCAAGGCGATCTGCCGAGGATGCATCGCCGGTGGGCTTGACTTCGTAGCAGCCCCCCGCTAGATTCTTCTCCACAGTAATAAACCTGGATTCAACAAGCCAGATGCCCACTGGCATCTGATGACTTCAAACTCTCTCCAGCTACAGCCTTGCCCCACAGTAGGAATCAGACTTCCAGAAGAGAGATAAATCCACATGTAGACATCTTCTCCGCACTCAAACTGAGCAGTATATGATCGACGTCAGCTGCTTCCTGGGTGCGAACTCTGGACTTTTCCTGCTCAGAGCATTTACTGCTGTCGTCGACTGCTTCACCGAGCCATCGTCTTTCGAACCCTGTCATCGATGACTCCTTCTTCAGTTGCAGTCTGCTGCCTTGCCCCACTGAGGACTCTACCTTCTCCAAAAATCTGCTAAATAAGAAGGTAACTATTTAACCAGGACAGACGTGGTCCTTGTATCTGGCCCACACTCCATCACTGTCAGCCTTAAAACTTATTTTTGTCCCAGTCTAGTGCAACCAGTTGCCCGTGGTTGGTGCTTTTTGGTGCTATTTTTATTTAAAACTATGAAAATTCATATCCCTGGTTCGCCTTATTGGATTTTTGTTGTTTTGGTGTCATTGTTCATTAAAATATTCTCTATTTTTATAAACTGATGTGGGATTTTTATTGTGCTGCGTTTTTGGCTTTTTACCTGTTTTGGTACTTCTAAATGCTTTAGACATGTTCTTAAGTTGAGCATGTCTGCTCTGTGCCAGATATACCAAGGGTTGACCAAGTTTCAACTTTTACTGGACCCAACAAGAATAGTGACAATAGTACTTGTGGTATACTACTATCCACCCTAATTATTGATGCACCTTCTAACATTTACCTATGATCTTCAATGTGGCAAAACAATATTGGCCTGCCAGCTATTTTACTGCCTTTAGTATTCAAGGCCTAACAAACTGAATTTCCGTTTGTGTAATTGTGTGAAATTCCTAAAAAAAAAAATGTGTGAAATGCAAACCCAGCATTTAACACTATATTTAAATGACAAATGCATCCTTTTTGGATGGGAGGATGCATTTCAGACTTTCGAAAAGGAAAATCACAAAAAGCACATGCCGTGGACAACAGTTACTTGCGTTATGTCGGTTTGTGTTATGCCTGGGCTCCTGCAATAGGATTTTTACCCAAACAAACTTTAAATAATGCAATGTGGTATAATGGCATAATTTCAAAACTGTTGTGTTACATTAAATGCCAGAAATTACACAAGATTACATCAGCATAACGAACATTTTGTCTGAGCCTACATACTACTACTAGTAGTTCAACATTCTGCAAAAGAAAAAAAACAAGCTATGGAAAAACAGCATGTGGTTTTGGTTTTCATTTTAAAAAATCCAGCTCTAACGTCAACAGATCACTGTGGATGTCACTGCACGCAGGGAAGTGCATTATGCAGAGCGAGTGAATTGCCACCTTGATAATAACTATCATTTACAGCTGTTTGTCTGCTGTAATTGGCCATGTTTGCGAGTAATTGCTAGTTGGTGATGAGCTTTTCTGTTCAGTGCCTCCTAGCGGACTACAGCCATGATAAAGTGCAAGCTAACCCAAGAGATATTTCACAATTAGGCGCTGTTCTGCTGAAGGGAGGATTACATGGTATGTTATACTGATAAAGGCAGCTACAGTGTCATGCACTGTAATCACAAGAGTGCCCACTCCCTGCTACACTTCCCACGCAAAGTACAGCCTCCGAAGCCTGTCTCAGATAGAGTTACAACATCTCAAACACCCATTGTTTAGTTTTACAACATTTTATAGTACCAAAAATATATGAACTTTTACAGCCTGTATGCCAGCGTGAGAAACATGACCAACCCATGCCACTATGAGTGGCAGACATGGGCACATTTCTAGTGAAACGAGGAACCTCACCAGCACTCAGTCCAGATATCATTACTGTGGACACGATGCATCAAAAGGCCAGGCGTGGCGATAGTGACATCACAAATCCTTTGATCCCCAATGTTGTCACAGGGCTGACTTCCTGCCCCACCTTTATTCAGCTCCTCAACAACCTCATAATTACTGCTGAATGGCTAGGTGAGGAACAAGTAGACAAAACAATATTGTTAGCAGGGTTTTAATGCAGCAAGGTTCAAAGCTCAGAGAGCCTATTTTACCTTCTATTTCTGCCAAAGCCTTGATAAGCCCTGTAAATGGACGGGGCAAAACCAATGGCCAGGGTACACGTAGGCAAGACAGAGTAGCAGCTCATATAGTGTTGGCTACCTACAGTTCACAACCATGGTCTTGAAATGCCATATTTAAGATGGTCAAATCGCTCCACTGTGGCAGGATTCCATGTTTCCAGTCCTGCGCTTCCGTTTAACAGTCCACAATATTTTGAGACTGGTAGACTTGCTTTGCTTCAGTTGAGCCAATTGGATTAACACCTGGCAATGAATTGTAAAAAAAAAAAAAAACAGTGTCATAACAAAATGGAGTCAACTGGCCAGACTCAGTCTTCAATGTGCCCTTTCTCGTGAGGGTGAATTTCAGTCAGTCCTAGCTTTTTATCCATTACTACTTAGCATTCTGGAAACTACAGGTCAATACTTATAACGGCCGGATTATGAGTCAGTTGTTTCTTTCCGACCTGTGCATCAACCCCTGTTGACAGATGGGTCGGAATTACGAGTTGAGTGTTATTTAACGCATCTGATGATTATCGAATGTGTTAAGTACCTCAAACTTTGTTAAACTTTGACAGGTCAAACCTGGTGAAATTTAACAGAGGAAAACATACAATATTTACTGTATCATGTGGATTTTGGTGTGTTAAACACCAAAATCTGCATCTTATTCCCTATAAACTAACAATAGGTGTTATTTATCTCACTCAATATATAATTAACCCGATGGTATTGTTATTTATCAGGGGTGATAACTAACGGCTCAACTCGTAATCAGGCCCATGGAATGACAATTAAACTACAAGCCAAGCGTCCTTAGTACATTGGCAGAAAACTCAAAAGGGTTGAAGAACAGTCTCTTGACATACGGCAAGCTATGGTACTCCTATAAACCTGCTTGCACACGCCGCTTGCCACCCATCTAAAGACTCCGATACCAACTTACTTCAAACATTGGTGAACTTGCACAGATTTTCAATTCATTAAATCTCGATACATTTATGCTTTTAACATTTGTTTGTACCAGCCATTCTAAAGGACAGAACAATCAGACTGGTTAACCAAATAAACACACCATCGTAACATAAGCTCCACACTAGGTTCTGAAAAAGAGTCACTCAAAGACTGGAGATAGTAAACTAATCTCAGATGAAACTCAACTTCCTGCTTAAATTTGTATTCACTGGAAAAAATGAAGCTGGCAGCCACAGCTATGATCAACTATAAGTCAAATAAGGCACTCAAACAACGCACAATGTCTGGCCTACTCCCGTACATGGACTTAACACTGTTAAGCTTCTCTTAACAATGAATTTTGTTTTACTATGCATCATGTTTTATTATGATAAAAGATTGTTATGGTGTTAATTAACTAAACAATACATTTTGATATGGCAAGCTAACAGATTATTATATACATTAGTTATAACTGACTACTGCTCATCTGTGATTGAGAAGTGCTGGCTCCTATCAAGCCATCCAGCCTTTCACACCAGATGAAGCAGCCAAGAGGCGATTTACCAGCGATGTGCAAATTTCCTATACAAATGCATTCCATGGTGAACACAGGAGAGCAACAGATTCCCATGTTAAACAATCATTTTACTTTGAACGTTTGCCTCCATTTGAATTAAAGGTTACCAACATATACCAGATACAGTCATACAATAGGCACGCAAAAAAAAAAAAAACACAAATCTACCAAGTACTTGCTGTGGGATTAATAAATCTCAGTATGCAAAGTGATGTTGCCTTTAAAAATTATAAACCAAAAGGCAGGACTGGCTTATAAGCCAGGAGCTTGCCTTCCTTCGCTATGGGCAACAAATAAGAGACACCAAAAAAAAAGCTCTAGTGGACTCCATTGAAGGAGGTTCTAACAGCTGCAAGGAGATCTTCTTGAACATCAAGAATTTCAACTCGCCTTCAGCCACTGTCGACAACATTGCTGCCTCCAAACAACTCTGCGACAACCTATCCAACTTCTTCCACAGCAAAATCGAAAACATCTACGGCAACTTCACACACTAACCCAATACCAGAGAGCAAATCGCTTACCTACCCACCACCAACCAAGACAGCCACATGACCGAATGGATAACTCACCAGAAATGAGACAGTGGCAATTATGCGGACCATCCACTCAGGGGCCCCAATGAACCCATGCCCCCACCACATCTGCAATCGTCGCCACATCATCATCAACTCCATCATGTACACCACTTTTCCGGATGAATGTTAACTTGCAGAAATCAACACCCTTCTCAAGAAGCCCACAGCGGACTTGAATCAACTAAGCAACTTCCAACTCATCTCTCTGCTCTCCTATCCAGCCAAAGGAATTGAGAAGGCCATCAACAAGCAACTCACAACCCACCTCAAACTACACCATCTTCTAGACAACACTGAATCAGGATTCAGAAAGAACCACAGCAGCGAAACAGCACTCATCGCGGCCACCAATGACATTCAAATCATTCTGGGTCGAGGAGAAACAGCAGCCCTCATCCTGCTCGAGCTCTCTGCGGCCTTCGATACCGTCTCCCATAGCACCCTCATCAGAAGACTCCAGGAGATTGGCGTACAAGGATAGGCTCTCAAATGGATTTGTTCCTTTTTCACAGGAAGAGCCCAAAGGGTCAGGCTGCCACTCTTCACATCAGAGACCAAGAAACTGATCTGCCGAGTCCCACAGGGATCGTACCTCAGCCCTACCCTTTTCAAAATCTACATGACACCGCTCACCAACATCATCCGATCACATGACATCACCGGCATCTCCTACATAGATGACACTCAACTCATCTTCTACCTGATGGACAAGACAACAACCACCAGTACCACCTTCACCAACTGCATGACCATGGTAGCAGACTGGATGCAAACCAATTACCTGAAGCTCACTTCCAACATCACGCAAGTACTGGTCTTTGGCAACAAGACCTCCCCATGGGACTCCATCCAAGGGACGTCGGACCTAGGACCAACACCCACAGACCAAGCGATAAATGTATTAATCATCCTAGGTGACAACATGACGGCTCAAGTCAACTAAGTGTGTATCTCCTTCTTTCACATTCTACGCCTCCTGTGAAAGATCTTCAAATGGTTGTCTCAGACCACCAGATAGACTGTCACGCACGCACTCATCACCAGCAGGCTGGACTACAGCAACACTCTGTACACCGGAATCTCCAAACAACTCCTGCACAGACTCTGGACCAGCCAGAACACCGCCACAAGACTTATACTCGTCCTCCCATGCCGCGCCCACATCACACCTCACTTCTGGAAGCTTCAGTGGCTTCCCATTCCCAACTACAGCCAATTAAAAATGCTCATGTACTCATGCAAAGCACAACACAACAGGACCAGAATACCTGAGCAGCCGCATACACTTTCACCAGCCCATCCAACACCTACAGTCTGCCTCATTCTTATTTGCACACACGCTCCTACATTGCTCCCAAGACATGGAACAACTTCCCTCAACATATCAGAGCCTCCTCACTTGTTGAGTTCCACAAGAAAGTGAAGGCCTGGCTCTTCGTATAAGCACCTTGGGGACCTCACACATACACATCTGCCAAAGCATCTAGATACCCTCTTGGTTGATTTGTGCGCTATACAAATCAACATAACATAACAAGTACTCCTAAATAAACCCAACAACAACACCCACTACCAAAGGTCCTACCTGGAGTTGTGTGGGTAAAACAGTAGGAAGCAGTAGGACTGCGCATAAAACCAGTTGGAAAAAGTGTCAAGTGTTATTTGCCACTAACTACTATACAGGTGTTAAATCAGCAAGCAAAAACAGACCCGATGGAGTAAACCTTACATATACTGGCGTTTCTTCATTACGATGCTACTTTAAAAAGGGCTGGGAGTAATTTTCCTACATAAAGTTACAAAGCAGCAGTGCATATTGTAAGCCACCCATTGTATTCTTATTTCATGGACTTACTACCTCTCCAAATATAAAGAGGCAAAGCTAGAGCCGCACTGGTAACAATAGCAATCCTGGCAAAGATGCAGGTTGTGCGGCGTTAAGGTCAGAGCTGCCGACTTCGGAGATGGGGAGCCAGGTTCGAGTCTCGGCGTCGACAACATCCTGCGATTCTGAGGAAATCACTTACTCTCCCCGTGGCTATGAAAACGAATATGATTTTGTGTAATGAAACTGGTAGTAATCTAAAGGCTTCAATACCTTCCAGTAGAGTTTGCTCTATATAAAACAGCTAAAAAAAAGTTCAAACTAGCCTACTCTCTTTCTGCTGTCGCTCCCAAAGCAGGCTCTGTGCCAGCTGCAGTAAACCCCTGGGAGCTTGAAAAGGTGCCAGGGACCAGCATTGGCCCTTTACCTTCAAAATCCGAACTCTGAGGACTCCTGCTCCCTGATGAAATGCTTGATGGAACAAAAGCAGCAATGCCCATGGACTTAGTAGCTTCTATGATATATAGCGACATCGTAGTAGTGCGAGTTCTAGTGTCCACTTACTTCACAACACGTGGCTGTAGCACCATCCATAACATAAAAGCTTCAAAGTAATAGTGTGTGTTCTAAAGTGCCCACTTAATTCATATTGCATACATAGCACACTCCCTAACACGTCGCGACATTGCATTAGTGTATGTTCTATAGCGTCCGCGGCATTGCATGGACTTGGGGCGTTCATAATATACAGCAACAGTTGGCCAGTTCTAGAGTGTCCAGTGCATTCACATGACATGGACTTAAATGCCTTCATAACAAAGCAGCAAGCAGTGCATAGCTAAGGATCACACCGCACTCACATTACATAGACCCGGTGCCTTCATAACATAAAGCAGCAGTGCATAGCTAAGGATCCCACTGCACTCACATTACATAGACCCAGTGCCTTCATAACATAAAGCAGCCGTGCATAGCTAAGGATCACACCGCACTCATATTACATAGACCCGGTGCCTTCATAACATAAAGCAGCAGTGCATAGCCAAGGATCCCACCGCACTCACATTACATAGACCCAGTGCCTTCATAACATAAAGCAGCCGTGCATAGCTAAGGATCACACCGCACTCATATTACATAGACCCGGTGCCTTCATAACAAAGCAGCAGTGCATAGCTAAGGATCCCACCGCACTCACATTACATAGACCCGGTGCCTTCATAACAGAAAGCAGCCGTGCATAGCTAAGGATCCCACTGCACTCACATTACATAGACCCGGTGCCTTCATAACATAAAGCAGCCGTGCATAGCTAAGGATCACACCGCACTCACATTACATAGAGCGGGTGCCTTCATAACATAAAGCAGCAGTGCATAGCTAAGGATCCCACCGCACTCACATTACATAGACCTGGTGCCTTCATAACATAAAGCAGCCGTGCATAGCTAAGGATCCCACCGCACTCACATTACATAGACTCGGTGCCTTCATAACAAAGCAGCAGTGCATAGCTAAGGATCCCACCGCACTCACATTACATAGACCCGGTGCCTTCATAATCTAAAGCACCCGGTGCCTTCATAACATAAAGCAGCAGTGCATAGCTAAGGATCACACTGCACTCACATTACATAGACCCGGTGCCTTCATAATCTAAAGCACCCAGTGCCTTCATAACAAAGCAGCAGTGCATAACTAAGGATCACACCACACTCACATTACATAGACCCGGTGCCTTCATAACATGAAGCAGCAGTGCATAGCTAAGGATCCCACTGCACTCACATTACAAAGACCCGGTGCCTTCATAACAAAGCAGCAAGCAGTGCATAGCTAAGGATCCCACCGCACTCACATTACATAGACCCGGTGCCTTCATAACATAAAGCAGCGGTGCATAGCTAAGGATCCCACCGCAGTCATATTACATAGACCCGGTGCCTTCATAACATAAAGCAGCAGTGCATAGCTAAGGATCACACCGCACTCACATTACATAGACTCGGTGCCTTCATAACAAAGCAGCAGTGCATAGTTAAGGATCACACCGCACTCACATTACATAGACTCTGTGCCTTCATAACATAAAGCAGCAAGCAGTGCATAGCTAAGGATTACACTGCACTGACATTACATAGGCTCAGTGCCTTCATAACATAAAGCAGCAGTGCATAGCTAAGGATTACTCTGCACTCACATTACATAGACCCAGCGCCTTCATAACATAAAGCAGCAGTGCATAGCTAAGGATTACACTGCACTCACATTACATAGGCTCAGTGCCTTCATAACATAAAGCAGCAGTGCATAGCTAAGCATCACACTGCGTTCACATTGCATGGACTTGGGGCCTCCCATCATATACAGCAATAGTGGGCCAGTTCTGGAGTGTCCAATGCATTCACATTATATGGACTTAGTGCCTTCATAATATAAAACAGCTGAGTATAACTACTGTGCACACTGCATTTGGATTACATAGATTTGGCGCCTTCCATCATCTAAAGCAACAGTGGGCCAGTTCTAGAGGGCCCAGTGCACTCACATTACTTGGACTTAGAACAGTCCCTATTATAAAGGAAAAAAGAACAAGGAAGTGTTGGTCCCAAACAACTGCAGCACCCAGCGGGTCAGTGTTTGTTGGTCCCAGACAATTCCAGCACCCAGCGGGTAAGGGTTTGTTGGTCCCAGACAATTCCAGCACCCAGCGGGTAAGTGTTTGTTGGTACCAGACAATTCCAGCACCCAGCGGGTCAGTGTTTGTTGGTCCTAGACAATTCCAGCACCCAGCGGGTCAGTGTTTGTTGGTCCTAGACAATTCCAGCACCCAGCGGGTCAGTGTTTGTTGGTCCTAGACAATTCCAGCACCCAGCGGGACAGTGTTTGTTGGTCCTAGACAATTCCAGCACCCAGAGGGACAGTGTTTGTTGGTCCTAGACAATTCCAGCACCCAGCGGGACAGTGTTTGTTGGTCCTAGACAATTCCAGCACCCAGCGGGACAGTGTTTGTTGGTCCTAGACAATTCCAGCACCCAGCGGGTCAGTGTTTGCTGGTCCCAGGCAATTCCTGCACCCAGCGGGTCAGTGTTTGCTGGTCCCAGACAATTCCTGCACCCAGCGGGTCAGTGTTTGCTGGTCCCAGACAATTCCTGCACCCAGCGGGTCAATGTTTGCTGGTCCTAGACAATTCCTGCACCCAGCGGGACAGTGTTTGTTGGTCTAGACAATTGCAGCACCCAACGGGACAGTGTTTGTTGGTCCTAGACAATTGCAGCACCCAACGGGACAGTGTTTGTTGGTCCTAGACAATTGCAGCACCCAGCGGGTCAGTGTTTGTTGGTCCCAGACAATTGCAGCACCCAGCGGGACAGTGTTCTTAGGCCAGGCTACATTGTTTTCGCCCAACAGACAAAGTCAAGACCCTGGAGGGAGTTCTAGATCTGGAAGCCTTGTTAATGCCACAAGTAAGGTCAGTGATTAGCACAGTTATCTGCTTGCAAAGTGCTTCCTTCCCTGCCCAGAACCAGGCACCCCTGGCGCCAGCTCGTGCGATTGCCAGGCCTGCCTGTTGGCTGCCGCCTTAATTGCTGTCCGTGTTTCAGCATGTCCAGAACACTGTAGTCACAACAGTGTGGGACCTTTGGAAATGTGATCATCTGCGAGGCCCGCCGAGCCCTGCGCTGGCTGGCTATGGAGCACACGTTCAGTTAAAGCCCTTCTATTTGACTCATAGAATGTCATATGTGCCTTATGTGCTCCGCCCATGCTGCGCAGCACGCGCGCTGCACTCCGGGTGCGCATCCCCAGAATTAAAAGGGCTCGGACAGGTGGGCGCTCTTTTCAGTAAACGGCGTCAAATCTGTTAACTAGCCAACCTTTGGGCATTAGAAGGATCGCGAACAATCTAGCAACAAATATATTTTTTTAATTGGTTGGGTTAGCACCGTGAAGCCTTCGAGGTCTCCGTTCACCCTATAAATCGTGAAATAAATGAATCAAGGAACAATGCAGCAGTGCGCGTTTTAAACTGTCCACTGCATTTGCATTACACGAACTTAGTACTTTTCCTAAAACAAAAGTTACAAAATAGCAGTGCACTTTCTAAAGTGCACACAGCATTCACCCATCACATTGTGAAAGTATATGCCTACATGTAAAGAATCGAGAGAGAGGGCTGGAGTGTACTGGGAAGGGGGGGCTCTAACATTTTACTACGAAAGTTACAACCACTTATCAACAGATGTGGGAGATAAAACTGCTGCGTTTCTATTTTGTAACGGGGATCAAAGTTAAATGTTACAACTTTTCTTGGAGATTCTAACACAGCAACGGATGTCTACCCGACACATTTCATAGTTATTTTCCTCTCGCACACACCCATCTTTGTTCACGCTAGCTGAAACATCTGGAACAAAAACTGAAAACAATGATTTGTAATGGGAGCGCCCAGCAAAGAACACCTCCTGTAAAGTATCTGGGACACGTTTACTCGCTGGTGGTAACTAGGGAACCAGGTTTCATTTTTGGATAATCACTTCACAATCTACTGCCTTCTGGGAGTTTCATCTTCATTTACTGCAACCGAGCACACTCTTATTACACCGGATTACAATGTTTCTTAGAAGGCTGGCCAAAGACTAGGAGATGGTGTCTCGTGGTCACCTGTAATCAATCATACAGACATCATCTAGACTTCACCCTCCTACACACAGACCCATGCCCGCCGGTTGGCTCCACATCACGTGTGATGTCTTCTGTCAGTCCTGCAATTCTGTTTTTTGTTTACCATCAGCACATGGCATTCTGGGATTTGTAGTTTCACTTTCACACTAGGCATGATCTCAAATCACCACAGCATGTAAAGTGGAGTACAAAAGCAGGTCACCGTGAGGTTTAACACATGCCGCGGGGCCAGTTCGCCACTAGGCATCCCTACATCGCCCGTACGGATACACCTGTACAATCCTCCGCCCCTAGAAATGATTCTAGAGACCACACCACACGTACATACACTCATGGAGCCCGGGACAGGCATCGTTCACCCGCCACGTGCACCCCCTGCTCTGGTGTCCCGGACATAGCAGCCTCTCATTGGTTGCCCACGACTTACCTCCAGGATCTGGACGTAGGTGGCAGGGAACCAGCCCCGCGCTCCGCCTTTCTCCCCTTCCCACCAGCCGCCGTCCAGCACCTGCAGCACCTTGATAACCTCCCCGGCCTCGAAGCGCAGCCCCTGCTGGTGCTGCTCCCCCGAGAAGGGGTACAGGCTCCGGCAGAGCAGCCCAGAGATGGCCGCAGGGGCTGACAGGGTAGGGGTCGGAGGGCTGGACAGGGCAGGGTCAGGTACTCCAGACATGGCAAGGGCTGGGGCGCAGACGGCCAAGCCTCCCGACCCTCGAGCTCCTCACTGACGGGGCTCACAGGCAGCCCAGCATGATCCCCTGAGATCCGTTCCAGGGGTTCGGCAGGTATGATGATGAAAAACAGCACAGCAGGACGAACAATCCTCTCAGCGTGGCACGGCGGTGCCCCTTGCCCAGGTGCTCCTCAGTGCCTGTGCCCCTCACACTGAGCCCCCCATATTCCTTCAGTCTGCCTCCTTGTAGTGCTTGATACAGCACAGCAGGGTCTCCCGAGCTTAACCAGCGAAAATGTTGCCAGAGACAGTTACCAAAAAAGCCCCCTGCTCCTGGTGCGCGATGCGCTGCTCTCTCAAAGGACTTGGACCATTCGGCGCTGCTGACGAACCGCACAGCGAGATGACCCCGAGCTCGGGTCCACCGTAAGCGCAGGGTGTGCTCCGGCCACTCACCCGCAGCCCCGACTCAGTGCATTTCCCTCTCACACCCGCGCTGCTCTCCAGAGGAAGGAAAGTGATCTCACTTCAGCTGTGCTTGAATCGTGTCAGCTTTTCTTTTCTTTCACAATTCTGTAACTTGTGTGCGTGTTTTTTGAAGGCGGTGCAACAGGAACAAGACTGCAAAGCCCACAGTGTCCGGGGTCACGAACATGTAGAGACAGGAGGGGACGGTCCGTCTGTGACCAGCGGTTCTGTTAACTTCTACTTCAAGATCCCGAGCAGCGATTTCCCAACATCTGAGCTCCCTCTAGCTCCTCAGCTGCGCACAATATTCTGTTTAACATTCATTACCGTGTTACCGCGAGTAGATGGCCCTCCACATTGGTATACATTACCAAATGCACGTAAGGAAAAGGCACTCTGATTTATCCCACGGGTATTATTCTGGATTAAAGAAAATCTACGTATGCAGCGCTGACAAAAATGTCATAACGCAGCAGGACCTTCTCTGACTGACTGCAGATTGCTATGGGGGACAACGCTTAATTTGTGAAAGAAAGACTGCCAGTGCCCGAGGCTCTGCTCAGAAGTCGGCGGCCGCTGCAATTGAACGTTGGTGCGCAAAATGCAATGGCTGGTAGTCTTTAATTCACTTCCAGGCACCCCCAGTGCTTTAAATGGAAAAAAATAAGTGCAGATACTCACCATATTGAGATGTGGACTAGGAGGAGGGCCTTGGGCGGAGGGAGGCTATGGGGGCGGGGCAACGGGCACGGCTAAGGGACCCTGCCAGGGGCACAAATTTAATTTGATTGATATTTAATTGGTGTGCAAATCTAGTAATACACATGCCTATGTACATAAAATACAAATCTGCGATCAGCATGATTTATGTTGTGTTTTGCAGCAAGCACATGAACCCTCTGTGCTAATTTATGATGAGTCAAAACTGTTATCAGCTAAAGCACAGATCTTTTCGGCAAGTTCTTTTGTTGGCGTTTGAAAAATGGAACATGTGCAGGTAACCTAATTATTGAAATTGGCGTCGAGCTTAAAATGTCCCAATGGCCACAACACCTCCCCTGGCCTCCCAGCGAGGCCTCTGAGCCTTTGCACACTCCCACACCCACCATGGCCTGAATACGATGGCCTGGCAGAGAGGTCAGCTGAAACAAATTACTTCTGAACTGGGCTAGCCCCTTAGGGCTGACGTGGGAACGGCCCAAAAGGTAGAGCAAAACCTGGCCTCTCAGGAAGGCCTCTGAATAGTACCTGCACTCCCCCGCCTACCACAGGATGAATGCGAAGCTTAGGCCTGGTAGGGAGCATGGGAAAAACACAACTTTTAGGCTGCCGAGTGGCCCTAGGGCCACAACACCCGGCCTGGCCTCCCTGTGTGGCTTTTCAGCCTCCTCACACTTTCTTCTCCCCCGCCTACCATGGCCTCAGTGTCAGTGCTTGGCAGAGGAGTACCACAAAGACACTGTTTTTGTGTTTAGCTGTTCCACCTACCGAGCCCCGTGTCCCGCAGGGGCTGAGTTGTGAATGGCCTAATGACCAGAGCAACACCTGCCCCGCCCCTCCCTCATCTATTAAGGCACAGTGTGACGGAATGGCAGGAAGGAATGTGGAATAGCACTGCTTGTGAGGTCTGGCCAAAACTACAGCCACAAAACTGGCCTCTCACTCGTCTCAGCTCCCCACCTCTAAGCACAGCGTTTTGTGCTGCAGCCCGCCTACACATTCCATAGTAGCCTAGTCAGGTGGCCATAGTGGGGGCTGGGTGACCAGTAGGATATTGTGGGTGGTTGTCTTCCATGAAACCAGCCCACAGGTGACACTCAGGCATGGCCCATCGGCCGGCGGCTGAATGTGTGCTTTGCCAGTCCATCCCTGGCTGCTGCCCACAGCATCGGCTGTGCTACAGTTTCACTATCACCACCTTCCTCCTCAATCTGACTTCAAACAAGTGCAGCCGTACTCTGCTATGCCAGCAGGAATCCTTCTCTTAGATTTCCCAGTGACAATATGCCTATTAGCAGGCCCTGCTCACACACCTACAGTGCTATTGACTTCACAGAGCCTGAGTGTCAAATATCACAGTGTGAATCGGCCCCGCCCAATCTTCCTGCCAGCTCTGAATAAATGCATACAGGCCCCCCGCAGTTAGCACACTGAGGGCAGATTAGCACTCGATTATCAGAGTGCTTCACGAAAACGGACTGACTCGTCAGGTCTGTCGCACTTCTTTTTGTACATGCCAAATTTCACTGAGCTTGGCTTGCTACCCCATGAGTACCGGCACTCTCTTTGGACACGGAGAAGTTCCGGTACTCAAGGGCAGAAAATGTAGAAGTGCCGGTACTTAGTACCGGTGAGTACCGGCCCATTTAAAGCACTGGGCACCCCCTGTCCCTCTTTCTCGGCCTTGCAGGTTCCTGTTTTCTCTCTTTGTGAGTGTTGCCTCCTTGCTCTTCCTCCTCTTTCCGATCCATGTGCTTTCCCTTTCTTGCACTTGGCAAATTTCTGATGTGGAAAAATAAGTGCTGGTCTCCAAAAATAAGTGCTGGTGGCTGCCACCTGCTCAAATTAGGCTATGATTGGGGAAATATTCTCCTTTGCACATTATTTAAGTAATGGTAATGAAAGACGAAATTCGTGCCTCCCATCGTAAATGGAGGTGTAAATACCATTTATGCCTGTATCCCACAAGGGCGTGTGTCCGATTTACAGGTGGGGCAAGATGCTGAATTAGTTTCATTAATAAATGTATGCCCTGCTTTGTGCTTGGTATTTGCATTTTTTTTTTTACGTTTTGCTCCTGCTGTTACCACCTAAAAGTTACCTTAGCAAAGTGGGTAGTAAAAGCATGTACAAAATGTGAGTAAGCACTATTTGCACTCAGCTTTAATGTGGCACTAGGACAAAAAAAGGATGCAAATACAGTTTGCACCCTTTTTACCATCAGTGTCAAAGAAACTAGGATCACATTGAATGTCCCTGAACCGTCCATGAAGCGCACTGGAACAAGGGGCCTGCCTGCAAAAACTGACATCTCACAATGTCGCAACCAGAGGGGTCAGCTCCAATGGCCTCATTCATACTTTGGCAGATGCGATACTCAAACGTAACACATATCCCATCAGCCTTATTACAAGAGCCGTATGTTATAATCAGCACCACTGGTATGATGCAACTTTGCAGCCTTGGTGTTTTCCGCATAATTATGGATTTTCAGCATCTGCATCCGTCATTTGATACAGAATCTTCAGATTTGAAAAAAATAAATATTGTTTCTAGGTCAAACAGATCAAAAGTTACTAAAACAGTGGTGACACATGTTGCTGCACAGTGGAAGGCCCTATGCAAACGTTGACTGGTCACCTTTTGTTGATTATTCTGTATTTGAGTGTTAAAATGGTACTAATGAGGTGACACCTTTGCTCAAACTGTTTTAATGTGTACAAATGACAAAATAATGAAGCAATTCTATAAAAAATGTGCTGCACTATGCCACATACCTTGCCTTTTCTTGCCGCATAATAAGTCAGCCCTAGCACATAATTTGGCCCACCCCTGCTGCATAATTCCAGTGGCCCTGATTGCACTTGCAGTACAGTGGATGGGACACCCTCACGTTTGTGATGGAGTATCCCAGCCGCCAAACTCTAAATAGGGCCCTAAAGCTGCTTCTGTGACTCACCAACTAAAGTTCAAGAGGACGATGCACAGAGTCAGATCTTTGGTGAATTCAAGGTCCTAAAACCCTCAGTCCACATTTGAGATCTGACCCACAGTATATGCTATTGAGGGAATGGGATTTATGACTGGGCTCCATTTTCCCTTTCTGTTCTCTATGCTGTATTTTATTTCCTTCTGTTAGTGCTTTGAAGTATTTGAAAGTGACGGCTAGCACCCTTAAAAACTCCTCAATAAATACGTAATTCTTCTCCTATGCTTTTTTTCATTTTACAAATCATTTTCATCAGGTAAGCTAATTTACCTAAATCACAGACTTAAAAACCCAAGAATACACTATATGTTTATATCAGTCCCTAGGTGTGGACATGTCCTGCCAACGAGAATATATGGGACAACGGTTCCTGCTGCCTGTTACTGTCTTTTGATCCTGAGGCCATCAAGAGGCAGAGATGGCTCCTACCTCATTCTCCCCCTTGGGGCGATGCTGCAGTCAGACCCTGATGGGAGTGGCTACCTACTTTCTTGTTTACACTGTGTGGGGGGCTGAACAGGCAATGCCCACCCTTGTGGCATCCCCTTCTGAATCAATGCAGAAGAACACGTGGGGCAGGCTGTGTTTGTAATTTGTAAAAAATACAAGTGCAGGTGCCCAAAATGTTCTTTAGAGGCTTGTGTCCTCCTCCCCATTTGCACAGCTCACTGCCTAAAAATGCACAATGCCCAATTCTGAATTGCGGCGAACAAACCTACTTTTCTCAACATAGGTTTAGTGAATCTTTCTTTTCGGAAAATTTGAAAAAATGTGGTCAAACAGTGCATTTTACATTCCAGTTTTCACTTATTTTACTAAAAACATATGCTCTGAAAGAACACTCATGAAATATTCCAGTGTTTCACGCTCATGTTTGCAGGGCAAGGTGTAACTGATAGTGTCACTAAAAATCACGATACCCCTTGGTATTAGAACGATACCAGGCTGCCATACAGAAATATTATGACAAACAACGAAATTAAGACTGAATAATCTTCAGATAAAGAGAGGCCAGCTGGTGTGAGCTTGGAATATCAAACACTTTTGCAAAAACAATTTCCAGAACTGTGAAAGGGAAACATTTCTGTGTCTGCTATGGCTCCTAATGCTTAGTGGCAGAGAAATGCTATGCATACACTGAAGATAATTATTTGGCTTTAGGGATTGCAGGGATTCAGAATATACTTAAATTATAGACTTGCCCTTCAATCAATCAATCAGTAGATTTGTAGAGTGCTTTTTGTCACCCGTGAGAGTATCCAGGCACTGGGTGGGGTCCAGTTGATTAGCTGAATAGCCAGGTCTTCAGGGGCTTTCGGAACCCTGAAGCCCTTAGAAAACATCAAACAGTATGTAAATGGTTGGCATCACATCAACTCTACATTTAAGAATACGCTACTGTAATAACATATGTCTTTTACTGTACATGCAGATAGCAGAGGCCCTGCAGTAGACCTCTGCCAGTTCTGGAACCCAGAAACTGTCAGCAAGTCTCAGAATTTGGTCAGTAACCTTGCTTGAGCCCCCAAAGAGGAGAATTCCTGGTCACTCTGTTAAAACGTCTCCATCGGCATGTTCCTGTTTCCACTATCTATGTGCTCCCAATGACCTTTCTTACCCTGGGGACCAGCCCTCTAACCTTGGCTTCCAGAGCAGTGAGTATTGTGATTGGGATCCAGTCACTGTTGAGAAATACCCATAAACTTGCCCTGCTCACTGTGAGACATTGATCTTCACTTTTCCCTTTTTGCCCAACATCTAGTGCCCCTTTGCCATAACCATATTCTTTGAAAGAGTCCTCCCACGAAGCCCTCATTGCACATATTCCTCTTTAGCTAGTCAGGGCTCTGAGCGTGGTTCTGCTGAAACTCTATGTTTGGACATTTTAGAGGAAAATTTGCCATACATTTCTGCTGTCCTATTGTAGCCTATGAAAGCATCAATGTATTGTGAATGGTGAAGAAGGAGGCCTGCCTACATTCCAAAAAAGGATGCACCTGTTATCAGTGGAGGCTCGCCGAGGCAGTGGTGCGGGGCGGTGAGGCAGGGTGGGGGTAGTGGACTCGGACTTACGACGGACACTACTCCCTCTGAGTTCTGTCCATCGTATGTCCGAGTTCACTACTCCCCAACCCTGCCCCTCCCCCGCCCCGCCTCACCGCCCCGCACAACTCCCTCGGCGAGCCGCCACTGCCTGTTATACATACTTATGTAAACATTTTGTAATGCCATTTTCTTCTGTGGTTTCTGTTATTTCATCCCGCTTATGACCTATTAGCCCCATGTTGCCTAACCACGGTAATAATCATATTTTAATGTTAAAAATCATTTTTTTTTACATGGGTCGAGGTTGGACTTGCTCTTTTGTTCCAAATTGTGCCACCCCATATATAACGCTAGAGTAACCACTCCTTGAGATCAAATACATTGATATCGATACCTGACACAGGCGAACAGATGATATTCAAAAGCCTAGTTTTCCCTTTGACAATGAGAAGGCTTTGATTACAAGGCTGAAGGAAACTTGGAAAATTACCTTAAGGAACAAACTGACCTTCCCTTGCTACAGGAAAACTCCTGACATAAGTAACATTTGAAACCACTGAGAAGGGGCGGCACTGCCAGGACGTGGACACAATAAGATGCTCCTCATCACCTCTGACACCCGGACCCCCACCGAAAGCAGTTAAAGCGATACTAAGGCACCGAACTGACAGACACCCTGATGGAGGTGTCTACCGTGTGAAGGTCCGCACAGCAGGGGGAACTGCTGGTCCACGTCTTTTCGGTCCTCCGCTGGCAGTAGGCAGCACTCACAACATCTAGTGCGGCTGCCAAGATGATGGCTGCCAACTCTGATGCAAGAATGGGGACTTGGGGGAGGTGGGGGGTGTGCCCCCGGGTTTTTTCGGGGAAGTGTGGCAGTCGAAGGACCGCACAAGGGTATTGGGCTCTTTTTGGACTACTTTTGTAGCCCAACTTATACATATGCCTGCCATTTTGGGTGCCAGCCACCATTTTGTCGTGATAGCATGGTGGCTGGTACCTAGGCAGGAGCATTTTTGTCTTGTGTCGGAGCTTCGTTGGCTGTCTGTGTAATTAGGGCATTGTTATCAGTTAGGGCTTTGATACCAGCGTAGTAAATTCCTCATTAGTCATTCCTTATGGCAGAGTCAGGAAACATCAGGGTAGACTTCAGGGAAGCGTTCCAGCAGTGAGTAACTGAGGGAGCATGACCAGAAGAAGCTGGGCATCAGGCAGACAGCAAGGATTTAGTGGAGGTAGGGCTGCATGACGAAGAGAGTCTTGAAGAAGGGGAATTGCAGGAGGATAACAAAAGGCAGGCAGAAGTCTTAAAATGGTGGCAAGAAGATGCAGCGGGGGGGGGGTCTTCTAATCCATCTGCACCTAGTACATTTCAGAAATCAAGGGCCAGGCAACAGTCAGGAGGACGGGACGGGACGTGGCAGCAGCAGACATTGGCGAAGCGGTGGGCCCCCGGGCGGGCACCGACCTTGGCGCCCGGTAAGAGGCTGAAATATGAGTCACAGATCTAGCTTTTAGCCAAAAGGGGTCGAGGACAAAGAGCGCCAGACCGGCAGGGAGGTCTGCACAAAACTGGTGTCCATTGGGGTCAAGGCTATGGAGCCTCTTGAACGTGGGGAGACCCGCATAAAGATGGTGTCTATTGGGGTCGAGGCCGGAGAGCCTCAAGATAGTGAGGAGGCCTGCTTAAGGAAAGGTCTGTAGGTCCAGGACACTGGTGTTGAGAGGACAAAGACAGATCACTACAAACAGGGAGTGAACAAGAGAACAAGGACAATAATGGATGGAGAATAAGGTTATTGACATAGGAAAGGGTGCAGGCCAAAGGGGCTTTCTGTCAGGCGACACTAAAACAGGTTCGGGTGACAAGCTAGAGAGCAAGGATGTAAAGTTAAAAAAACTACCTTACATGGGGGCATCCAAACCGTTGGGGGCACATCTCATGCAGTCGTCTAAATAGAGGATTTGGAAAGGAGAGAACGTCAAGATTCTGAAACTATTACATAGGGAGCTGAGGTCCAAAGAGGGCTTGAAGGAGGAAGAGTTGGACCTGTCCAAGCGGCCAAGAGTGCCGGTGGCAATAGAAAACGGGAAGGCCGCATTTCTAATTTATGCAAATGTCTATTGTGAAAAGTACCCGGAGAGGTCGGTGGTACCCTTCAAATACATAGATGTGATTAGGAAGGCATAGTCGAACTTCGGGGATATGCATGTGCACAGTATGATGAAGAATTCTGGGCTGGGTTAGCTGTAGAGCCAGACACTCAGTGGGGGGAGCTGGACACAGACTTGTGGCAACACACTATGGGCCCAGCAAAATTCAGCAAAACCATTTTTACGGCTAGCAGGTTGCCGTAAGTGTACAAGCCCTTTCAGGGGCCCCCACCCAGGGAGGGGTGGGGGTGCAAACAAAGGCCAGAGTAATGAGGTCTGGCCCACTGGGACTACAACATAAGAAGGTGTACATACAAACTTTGCAAGTTCCGCCATGAGTGCTCAAAGTGCTCAGGCAGACATCCATTGGTTGCCCACTTTAGCGCGGGCGGAACCAGTCCTACTACCAGCTATGGGCATCAACAAGGGGCACTTGGTGGACAGCAAGGGGCAACTTAAGGGCAGCACTATGGTCAGGCCATTGGCTTCAGGTCAGGTAGGGGGGCACAGGGATCTGGATGGAAGGGCTTGTACGCCATTAAATTGGACAGACTCATGTTTTGGCTTTCATGTTATGACAAGACTGAGGACGCTAGGTTACTGCTAGGAGGCTTTGCGGATGGGTTTAGACTTGGTTACAATGACCCAAGGGTATGCGACTGGGCTTCTAATTTGAAGTCTGCAAGTGACCAATGCCTAAATAGTGAGGGAGAAGTTACACGGAGAGATCCAGGAGGATAGGATGGCGGGTCCCTTCGAGGATTGGCTTATGGAGCACCATATTGTGTCCTCTATTGGAGTGGTACCTAAGAAGGAACCGTGGCAGTCTAGGCTGATACAGTACCTCTCATGGTCCGAGGGACAGTCTGTGAACCCCTTTATTCCATCAGAGCAAGTCTCAGTGACATATTCATCTATGGGCGTGGCCTTAGCTTTAGTGGAGAAGGTTGGACAGGGGGCACTGATGGCTAAGAGCGATAGTAAGTCTGCCTTCCGTTTGTTGCCGGTACACCCTGCTGACTTTCAACTGCTAGGCATCCAATTCCAGGGTCAATTGTTTGTGGACAAGGCGCTCCCAAGGTGAAGTTCCATTCCGTGTGCATTGTTTAAGTGCTTTTGCACATTTCTTCAGTGGCTATTCATCTGGCACACAGGGCATGACCTTATGACTCATTACCTGGACAATTTTTTCTTTGTAGGTGTGCCCGGTTCTGGAGACTGCCAGTGCTTGCTGGATAGCTTCCAGCATCTCATGAATAACTTAGGTGTTCCCCTGGCCCCGGAGAAGACAGTGGGTCCATGTATGGTAATGCCCTTTCTGGGTATTGAGATCGATTCCATAGTAATGGAGGCCCTGCTGCCCAAGGATAAAAAGATTAACATGCTGATCCTGTTGAATGCTATGCTGGGTAAACAGAAGGTGATAGTTAAAGAGGTGCAGATATTGCTGGGTCATTTGACCTTCACCTGCAGAGTAGTGAGAGCAGGGAGAACGTTTTGTAGATGGCTAGGTTTGTCTCTCTTGAGTCTGCCCTTACCTCACCATCATGTTAGGCTGCCAGCAGGTGTGAAAGAGGATTTGAGAATGTGGAGGGCCTTCTTACAGTCATTTAACATTATTCCATTGGCAGCCTTAGCGAACATGGAGTGGGATGCACAAATATTTTCTGATGCAGCGGGAGGTTGAGGCTTTGGCCTGAATTGGCAAGGGCAGTGGTGCGCAGAGGAATGGCCCCAAAAATGAAAGGAGGGTAAGTGTAGCTTTGCCTTCTTGGAATTGTTTCCTCTGGTGGTGGCGGTAGTGCTCTGTAGGGGAACGGCTGGCTCACAAGAGAGTGCTTTTTCGTGTTGGTTGTACAGGTAGTCAACAGACAGTTCACCAGGAAGCCACAGATGTGGCAACTGCTACTGGTTTTTGTATTGTACTGCTTGAGACTTGATATATAACTTTTGGAGCCTGACACGTTCCCTGTGTGGACAATGACATTGCCAATCCCTTGTCTCGTTCACAGTGGGAGAGGTTCCATGGGCTGGCCACTTAGGTGGACCAGGTGAAGACACGGATGCCACAGGAACTCTGGTCACTAGGAAAGAGAGGATGCTCCAATTGGTACCTGAGTCTTTAGCCATTTCTTTGAGGCGGGCATACCTACAAGCCTGGGTAAAAGTTTTAGCAGGGGGGGCAAAGGAGAGGTCTTGTGAATGGGAAAGGGTGGAGGATGTTATACAATTCATACTCTCCCTCATAGAGAAGGGCCAGTCGAGGGTGACAATTCCAGGAAAATTGTCAGGTATTGCTTTCATGGGCAAGCTCCTATGTTGCTATGCCCCTTCAATCGGAGAACTAGGGAAGAGAATTTTGGAGGGTTTGGCGAGGGAAACGGGGCCCCGGGGCTGAATACGTCGGCCTCTGACCTTTAAGATTCTGGTTAAAATAATTAGGTCACTTAGGACAGTGTGCTCAGGAACTAGGGAGACAGTGCTGTTTTCTACCCTTATGTCCTGGATGTTCTTTGGGGCCTTTCGAGTATCAGAGCTACTAGGGTGTGGGGAGAGTAGAGGATTGCTCTGGGAGGAAGCATTTTACGGGGAAGACTGGGTGCATGTCTGGTTGTACAAGTCTAAAACTGTCCGGAGGAAAGAAGGGAAAACCCTGCACCTGAAATATTAGCCTTCAGCATGCATCTGCCCGGTCTGTTGGGAGCAGGCTTTGCAGCTCGAGGTGGACATTTGGGGGGAAGGTATTTTTGCACGAGGATGGCAAGCTTTTTACCTCTTTACAGTTGGTGGAAGTGTTGCACAAGGCGCTGGGGTTGATTGGCTTTGATCCAAATGGGTTTGGAACTCACTCATTCAGGATTGGGGCAGCAACAGAAGCGGGTCGGCGGAGTTGGGGCCAAAGGAGCATCATGGAAATGCATAGATGGGCATCGAATTGCCTTCGTAGATATGCCAGGGGGAGGTAGATGGGGGAGAGTAACATTCAGGTTGTCAACTTTGTTTATTTCAGGTTCTCAGAAAGAGGAGGGAGGTGGGGAGGTGAATTTCTGTACTCCCCTCCAATGCTTGGGGTCCCTCTCTCTCTCTGGGTGGCGGTTGGCTGAGAAGGTGCCATGACTTACAGAAGTTTATTGTTTGTCAGCAGCAGTTCAGACTGAAAGGGAACGGGTAAGAAGCTCACGCCTGGATGACATTGGAAGTTCAAGGTTAGGCAGGAAGTCGAATGAGGTTCAAAGGGTAATTCAGGTAGGAAAAGGGAAGGGACTTTAGAGGTCCCACTTACAGTTGATCAACTCTGATGCGAGTAAGTTATTGAGGTTTGAAGTTGTTATGGGGGAAGGATTAATTTAGGGGTCGGGTCGTTTATCATAGGAGAATAAAGATGTATAGTGAGGTTATAGTTTTGTAAGGCAAAGGCCCAGGTTATGTTGTAATGTGCACCTGTTTCAATAAAGTGGCCTTTTTCACACAATCCTGGTGTCAGTGGTCTGTGCTGACCCCTTTTCCCCAACAGAGCTCTGTAGAGAGCAGTAGTGGCCTGCAGAGTTGTGGTCAGCGCTGTCCATTGCAGGGAAGAACACTGCCTGTGCACAGGGGTAAGTGCATCACCCTGATGATACCTCCCCCGCAGCCAATATCACTACTGCTGCACAGTTTACAGCCTGGCAGGGGAATTCTTAGGCCATGTTAGGTCACCCTTTCTCAGCAGGGCCCTGGGGAGTGGGGTCCCTGGGTCATAAATCGGCCTGGGTCGGGATGGCCACGCAGACATCCCAACCCCCAAATATATATATAGTTGCCCCCGGGACCTGGCCCACCCGGAGGCATAAAAAGCAGGCACGGGGGACTGTGTTTTTTCTTTAAATTTGCAGTGTATTCGCATATCCTCTGTGAATTTGTGGCAACATTTAAAGAATTGGTGGCAGCCAATCAGATCTTATTTTTAGATCTGTCGGATCCACAGAGGATTCACGTCTCTAGATATATATAAATCTTTTTCCTTATTAACTCCAAAGCTACTGAATAGATTTACAGAAAATTACAAAAAGCACTCTTTCTGGACCAAGATTTAGCTTTCTACCAGATTTGGTGTAATTCCGTTCAACGATGTGGACTGTAGTCACATCTAAAATCCCTATGGGAAATTGCATAGGGAAAATGCATTTTGGGACCCCCCCTTCTTTTTAGCCCCTGCTTGATGAATCACCCTGAAACTTTTTAAACAGCAGCTAAAGAGAGGGGCACAGTAGTTTTGAAAATTTCATGAAGATTCGTCAAATGGCGCCAAAGTTATTAGCAAAACAAAAAGCGTGTTTCCTATGGAAGATAGGTCCTAACTATTACTACCTACTGGTGACCGCAAGTAGGTAATATATATATTGGTGTAAATCCGTTCAGTAGTTTTTGAGACATTTAAAGAAAACCAATTTGTATATATATATATATTGACGCGGATCCTCTGAGGATCCGAAAGTCCCCGTGCTGAAATCTGATTGGCTGCCAACACTGCAACCAGGAAGTGTTGGCAGCCATCTTGGGACTCGGCTTCAGTCGAGCCCCACAAAAAATGTTTAAAAAAAGAAAAGGGGTTAGGGCAGGAATACTCTGACCCCCTAGCTGTGGTCCTAGGGTCCCCCTGTGACCCCAACAGGGCCAGAAAGCATGTTTCAATCAATCAATCAATCATGTCACTTATAAAGCGCACTACATACCCGCGAGGGTCTCAAGGCACTGGGGGAAGAGGGGGGTGGTGCTGCTACTGATCGAAGAGCCAGGTCTTGAGGAGTCTTCTGAAGGCCAGTAGGTCTTGGGTCTGTCGGAGGTTGGTGGGGAGGGTGTTCCAGGTCTTGGCGGCGAGGTGGGAGAAGGATCTGCCGCCGGCGGTCATTTTCCGGATGCGGGGGACTGTGGCGAGGACGAGGCTGGTCGAGCGGAGCTGGCGGGTGGGGGTGTAGAAGCTGAGTCGTCTGTTGAGGTAGGCTGGTCCGGAGTTGTGGAGTGCTTTGTGTGCGTGGGTGAGGAGCTTGAAGGTTATCCTCTTGTTGACAGGGAGCCAGTGCAGGTCTCTCAGGTGGGGTGTGATGTGGCTGCGTCGGGGGATGTCGAGGATACGACGTGCAGAGGCGTTCTGGATGCGTTGCAGCCGTCTCAGGAGCTTAGCCGTCGTTCCTGCGTAGAGGGCATTTCCGTAGTCCAGCCTGCTGGTGACGAGGGCCTGGGTGACTGTTTTTCTTGTTTCGGTGGGGATCCACTTGAAGATCCTGCGGAGCATTCGGAGGATGTTGAAGCAGGATGAGGAAACAGCGTTGACCTGCTTAGTCATGGAGAGGGTGGGGTCGAGGATGACCCCTAGGTTGCGTACATGGTCGGTGGGTGGCGGGGCTGTTCCCAGTGATGTTGGCCACCAGGAGTCGTCCCAGGCTGAAGGGTTGGAACCAAGGATGAGGACCTCCGTCTTGTCCGAGTTCAGCTTCAGGCGGCTGGTCCTCATCCATTCGGCGACGGCCTTCATTCCTTCGTGGAGGTGGGCTTTGGCGGTGTGAGGGTCTTTGGTGAGGGAGAGGATCAGCTGGGTGTCGTCGGCGTAGGAGATGATGTTGAGGTTGTGCTGTCGGGCGACGTGGGCGAGGGGTGCCATGTAGATGTTGAACAGCGTTGGGCTGAGGGAGGAGCCTTGGGGTACGCCGCAGATGATCTTGGTGGCCTTGGATCGGAAGGGGGCGAGGCGGACGCTTTGTGTTCTGCCGGAAAGGAAGGATGTGGTCCAGTCCAGGGCCTTCTCTTGGATCCCGGCGTCGTGAAGGCGTGTTCGTAGTGTGTGGTGGCAGACCGTGTCGAAGGCGGCTGATAGGTCCAGGAGGATGAGGGCTGCTGTTTCTCCGTTGTCTAGCAGGGTCCTGATGTCATCGGTGGCGGCGATGAGGGCGGTTTCGGTGCTGTGGTTGCTGCGGAAGCCGGACTGGGAAGGGTCCAGGATGTTGTTCTCCTCGAGGTAGCGGGTCAGTTGTTTGTTGACGATTTTCTCGGTGACCTTCGCGGGGAACGGGAGCAGAGAGATGGGTCGGAAGTTCTTGAGGTCCTTGGGGTCTGCCTTGGGTTTCTTGAGTAAGGCGGTGATCTCGGCGTGCTTCCAGCTTTCCGGGAAGGTTGCTGTCTCGAAGGAGATGTTGATTATTTTCCGGAGATGGGGCGCGATGGCTGTACTGGCTTTGTTGAAGATGTGGTGAGGGCACGGGTCTAGCGGTGAACCAGAGTTTAAAAAAATGTTGCTGCGAAAATGCGACGTAGCCGCAAATCCGTGGCAAAAACAAAAAGCGCAGGCTCCAGCGCTTGTTTTGAATACAGTCCCCGGGAGGGCTAGGTCCCGGGGGCATTTTTTTCTGAAAAGGAGGGGGTGTGCAGGAACCCCCTTCTAAGGCTCATTGAGCCCTGGGGACCACCACCTCCCCAAGGCTTTATTGATATAAAAGGAGGGGTGAGGCGCATGCGGACCCCCAGGGACCACCACCTCCCCCGGGCTAAAAAACACCTAATGGGGGCCCGCGTACCCCCCCAGGCCCTGGAGACCACCACCTCCTGGGGCCAAATATATATATTTTAAATGGGAGAGGGGCTGCGTGGCCCCCCTCCTGTGCCAAATAGGGCCCCGGGGACCACCACATCCTCGTGTCCGGCCCTGAAAAGTAAAGGAGGGGGGCCTTATAGCCCCCTTCCTGGAGCCAATAATGGTCCTGGGTACCACCACCCCCCCCAGGGCCAGCTCCTGCTTTGTCCCGGGGTGCTCACCTCTGGGACATAGCTGTTTGCTTTTGCCTGGCAGAAGCTGACAGCTCCTGCCAAGTTTTAGTAAACACTCCTGTTCCATCAGGCAGAAGCGGTCAAAGTGTTCCCGTCCTCTGGAAAAGGAAGTTTCACCTCTTTTCCTACCCGCAGACATGCGGGCAGGGGAAGAGATGAAACTATTGCTCTCACCTGCAAGAAACTGCATTTCCAGCAGCTCTCTGCATGCAAAAGCAATGCCGGGTCCTGCAGATGGCAGGGAGCCAGCTGGGACTGCGGGGCCTTGAGGCTCTCCCCATGCAGTCCCTGGGCGAGCAGAAACAGGCAGCAAGAGGCAGAATAAAGGTGAGAAATAAGCAGAAAGAGGCAGAATAAGGTCAGCAACGAGCAGAAAGAGGCAAGATAAAGGTGAGAAACAAGCAGAAAGAGGCAGAATAAAGGTCAGAAATGTGCAGAATGAGGCAGAATAAAGGTAATAAAAGAGCAGAAAGAAGCAGAGACAAGGTCAGCAATGAGCAAAAAGAGGCAAGATAAAGGTGATAAACAAGCAGAAAGAAGCAGAATAAAGGTCAGAAATGTGCAGAAAGAGGCAGGATAAAGGTGAGAAATCATCAGACAGAGGCAGAATAAAGGTCAGCAATGAGCAGAAAGAGGCAGAATAAAGGTCAGCAACAAGCAGAAAGAAGCAAGATAATGGTGAGAAATGAGAAGAAAGAGGCAGAATAGACGTAAAAAATTAGCAGAAATAGGCCACAATCGAGGTCAGAAATGAGCAGCAAGAGGCAGGATAGAGGTCAAAAACGAGCAGAAAGAGGCAGAATAAAGGTCTGAAATGAGCAGAAAGAGGCAGACTAGAGGTCAGAAACAAGCAGAAAGAGGCAAAATAAATATGAGAAACAAGCAGAAAGAGGCAGAAGAAAGGACAGCAACGAGCAGAAAAAGGCAAGATAAAGGTTAGAAACGAGCAGAAAGAGGCAGAAAAAAAGGTCAGCAACGAACAGAAAGAAGCAGCACAAAGCACAGTGTGGGCATCGCTACTGGACATACTGCCTCAAGAGAATTATAAACCATGGACCCCAGAAGTGTGCATTTTGTATCCTGAAGAAGGTGTTTCCATTTTAGAACAGAGCTCTGTAAGTTTAAATAATAAAAACATGAGGAATTCACATATTGCAACACTTAGTATTGATCTTTCAGGGAGTGACTGTTCGATATAAGACCAGTGCTTTAACAGGAATATAGTATGTACAAACAGTGTTTCTAGTCTGCTTTCTTCTTGGATCAGTCCGAGCTGCCTGCAAATATGCCCTCCTTCATATTACCCCTCTTTCTTATTACAGTACTCAAAGTATGAGGGTGAGCCAACTCTAGGGATGGGCACCCCTTGGCATCTGTGCAGAACTCCTGCTTTACCATCAAGGGATCATCATTTAATATTAAATGTCTATGCTCATGAGCGAGATCTTAGAACACACTTCCAAAGAGAGATTGGAATATCATTCATGAAACAAAACTGCTAACCTCTGAAATCAATTGTAAATGACTATCCTTTTACTCATTTTGTTTTTTTAAATCTTCTTGGACCTCACATTATAATAACCACTCGTATCTCTCCTAAAGGAAAAAGTAGATGGAAAAGAAACAATGAGACATATGACTTGTTAAACCACCTTGGAGACCATCTGAATCATACCCCCGAAAAACAACCAGGCTTCTTTCACATTGCCTCAGTTAAATATTTTCAACAAACTCATTGATTCCACTAGCTCACTAGGCATAACTCTGGACAAACACCTGAATATGCAAGACCATATCAGTGCAACCACAAGGAGAGCCAATTACCATCTGAACTCACTGAGGAAACTCAAACCGTTTTTGCCTCCTGATGACCTTTAGTTAGCTGTTCAAGCCCTAGTCATTTCTGGATTAGACTACAAGAGTGCTACTCTTAATGGCTTACCTAAAGAAAGGCTAGCACCGCTAAGGGCCACACTGAATTCTGCAGCCAGGCTTGTCACGGGATCCAGAAGATTTGACCACGTAACTCCAGTTCTAAAACAGCTAAATTGGCTCCCGTTGGAAGAAAAAATCCTGCTGAACATAGCCTGCATGACACACAAGGCCCTGCATCAGAACACTATAGTCTACTTGGTGAAGAAACTCGAACTGTCTGGTTGTAGTCGCTCCCTAAGAAGTGCCAACTCCCTACTGGTGAAACCTCAGAAGCTGAACAAAAAGAAAACGTACAACCTCTCAGTCTCCGGTTTAGCACCAAGAATTTAGAATGCACTGCCTCCTGCAATCAGGTCTAACCCCTCGACTTTCTACTTTAAAAAAGTAGTAAAAATGCATCTGCTGAATAAATTCCTTCAAGAGCAGCCCTAAAGCCACTCTGTTGACTACTTTCTGGGGCACACCCTGAGCTTAAATTTGCTGAACGTAATATTGTATATGTTTTGATGATTGCATAATATTTTTGCATTTCTCCCTTGTATGTATAACTTGCCTGTTGCTTGTACAGCGCTCTGATACCCTAACGGGTCATGTTTGTGCTATATAAAACTAAAAAAAAATAATAAAGAGCCCCCTTGAGGGTTCTGTCGGGCATTGCAGTGCCGGCTCAATGAGGAGCTTGCCCGCTGAAGCATGACATCCATACGTGTGTGTGAGGGCACTTGCTCCTATTGGAGCATATTTCCCCTCTGATTAACAGTACCTATACACATTTATTCCACCATCTTTAAAAGGAACTGCATACTCTAGTTGGATCATTAGGTATAGTAAGGCACATGTATGCAGGACCTAACTGCCCCCCCCCCCTTTGATACAGAAGAAAGTTCAGTAGCACAATCAAACAGTCTTTCTCTTTAGCAGACTAGAGACTGCCAAGTGACTTAATTGTTGCCTAGGCTGAAAAAATACAAAATATGGAGGACCCACAAAGTTATAAAAAATAATACACATACTTCATACAAATGGATGGTAAATCTGCATTCTTCTGGCATTGCCCATCTTTAGGTGCATTGCTGAACCACTGAGCCATGGAAGTTACTTATAGAAGACATGGCCTCCAGAACTCAAAAAGAAAATGACAAGTCACGAGTCACGGCAAGTATGGTGCATGAGGAGTCAGAGTGCAGAGAATAGGCTGGCATAGAGGTATACCATTTACTGAGAGCCATTCTAGTACTGATACCAGAGCCCTGACAACCAGACATCTAGCTGCATGTGCTCGACTGATCACCCAAACCCACTCCTCCGGTAGGAGTGCTTCCTTGTATTGTGCATCCACTCCCCCCTGAATGTGTAATCACTCGGGCAGGAGTGTTTTGTATACTTGTATGCTGTGTTTTTAAGTAAGTTTTATTTCCTTGTAGCACATATTGCTGGGAGGTGCCTGGCTCCTGTAGTATTTGTTTTCCTTGTAGCACCTCGGTGCAGGAGTTGCCTGGCCCCACTTTCCTTACCTAACCGTAGCCGCATTTTGCACTCTGTCCCTGCTTGCGATCTCACCTGGCACAGCGTGCAGGGCGCGGCAAGTTGTCTCGCTCCACACCCCGCTGCCTCGGAATCGGCTTGTTTCTGGCCACGCCCCCGGAGGCAGTCTACATCACAATGGCCACTGCGCAGATGCGCCGGATTCCACTCCTCCGGTTGGAGTGCTTCCTTGTATTGTGTATCCACTGCCCCCCGAGTGTGTAATCACTCAGGCAGAAGTGTTTTGTATTCTTGTATGCTGTGTTTTGAAGTAACTTTTATTTCCTTGTAGCACATATTGCTGGGAGGTGCCTTGCTCCCGTAGTATTTGTTTTCCTTGTAGCACCTCGGTGCAGGAGTTGCCTAGCTCCACCTTCCTTACCTTACCTTAGCCGCATTTTGCACTCTGCCCCTGCGTGTGATCTCACCTGATACCGAGTGCAGGGCACGGCGAGTAGTGTCGCTCTACGCCCCGCTGCCTCGGGATTGGCTTGTTTCTGGCCACGCCCCCGGAGGCGGTCTACATCTCAATGGCCACGGCGTGGACACGCCGGATCCCACTCCTCCGGTAGGAGCGCTTCCTTGTATTGTGCATGCACTCCCCCCTGAGTGTGTAATCACCCAGGCAGGAGTGTTTTGTATTCTTGTATGCTGTATTTTTAAGTAACTTTTATTTCCTTGTAGCACATTTTGCTGGGAGGTGCCTGGCTCCGGTAGTATTTGTTTTCCTTGTAGCAACTCAGTGCAGGAGTTGCTTGGCTCCACTTTCCTTACCTTAGCCGGATTTTAGCACTCTGCCCCTGCTTGCTATCTCACCTGACACTGAGTGCAGGGCGCAGCGAGTAATCTCGCTCCACGCCCCGCTGCCTTGGGATTGGCTTATTTCTGGCCACGCCCCCCAGAGGCGGTCTACATCACAAGGGCCGCGGCGCGGACACGCCGGATTCCACTCCTCCGGTAGGAGCGCTTCCTTGCAGTGTGCATCTACTGCCCCCCAAGTGTGTAATCACTCAGGCAGGAGTGTTTTGTATTCTTGTATGCTGTGTTTTTTTTTTTTTTAATTTATTTTTATTCATGAAATTTCGTGACAAACATGCATACATTAATGACAAATATGATTAGCTTGCTGCACTCGTTCTGGTACATTTCACAGAGGTTGATAAAACAAACATTTCAAGATGTTACCTCTCTATCTGTATTTCTACGCAGTTCTAACTCCACCATGGGCGATACACAGATATCCCCTCTATAGACGTTCCACTTCATCCATTTTTTGTCCCATTTCTTCGGGCACCTCCTGGCTATAAACACCTCCTTCTCTGCAATCATACACCTATCTAGTTCCTTCAGCCATATCAATTCGGAAGGCGGTACCACTCCACCCCATCCTCTTGCGAGTTCTCTCTTCACTAGTGTGTACCACAACGTCACCAGCTGCTGCTCAATCTCCGTCAGGTCAGTGTCAGCCCATATGTTCAGCAGGCCCAGTTGCGGTGTCATGCCTACCGTCTTCCCCAGTGCAGACTGTACATGGTGTGTGGCTCTCTCCCAGATGTAGTGTACCCGGGGGCACTCCCATATTATGTGATGAAAGGTCGCTGGCTGCTTGCAGCCCTTTAGACAGAGGTCATCCTGTCTCGCACCTATTTTTGCGAGGGTTATCCCCGTCATATAAGACCGATGTAAAATTCTGAGTTGTATCAGTCTAAATCTAAGCATAATGGCCGCCTCCCTGGGTGACATAAGGGCCAATCGCCAATCGTCTTCTGCAATTGGACCCAGGTCTCTCTCCCACTGCTCCTTAAGCTTGCCAAAATTGTCCGGAAGATTATTACTAAGTTTTTTATATGTTAAGGAGATGGCCTTGGATTGCAGTGGCCCATCCAGCAGGCGGTCCTCCAGAAGCGACGAGTCTGGTATGTCCTCGCAGCTCGGGAAAGCCGCCTGTAGAGCATGCCGTATTTGCAGGTACCTAAATACCTCCCCTGGAGCCATCTTGTAGATCCTCTGGAGGTCTTCAAATTTAAGTATCGCACCCTTTTTAACTAAGTCCCTCACCATCGAGATTTGTGTTTTGAAGTAACTTTTATTTCCTTGTAGCACATATTGCTGGGAGGTGCCTGGCTCCTGTAGTAATTGTTTTCCTTGTAGAAACTCGGTGCAGGAGTTGCCTTGCTCCACTTTCCTTACCTTAGCTGCATTTTGCACTCTGCCCCTCCTTGCGATCTCACTTGACACCGAGTGCAGGGCACGGCGAGTCATCTCGCTCTACGCCCACTGCCTCGGGATTGGCTTGTTTCTGGCCACGCACCCAGAGGCTGTCTACATCTCAATTGCCGCAGCGCGGACGCTCCGGATTCCACTTCTCCGGTAGGAGCGGTTCCTTGTATTGTGCATCCATTCCCCCCTGAATGTCTAATCACTCGGGCAGGAGTGTTTTGTATTCTTGTATGCTGTGTTTCTAAGTAACTTTTATTTCCTTGTAACTCATATTGCTGGGAGGTGCCTGGCTCCCATAGTATTTGTTTCCCTTGTAGCACCTCAGTGCAGGAGTTGCCTGGCTTCACTTTCCTTACCTTACCTTAGCTGCATTTTGCAGTCTGCCCCTGCTTGTGATCTCACCTGACACCAAGTGTAGGGCACGGCGAGTCGTCTCGCTCCACGCCCTGCTGCCTCGGGATTGGCTTGTTTCTGGCCACGCCCCCGGAGACGTTCTACATTTCAGTGGCCGCGGCGCGGCCGCGCCGGTTTCCACTCCTCCGGTAGGAGCGCTTCCTTGTATTGTGCATCCACTCCCCCCTGAGTGTGTAATCACTCGGACAGGAGTGTTTTGTATTCTTGTATGCTGTGTTTTTAAGTAACTTTTATTTTCTTGTAGCACATATTGCTGGGAGGTGTCTGGCTCCCGTAGTATTTGTTTTCCTTGTAGCACCTCAGTGCAGGAGTTGGCTGACTCCACTTTCCTTACCTTATTTTAGCCACATTAGCACTCTGCCCCTGCTTGCTATCTCACCTGACACCGAGTGCAGGGCGCAGCGAGTCGTCTCACTCCATGCCCCGCTGCCTCGGGATTGGCTTGTTTCTGGCCATGCCCCCCCGGAGGCGATCTACATCTCAATGGCCATGGCACGGACACGCCAGATTCCACTCCTCCGGTAGGAGTGCTTCCTTGTATTGTGCATCCACTGCCCCCCGAGTGTGTAATAACTCAGGCAGGAGTGTTTTGTATTTTTGTATGCTGTGTTTCTAAGTAACTTTTATTTCCTTATAGCACATATTGCTGGGAGGTGCCTGGCTCCCTTAGTATTTGTTTTCCTTGTAGCACCTCAGTGCAGGAGTTGCCTGGCTCCACTTTCCTTACCTTACCGTAGCTGCATTTTGCACTTTGCCCCTGCTTGCGATCTCACCTGACACCCAGTGCAGGGCGCTGCGAGTCGTCTCGCTCCATGACCCGCTGCCTCGGAATTGGCTTGTTTCTGGCCACGCCCCTGGAGGCGGTCTACATCTCAATGGCCGCAGCGTGCGTTGCGTCGGAGTCCACTCTTCCGGTAGGAGCGCTTCCTTGTATTGTGCATGC
This sequence comes from Calotriton arnoldi, assembly GCA_963921515.1. NCBI lineage: Eukaryota > Metazoa > Chordata > Amphibia > Caudata > Salamandridae > Calotriton > Calotriton arnoldi. The sequence goes on from CAWUFW010003035.1 coordinate 1,846,525, forward strand.
ACTCCCCCCTGAGTGTGTAATCACCCGGCAGGAGTTTTTTGTATTCTTGTATGCTGTGTTTTTAAGTAACTTTTATTTCCTTGTAGCACATTTTGCTGGGAGGTGCCTGGCTCCGGTAGTATTTGTTTTCCTTGTAGCACCTCAGTGCAGGAGTTGCCTGGCTCCACTTTCCTTACCTTAGCCGCATTTAGCACTCTGCTCCTGCTTGCTATCTCACCTGACACAGAGTGCAGGGCTCGGCGAGTAATCTCGCTCCACGCCCCGCTGCCTCGGGATTGGCTTGTTTCTGGCCACGCCCCCCAGAGGCGGTCTACATCTCAATGGCCCCGGCGCAGACATGCTGGATTCCACTCTCCGGTAGGAGCGCTTCCTTATATTGTGCATCCACTGCCCCTAAAGTGTGTAATCACTCAGGCAGGATTGTTTTGTATTCTTGTATGCTGTGTTTAGAAGTAACTTTTATTTCCTTGTAGCACATATTGCTGGGAGGTGCCTGGCTCCCGTAGTAATTGTTTTCCTTGTAGCACCTCGATGCAGGAGTTGCCTGGCTCCACTTTCCTTACTTTACCTTAGCTGCATTTTGCACTCTGCCCCTGCTTGCAATCTCACCTGACACAGAGTGCAGGGCGCGGCAAGTCGTCTCGCTCTACGCCCACTGCCTCGGGATTGGCACATTTCTGGCCATGCCCCCAGAGGCGGTCTACATGACAATGGCCGCGGCACGGATGCGCCGGTTTCCACTCCTCCGGTAGGAGCGCTTCCTTGTATTGTGCATCCACTCCCCCCTGAGTGTGCACTCTGCCCGTGCTTGCGATCTCACCTGACACCGAGTGCAGGGCGCGGTGCGTCGTCTCGTTCCACGCCCCGCTGCTTCGGGATTGGCTTGTTTTGGAGCACATCCCTAGAGGCGGTCTACATCTCAATGGCTGCAGAGCGGGCACGCAGCCGGCGTGCCGCTGGCGTGCCAAAGGCAAGCCCATCTGTGCCCGTCTGCATCCGGCCGGGGCCAGGGGCCAGAACCCCTGCCAGTTTCCATAGCGGTCAGCCTATTAGATACTCGGCTGAACAACTAAGGATTTGGCAACAATTATCCTGGAAGCATGTCACCATACCCTAGCCGTCGAGACTGACCCGCTTATTTGCTCACACTGCAAGTTTAATCAGACCCAGAGTGAGCAAATATCCACTAGTCTAAACAAACTTAAGTTCCTACTCATCAATTGCAGATCACTAACCAAACATAAATGAATGTCTCGAAGAAAAACAGCCTGACGCCATGTTTCTGACAGAAACCTGGCTGAATGAGTCCTCATCCCCGAGATTCTAGATGCCTTACTTCAAGAATACGGAATCTTAAGGAATGACCGCCCCGTAAAGAGAGCCGGAGGGATAGCCATTATCTGGAAACTCCCCCTTAAATGCTCTATCAAAGCAGCGAATATTAAAGAATGTGAGGCCATTTTTTTCACCCTAGCCACTGTAGATGACCATGCTCTAACCGGTTTCCTAATCTACCGCCCACCAGGACCTGCAACCAAATTCATAGCGAGCCTTGTGGAGAATATTCTCCAACCAGCATTGCTCCCCAACAACCTGATAATTTTAGGTGATCTTAACTTACATTTTGATATCAACTCAAACATGGAAGCACAGTCCTTATGTCAGGAACTCAATACTATGAACCTAAATCTTAAAATGTATTCCCCCACGCATCAACTAGGTCATATATTAGACCCTATATTTTCCAACTTCCCCGAGATCAAAGTGGACACCCCAATTATAGTCCAGTGGTTTGACCACCATCTGGAGGCCTTCTCTACCCCTCTCACCAGACCCCCCCTCCCGCCAGGACCAGCCAGAAAATCACCCTCAGGAAATGGCCTAGGTTCAACTATGAAAGCTTTTCTCAGACTCTTCTGCAGACCCATCTCCAACTTGGAGATGATATCAACATAGCCAATTCGGACGTTGAAAAATGGATTGTGGGAGCTATAGATGAAATTGCCCCATGGACCACCAACATTACCCAGAGGCAGAGGAACTCCACGCCTTGGTTCAATGAAGACCTGATGGTAGCCAAAAAACATGCAAGTGCCTTGAGCGCCAATGGAGGAAGGACTTTTCCGCCACTAATAAAACTGCTTACAAGAATGAGCTAAAACAATACCACGCTCTCATCAGGAAAACACGCTGTGCCTTTTACACAGATAAAATAGAGCAGGCTAATAGCTCTTCTAAAGAAAACTTCTCAATTCTCAAATCTTTATATTCTCTTGAGCGCACTGTGGCCCCCGCTCCTAGCTCACTGGAGAACTGTAATAATATCGCTGACTTCTTTACAACGAATGTAGCAAAAATCTATGACGCTTTCCCGTCAGATGCACATAACGGTACCAATCCCGACATCTCCTATGAGACCCCTTTTGAGGGGACTGGTCTCTCTGAATTCAAATCACCGGTGCTGGATGATCTTAAAAGTCTGGCCTTGAGCATCAAATCTGCTTCCCCTGTGGACCCAGCCCCGCCTAAAATCCTGATGCAAGGGTTAGATGTCATTCTGCCCTATGTCTAACAACTCTTAGACCTATCCTTTCGCTGCGGCGAAGTTGCGCTGAAGTCTAAACAAGCAATACTCCTCCCGGGTCTGCTAGACAACCTACGCCCTATCTCTCTCCTGCCCTGCATCGCGAGAAAGTAGTAAATACCCAATTGGTGAATCACATCAATCTTAACAACTTATTCCATCCCTCGCAATCTGGCTTCCGAGCCGCCCATTCCACGGAAACGGCTTTACTTCTCGCTACGGAAACTCTGCGGAAGAGTGCAGATGAAGGCCATACTGCTGCACTGGTCCTGCTTGACCTTAGCGCAGCCTTCGACACTGTCTCCCATAATGTGCTCCTTCAGAGACTAAGGCTCTGTGGGATCGGGGGCTCAGCTTTGCACTGGCTGACCTTCTTTCTCCTTGCCCGCAGCTTTCAAGTTGCGCAGCACCCGCATACTTCCCAAAGTATCTCGCTTATGCAAAGGGTCACGCAGGGCTCGATACTGAGCCCCACCCTTTTCAATATGTACGTTGGCCTCTTCTCAGGAATTGTAGATAAATACAAAGTGATCATTGTATCTTATGCGGACGATACGCAACTGATTGTCACCCTATCCCAAGACTCAGAGGAAGCGGCCATCCAGTTTTCCTCTTGTCTAGGATAGCTTGCCGCCTGGATGTCTAACAACTGCCTTAAATTGAACGGCAGTAAGATGGAGGTACTGATTGTGGGGAAGGCCCCCTCTATCTGGTCCTCGGCATGGTGGCCCCAGACCTTGGGCCCAACCCCATCCCCCAAGGATAAAACTAAAAATCTCGGGGTCTGGTTTGACTCTAAACTCTCTTTCAAGAATCAAATCAAGAAGGTTGTTGGAAAATGCTTCGGGACTCTCAAAGTCCTAAGAAAGACCCTAGACTTGCTACCTCTATCCGCCAGGAAAACTTTCGTTTACACGCTCTAGTCACATCTCAGATGGACTATGGCAATATACTATACTTAGGAGCCGCAAATAAATGCCTGAATAAACTACAACGCATTCAGAGTGCGACTGCACGATTGGTCCTGAACCTTCCCAGAAGAGCCTCTTCTGCCAGGGCCCTGGATACCCTCCACTGGTTGCCAGTGGATAAAAGGATCATCTACAAAGCAATGTGCTACTGCCACAGAATTCTGTGGTGTAGAGGTCCTAGTTATCTACACCCCATGTTAACTCCACATAATCTTGTTCGCAATTTGAGGTCGACGGGAACACATCTGGTCAAACTGCCTAGAGTCTAAAGGGCCAGAATGGGGGCACGTTCCTTTGGATATCTAGCAGCTAAAAAGTGGAACTCCCTACCACTTACCCTGAGAGCCGAGCCATCTGAGAGCATCTTCCGTAAAGGTTTAAAAACCTGGCTCTTCCAACCCTAATCTGAGTCTTTCCTTGGGGCCTCTGTTTTTGTTTTCTTTTTTGGTTTTCCTAGCTGCTCTCCGTTGTCTTTTCGAGGGACTGGATCCTAGCGCGGGGACACACCGTTGGGTGTAACCAGATGCTCTATAAATGGAATTATTATTATTATTATTATAAATGTAGCTGTACCTATCATGTGACATGTCCAGACCCCTATCACTTAATTAGAGTTTGCTATTTGAGCCACTAGTCCTTATTATCCTAATCGATGCACTTCTTTCCAGCTCACAGGGATGTGTATTTGGTCACCTTGTTTCCTATAAAAGTAGATAGACATGGCTTCTTTTTCCAGATGTTGTAGACAGTACTTGCAGATTTTATTTCCTCCCAAAAAAAGATGAAGCTGTGGAACAGGCAAATGAAAAGTCTAGTCTAAGTAAACTGAATGGTCTCACAAGAACTTAAGTTAACGAAAGGATAATCAATTTGACATGTGAAAGCATTCATCCGGAATGATTATCCAAACATTTAATATCAAGTGTAGTTTACCTGTAAGACCCTCCCAGTCATCATATGAATCAATATTATTTGATAATCTTTGGTGCAGGGTACCTTTTCCAATTGTGATGTCTATTTATTTGTGTGTCTTTTTCCCATTGAAGTGATATACAATATATATAAGCAGAGTCATCCTTTCAGTCTTCACTGACAGCCCAGCTGTCAGAAACTGGGCACTAACCTGTACTGGATGCCCCGGTGGGTCGACATGCATCAGAAGAGCTGCATCTCCTTAGACCTGCCTCAGATTAGCATGAAGGCTAGTATTAGGGAAGTGGGGAAGGGAGTTAAAAAACAAGGAGAAGGGAGAAGAATGAAGAGTGACAAGCACAAAGCCTTCTGGTGTGGGGTGTGGTTCTTATGTGGCCTGCTTAAATCTTGAGTGTTTTCACGAGTGGCCTTCTTGTATCTTGAATGTTCACAACTGGTGGGTTTAGTTATGCCACTGCATAGTCAGTTAAAAAAGTCATTAACGTAATCTGCCTTATGTGTCTGACTGCTCTGTCTGCTATTAGGTCTAACCTACTCTCTACCCATCTTGTAATCGCCATTTCCCGGTGTAATTCTTATGCTCTGTCTGCTATTAGGTTGGGCAATCGAGTCATCTAAGGAAAGAAACACATTACATGGGTTACTAAATGGACCTTGTGTTTCTCCCCTTAATACATCTCACTCTCTCGTGACACCACTTGTACCTGTTCTCCCTTCGGTGTTTTGTCACACCCTTAAACTCTTAGAATGCTTTCATATACCTTTCTGCTTCGCACAACGTGCACTTGCACTAAGCGAATGTTCAATGTGGCTTATTAGTACCTTTTTGTGTGTGTTGCATTAGTTACCTCACTTACACTGTTCAAACACAAGTATTTAACTTGTCTTTTCTCTTCTTTTAGTGATTCTGGACTCCTTCGTCCTTTCGAAAAACCAATTTCGTAAGCTGAATTCTTTAGCATTAACGTGCATGCAATCGGGTGCCTGTACCTTACCTTACTACTGTAGGCAATTTTATTTTTACTGTTGTTTCTTTCTTTCCTTACAATGGTATCCCCCACAGGGAAGACCACATCTGTGAAGGAAGACAGATAAGTCACTGGAGCAGCTTGGACAGCTGGGCACTTGGTCTTGTTCTGTAGATCTGACACAGAGCTCCTAATCCAGTCTTGGGTTCTGGATATTGAGCACTGTGAGGGTTTGGCCATGGCCTTTTATAATCTTGTCACCCCCCATATGGCTCCCCAACACGTGATCTTCCGTGTTCTTGCGAGACCTCGCTAGCTTTGAGCGTTTAGTCGAAAAGTCCAGGAGGAAGTGCATGAGAGCTCCTCCCAGTATTCTGTCCCCAAGAGCATTGACATGCGTGTGTGTTAGGTGAATTGCTGGGAGACTGATGGCTGCAGGATTCCTGACCTGTGGCGGCTGGCACGGCTCGTGGGTGGTGGGTTCGACGCGGGGGGAGGTGGGAGCATGGGGGGCACAATGTAAATTAAAAAAAAAAAAAAACACTTACCTTGCCGCCAGGTCTAACGTCTCTGCTCCTGCTCTCCTCCATCGGACTCCAACAGGAAGCACAGCCAGGCTTCCCTGACCAATCACAACGCGGCAATACAGCGTTGTGGTTGGTAAGCACCCAGGCTTCCCTGACCAATCACGTTGTGATTGGTCTGAGCGTCGTGGTTTGAAGCTCAGCCAGGGAATGGGCATGTTCTTCATGCATGCTGTAATGCAGCCTGTGTGGAGAACAGGGAAAGTGTGCATGATTGTTTGGCCAGTCCCAGAGGGCCGGCCAAACAGTCATGTGCACTTAGGAGTGGGCAAACCACTCCTCCCCTGCCCTGCTCCAAGAGCAGAGCAGACCCACCCACCCGCCCCCAAACCAGCACGGAAACATAAAATGATAATAACTCAAAGTTACTATCATTTTATGTTTGCTTTATTTGCACTGCTTAAAAGCAGTAGGGCGACGTTCCTCCACCATAGTGGAGGAGCCGCCACTGTTCCTGATACAAGCATGGGAATGAAATAAAGGATATGGATGGGAACCATCTTGTTCTTTTTATAAAAGGGAGGTTTTCCATTGAAAACGTAGATACCATTGCTCATTTCAAAGTCTACTGTTGAACTGAAGGTTGTTTATTCTTTGTTACCTCTGACCCCTCAGTCAGTCCAAGCAAACACACAACTTTGTCCTCCTTGATTGTAGTATCTGTGCCCTGCCCATATTGTACTGTCTGTGCCCTGCTCATTGGTCCATTTAGGTTTACATATAATACCCGGTGCAAGCTGCACTGCTGCACTACCACACACCAAATATATATAAATATATTAATTACACAATGGCCGTCATCACTGTGTAGTTATAGTCAGGTCAGATTTTCCATAGCAAGAGTGTTTATTGTTTTGAAAATAACTTTGGTGCTGTTTGACAAATCTTGACAAAACATTCCAAAAGAGAAAAGTTCATCCACCTCAGCCTGAAAAGTTTCAGGGGTGATCCGTCAAGTGGGGGCTGCGAAAAAGGAAGCTCCCAAAACACTTTTTCCACATACAATTTTCATAGGGAAAATTAGACAACCAGAAAGAAAGAATGGATGAACTGAATTATACCAAATTTGGCAGAAAGCTAGATTTTTACTCAGAAAGGATGCTTTTTGTGATTTGGTAAATCTGTTCAGTAGTTTCTGAGAAATTAATGTTCAAAATGTATTGATATGTTGACAGTTGGGCCTGCAGGTCCGCACATTCAAAAACTAGAGTGTTTTGATTGGACTTCTGCAGGAGTTCCGCAGGACCGCAAATTAAAAAAGTAGAGTGTTTTGATTGCTTGCAATGACTTTTTCCCCTTTCTGTTGTCTTGGATGAGAAACGGTCCCACTGGAGCTCACACTCTGATAGCTTGACTCCAACTGCAAGAAAAATGTTGTGACCGTCATTAGAAGACACAGGAACTCAGTCCCCTGTCCTGAAAATTACCTTGCATGTGGCTCCAGAGGCACCCTCCCTGGGGTCAAATTTAAAAGCAAAATTTTGGGGCACCACAATGCCGGGGGAGGCCGCATGTCCTCTGCACTCCACTGAGAATCCCACAGGAGGCAGAATGTCCATGAAGTCCCGCGGGACTCCCATGGGATCAAATAAAAAATAAATAAACCAAGTGGGGTGGGTTTCTGTTGGCTTAGTCGCATGCCAGAGGGAGCACAGGGCCTGGCGCTGACCAAAACATTCTAAGCACAGTCTTTGTTTTGTAGAGAGCTCTTCACGGAGAGGCCAGTCCCTCACCAAACCCTACTATCCACAGACCTCATCCTGTAGAGAGATCTTCATGAAGAAGCCAGTCCCTCACTACATGCAAGCCCCATTACATGAGCAACCGCTACTACGCACAGCCTTCACCCTGTACAGAGGCCTTCAAGGAGGGCCTAGTCCCTCACCAAGCCTACTATCCACATCCTTCAACCTATACAGAGGTTTTCACTGAGAGGCCAGTCTCTCACCAAAAATACTACGGACAGACTCCACCCTGAATAGAGGTCTGCTCAAAGGGGCCAGTCCCTCACCAAACCCCAAAGCCTTCACCCTGTACAGAGGTCTTCGTGGAGAATGCAGTCCCTCACCAAACACTACTTTGAACAGCCTGTATATAGGTCTTCATGAAGATGAAAGTCCCTCATTAAACCTTACGACATACATACTTTGCTCTGTAGAAAGGTCTTCATGGAGAGGTAAGTCGTTCAACAAACCCTCCCAGCCTTAACCCTGTACAGAGGTATTTGCAAAAAATCCAGTCCTGCACCAATCCCTGCTACAGACAATCTACACTCTGTGACCCCTAGTATGTGTACAGCCACTCCGTTCAGACACCTAAGCCCCATTAGATGGGAAGCCCCCACTACACACAGCCTGCATTGTCTGTGCAGCTCTACATGGAGAGCCCACTCCTTACTTGGCACAGTTAGATATGGTAGTAATATCGTATTGTACATTAAAAAAAACTAGAAAGTCACTGAAAAAACTAAAGTTAAAGTGATGTCATAGTTAAGTGTGGTAATAATTTCATACATCACGTTTAAAAAACATCCTAGAAATTCACTGAAAAAAATGAAAGGTAAAAGGGATGTTATAGTTAGGTGATAAGCTCAGTGATAACATAACATCTAAAACCTAAAAAAAATCACTGACATTTGCCAGCTATACTTCAGCAATATAATTATAAATGTACCCCCACCATGCACTCCTTATGAACTCATATATTACATCACTCATGACATGTTCAATAACATCATTGATGACATTTCAAATGACATCATTGATTATGTCATTGATGAGATAACTGATGACATCATCAAACCCACCACTGTTCAAATTACTGTATAAACCAGTACAGCATTTCAGACACGAAAGTATGTACTAAGTGGTGCAGAATCACATAAACCATAAATTACCCTACAGATACAAAAGCCCCATTAGGTGAACCAAGCTTCTCCTACACACAGTACTCTGCAATGAAGGGATAGCTGACCTCATGTGGTTAATCAACCAGACATGAATAGGCAAGACCCTGATGTACATAGTCTTCATTCTGTGAACAACTCTTCATGGAAAACCCATTTCCTTCAGACACTCAAGCCCCACTAGGTGTCCAAGTTTGCTCTGTACTGAAACTGTTCACAGTTTTCTTGTGGGCAATAAACCAGGCATAGGTAGGAAATTAGCATCTGTGAACTGTCTTTGCCCTATGCAGAAACCCCCCACAGAGAGTCTTCTTCTTGTAGACACCCAAGGCCACTGAGGCGGTGAAGGCCTTACAGCACATAGTGTTCACCCTGTACCGAGAACTTTGAAGATAGTTAACCTATTGTGGCCATTCAAGCACACATGGGTGGGAAAATAACCCATGCATACACCCTTCATTCCTATGCACTTCTCATGCAGAGCCCACTCTCACTAGACACTCAAGGCTCCTTAAGAGAGTAAGCACATACTAGGTACAATCTTTTGCCTTGTAGGTAAGCGTTTACAGATAGCTGACCTCTTGTGGGTAATCAACAAGACACAAGTCGGCAAGTCTCCACTATGCATTTGCGTTAGGCAGTGCACAACCATTCATGGAGATCTGACTCCCTTTAATCAATCAATCAATCAATCAATCACCGGCGGCAGATCCTTCTCACACCTCGCCGCCAAGACCTGGAACACCCTTCCACTAAGCCTACGACAGACCCAAGACCTGCTGACCTTCAGGAGGCTACTCAAGACCTGGCTGTTCGACCAGTAGCAGCACCCCCTCCCCCCCCCTTCCCTCTCCCCAGCGCCTTGAGACCCTCGCGGGTAAGTAGTGCGCTCTACAAATTCTGTGATTGATTGATTGATTGATGAACCATGAGTGCTCCAGTACTTCCCTGGTGGGGGATATATATATATATATATATATATATATACATATATGTGTGTTTGTATGTGATCAAGGCCAGGACTGGCTGAAATGCGTCATAACAGCAGTAATCGCAATAAAATATGAGACAGTGGTGTCCGTGTCCAATCTTTTGGAGGAAGTACGGGGTTGTTGGATATATATGTATATATATCAGAGAGTGAGCAGGTTCAAATGAGCTCGAGGTTGGGGTTTACAAAACTCTCCCTGGCGCAGGAGGTGGATTGTCTGCGACAGGACAGGAGACAGACCCTACGGCCCCGGGCGCACAATCTAAAACACAACAGAGGGCAAACATCAAGCGCCGCGAACGAAGACAAAGCCGCAAGCGCAAACAGCGGGGGAAAACAGAACAACAGAAAACCACAGAAAAAATGTAATCGCAAATGAGCGTGCCAGCCAGTGCGATCACTACTGATTCTCTATCAGTAATTAACCTCACCAAATTGCATTTGACTGTCACAGAGTTAAATATCTTAGCTTTGGGATTATCTTACAGTCCAGCCAATGATTTTAACTATGGCTAGGGGCTACTCTGTCGAGATGATTGACAAAGCAATGATCAAAACTAAGTCAATATCCAGATCGACAGCCTTGTGCAAGATACCTAAATCAGACGGCACGCATAACACACCTTCCCCGACTGTTGATCCACCAAGACTAATTGTAACTTATAATCGCCAGCACCGTGTCCTGCACAAAATATTCAATAAGAACTGGGTCGTAGTACGTAACGACCCAGTTATTGGCAGAACGGTGGCAGAGGTTCCTAAAATCACGTTCAGAAAAGCACGGTCCATGAGTGATATGCAGTTTTTTAAAAATTTATTTTAATTTTTTTCAGGTCAGCATGAAAGGCGGTACAGAAAAAAGATACACAGATGTACATATGTTAGTCTCGTGCGAGTCATGCAGCTATAACAAAGAAACATCCAGGCCTAGCATACATGTTTAGAAAAAGGTCAAACAGTACCATTGTGTAGCGCATTAATCCTTCCACAACATCAACAGCAATCTGACTTGTTATGTAATATACTGTATGCAGCTAACCCGTGCCAGCGTCTCCATCAAGTCGTTTGGCCACTCTGGGCTGGGCTGGGGGGCCTCTCGAAATCAGGTTCTAGGTGGCGTACCGGGAGCTACCACAGCGTCCTCTGTTGTGGATCTGAGATATTGGACAAAGTGTTCCCAGAAGTCCCTAGGTCTGGAGGCCTGCGGTAATTCTTCTGCATATACCTCCAGAGTCTCTTTACAGTATGTCATGTCAGTGACCCAATCCTTAAATCGAGGTGGGCGCTTGCTGCCCCATCTCAATGCTACCTGGCGCTTGGCTAACAGCAGAGCCACTGCCAGTAGCTTCCGTCTCTTGGCCAGTCTTAGCTTGTGGGTTCCTAGTAGACATGTTAGTGGGGCGTTTGGTATGAATTCTGATAGCATGATCATAAGAGCATTAGTAACTTCTTGCCAGTAGGCTTGAAGCGGGGGGCAGGATCATGCCATGTGCAGGAAATCTGCATTAGAGATGTCACATCTGTGACACTTATCATCTGCGCGAAGACCGTATCTGTGTAGTTTAGCTGGAGTATAGTATATTTGGTGCAGGAATTTAAAATGAATAATGCGAAGGTTACAGTTGGAGGTAAGCAGGTGTACTTGCGTGCAACTATAATCCCAGTCTCCTTCATCTATAGTATCACCTATCGTTTGCTCCCACCTTTGAATTGACGTATTCTGCGTCTGGTTTTGTTCTCCCTGTGAAGTGTTATATAAATGCGTTACCAGGCCCTGCCGTGTGGGTGCCTTCAATAGGAGTTGTAGTGCATGGAGCTGGGGTGGCTCACTTGGAAATGTTGGGAAAAGTTCCTTGACAGCCATGCGCAGCCGTAAATATGCAAATATCTTCAGCGGCCCACGGTGTGAGCTAAGAGATGGTTCGTCCTGTGGGATGAATCGGTTGTGTGGGAAGATGTTGCTCATGTCAGTTAGGCCCATGTCCCTCAGTAGAGCGAGCATATTTTTCTCTTGAGTAACTGTGATTCTCGGGTGATGAGCTATGGGTAGTGCAAGAGCGTATATTGGAAGTTTCTGTGCCCGATGTGCTAGCGTGTGCCATGCTCTCAACGTGCAATTCACGGGGTGTATTTTGTCTCTTGGAGTGTGTTTTTGCTGGTCAGATGTGTAGGCCATCAGTGGGGAAGGTAGCACGCTTTCATGTTCCACTGCTATGTGGGGGATGTACGCATGTGGTTGTAGCCAGTAGTGGGCATGTTGTGCTTGCGCACAGTAAAAGTATAGTTGAAGGTCTGGTGCCCCGAAGCCCCCTTGGTGGTATGGTTTGGTTAGGGTTTTCCAACCCACTCTCGCTTGCTTCCCAGCCCATGTGAGCCGCTGCATGGTCGTTCTCAGTTTGGAAAAAAAGGCCTGTGTGAGCCAGATCGGAATATTCATAAATAAATATAAGAATCTAGGCAGTATTATCATCTTTTGTATAGCAATCCTATCTGCCAAGGATAGCGGTAATCTAATCCAGCGTGCCACCTGTTCGTCTAACTTCGTTATGGCCCTACCGTAGTTTTCTCTGATCACCGTTTCAGGGTTGCTGTGTACCCATATGCCCAGGTATTTTACTGGGTCAGTGTGCCATTTTAGCGGAAAGTCCAAGGCAGGTTGGATTGTGGCGGGCGTGAGTGGTATGACCATTGATTTGTCCCAGTTAATACCGAGTCCTGAGTAGTGTTCGAACCGTATATATTCCTTGATGAGCGAGTTGAGATTGGAGTCTGGGTGATGTGTGTATAGGACCATGTCGTCGGCATACAGAGATATGCCAATGGGGCGGAGTTGGAATTGTAGGGCGGATTCCGAGTGTTTTTGGCGAATCTTGCAGGCTAGTGGTTCTAGTGCTAGTGTGAAGAGAAGTGGCGAGAGTGGGCATCCCTGCCTTGTTCCGCGGCTGATGCTGATTGGGGTGGAAATGTTCCCATTGATTCTAATTCGCGCGCTGGGCTCAGTGTAGAGAAGGGCAATCCACCGCAGGAAAGGTTCCGGGAACCCCATCCGACGAAGAACGGTGAACATGAAAACCCATTTCACGGAATCGAATGCCTTTGCCGCGCCCAAGAGGGCCGCGGCAGCAGGCAGTTCGGGGTTTAAATGGTGAAACATTGTAAAAATTGTGCGTAGGTTTTGTGTTGTGGATCTGGTCGGTATAAAACCGGCCTGGTCTGGCAGTACCAGGTTGCGAATCAGTAGCTGAATACGTGTCGCTATGATTTTAGCTAGGATTTTTACATCTATGTTTATTAAGGATAGTGGGCGATACGATTCACAGTGAGTCAAGTCTTTATCTGGTTTAGGGAGAGCAATTAGTAACGCCTCCCTCAGCGAGGTCGGTAATATACCGTCCTCATAGGATTCTTCGTACATCTCAGCTAAGTGCGGGATTAATATGTCTCTAAATTCTTTGTAGAATTCCCCGGGGAGTCCATCTGTACATGGGGCTTTGTTATTTGGGAGGGAATTGATTGCTTCAATAATCTTGTCTCGTGTGATGTGTTGGCAGAGGAATTCGCGATGGTTGTCTGCTAACCACGCTAGTGCAATGTCATCCAGGTATTGGTTAATTTCGGGCGGTGATGTGGTCGATTGCGTAGAGTAGAGGCGGGTATAGTAGTCGGTGAAGCTGTCTAAAATCGCCGGTGTATCGTATGCAAGTTGACCGTGCGTATCTTTGATCTGTGTGATATAGGTTGCCTTATGCGTGGAGCGAATTCTGTGAAATAGCGCCCTACCTGGGCGCCCCTCCTCCCCGTAGTTGTGCGCAGTGTATCTGCGCGAGATGTATTTGATCTCAGCTGCAGCGTGTTCGTTATATGTGTCAATTTTTTGCCTGATTTCAGCTAACAGTGCGGGGTTTTGCGTGTTTACAAATGCTGCTTCTAGCAGTTGGATATCTCGTTCTACCCGTGATAGTTGCTGTTGGATATCTCTCAGGATGCCTGCGTGTTTATCAATGCAATGTCCTCTAATTGTGATCTTAAAGGCCTCCCAGAGTGTTTTTGCGCTATTCACAGAGCCTGCGTTTAACTCAAAAAATTCCACGATGGCTCGGCGAAGTTCGACACGGAATACCTGATCGAGGAGGGCGCTCTGTTGCAGTCGCCAAGTAAACTGACGTGGAGTATGTGTGGGGATGTCAAGCGTGAGGCGGACGGGTGCATGATCTGACAATGTCCTGGGCATGTGCTCAATCTGTGTGGTCCATGTGCTAATATCGTGTGTGGCCAGCCAGAAGTCTATCCTCGACCACGTGTTGTGTGCTGATGACATGCAAGTGCCGTCCTTGCGGCCGGGGTGTCTTAAGCGCCACAGGTCAATCATCGTGCATTCCTCCATGCCATCTCTAAGTGCTTTAGCCGACTGTTTCCCATACCGGTCATTGCCTGTGGATCTGTCTAGTGCTGGGTCGAGACATGTGTTAAAATCACCTCCCCATATAATGGCGGTGGGTGGTAGTTCGCGCAGTTTAGCCCATATGTGTACATAAAAACACGGGTCATCGGTGTTTGGGCCGTATGTAGTGACCACTGTCAATGCCGTGCCTCCAAAGTTTCCTTGTACTATAACATACCGCCCCTGGTCATCTTTGATAGCATTGATGAGTGTAAAGGGGGTGCCGCGTCTAACCAGGAGCATGACCCCTCTAGCGTAGCTGGAATAGGAGGATGCCATGCGGTATATTGCCCATCTGGCGCCTATCCTCCCCTCAGTGGTAGTTGTGAGATGTGTTTCTTATAGACAAGCCACATCTATCTTGTGGCGGTCTAGGTATGCCAGGACCTTTCGAATTTTCTGTGGGTTTTGAAGGCCTCTCACATTGCAGGTCAGGAACGCCAGAGGTCTAGTATGTTTTGGGCTGCTAGCCATGCGTGTCAGTCCGTCTCGCGAGATCTTGTCTGTGTTTCATGGTGTGCACTCTACTTGTACAATCCGTAATCTGTTGTTTAAACTCTGACCAGTGTTTTATAACAATACCCCACCCCTCCCCCCTCCCACTCCGCATTTCCTTTTCAGCGGAGACAGTTTCAGAAACTTCGAACATTCCCAACATAGTCCCTCAAGAACGAAACTGAAACAATTAACTATTTTTGGTGTACACACGTGGGCGGGAGCTGCCGCCCTGGGTGCCCTGTGATTTAGCTCACATGGGTAGCCGCCGTAGTGATAAGGTGTAAGGCACAATCGAGCCCGTAGGGCATCCTCCTGTCATTCCGATAGTTCTCTAGTTCTGTGGGCATATCGCCGTCTAGTCCTGTATTTCAAGTCAATATTAAGCACTATTTTACATTTCTACCATCCATAACTCCCCCGCCCCTATGATCCACTTATCTGCATCCACTTTGCGCGTGTATAGGTGTCCATCATCTGGAGATCATGGCGGCGCGCTGGCACGTGTAGCGCTGTGGCCAGCACGGAAGGATCGCGCTCTCAGTGCGTCTCAGCACCCGTAGGCGCGCGATGTTCAAGTCTGTAGTGTCAGCAGTGCTGTCCTACGGTGCCTGCTCGGTGGAGTGTCCAGGAGTGTGGGATTCCGATGTCGGTCTCGCATGTGGTCATCCATTATTCCACGTCCGATGTGTTTGCTTGTTTGTCTGGTCCTCCTCTCGGTGATCTTCTGCGTGTGGTCTGGGATCCTTTCTGTTGCAGAAATTTTTGCACTTCCTTTGGATTATTGTAGATTTTTGATTTCCCTCCGTCTGTGACTCGCAGCCTGGCAGGGTATAGCATTGCGTAGGCTATGTTCATGTCACAGAGTTTCTGCTTGACAGGCACAAACTTCTTCCTCGCTTCTTGGACGAGCGGCGTGAAGTCGGGATAGAGCGAGATGTCCATGCCCTCGTGTCTCAGACTGCCGAGCTCCCTAGCCTTTCGGAGAGCCGCATCTCTGTCCCTGTAATTTAGGAGCTTAGCTATTATTGGTCGTGGCCGTGCACCAGTTGGTGGTGCTGGAGCTAGTGATCTGTGTGCTCTCTCGATAATAAAGACTTCCGAGAACGTTTCGCGGCCCAGTAAGGTTGTAAGCAAGTTTTCCACATAACGTTCCATATTGCCTGTGTTGGTTGTTTCCGCCACTCCCACCAGGCGTATGTTGTTTCAGCGGGATCGCGCTTCCGCGTCCTGAGCCCTTGCCAATAACACTGACAGTTGCTTGTCTATTTTCCCCTGCTTGGTCTCTATTTGCGTGTGGGAGTCCTCTACCTTGGATATGCGGCATTCCGCCATGTCAATCCACTCAGTGTGTCGGTCCAGGCGCTCTGCCATGCGGTCCACTCTGTATGTTAGTGAGTCAATCTTACCGTCGATGTTTGCGAGAGCGGCCTGGATCGTTGTGAACATGGCTTGTACATCGCCAGTTGTGACCCCGCTTGCAGACGCCTCCGACTGGTGTGAGTGCGGCTGATCTTCCGGGCTGTGTTCCGATGGTTTTTTAGATTGGTCAAAATTGAGTTTGGGCTGATTCCTGTCGGGTTTGCCCATGGTTCTTCTGGTAGTGCAGAGCCGTATTTGCTACTAAGTTAAGACTTTTTTGTAAAACGTGCTAAGTAATCTAGAAAGATAGGGTATGCTGCTAGTCTTCACCTTGTGCTATGGTTCGCCGGTATTGCCATGGAGGTGCTGTGGCCAGGGTGTTCCTGTCCGCGGTCTCAGGGTATTCCGCTGGCACCCCCGGTGGAGCGTGGTCTATTTATGAGGGCTCTCCTGTTACGCCGGTGCCAGCTTCTGTGGCTATATGAGTGCGGGCTCCTGTAGCGTGTTGTATGGCCCTAGGGTTCAGTTTGTGGGCCGATTGCGTGGTGGTATGGTATTACGGTATGGTTGAGCGCAGGGCAGAATCTGACTCTTCGGTCCAGGTGCACCGGGGGTTCGCTGCGGAGCGCAGTTGATTGTGGTCTGCGCGGTTGCACCCTTGGCGCTGTTGTGGCGTTTCTCCACCCCAAAGGGGCCGTGTGGCGCCCGTTCCCACCTACCGGGCGCTGTCCGCTAGTATCACAGGCTCCCGGGTCCCCCCCGGTGTGCCTCGGGGGTGTGGTCCAAACAATCAGGGGGATGCCAGTGTCGCCCACCGTGGTCTCTGCGCAGTCTTTGTTCCGATACCTCCAATTTGCAGTGTATGGTTTCCCCGACCTTGCCCAGCGCGATCAGATCGCCCGGTCAGTTCGGCTGTCCGGGCTGTGTGAGGCGCAGGTTATTCCCTCGGGTGCGGCCCAGTCTCGGGGTTTCACTCACCCTCGTCGCTTGGTGGAAGCCAGGTACGGGTCCGCTGCAGCTGGTGTAATTCCGCTGGGCCTCCGGTGCATATCCCGATAATTTATTGCGGAGCTTCTTGCTCTGGGCAGGGCAGTGGTGCGGTTTCTGCCGATGTGCGTGCCTTGCGTCGCGGCAGGATCTGTACGCAAGGCCGTTGCGCAAGTTCGTGGGTCTCTGCTGTAGGCCCCTCACGTCGACGCCGAAGTTTCAGAGTTACGGGACTGTGTCTGAGCTCGGCAAAGTGGCGTGTGTGAGGGCAGCCGGGTCAATGGATATGTCCGCGGTCGGGCAGGGGTGCCTCGGGCTCTAACTGTGCAGGATTTGTGCATAATTGTTTGGCGGCCGGAGGAGCACGCCTAGGAAGCGGCCATCTCCCAGCACGGCAAGCTCCGCCCTCCGAGTGATATGCTGGTTAAAAGCAGTCCAGAGGTTATCACTCCTAAATCATGGTTACAAACAGCTAAAGGATTCATTAGATGTTCAACATGCAAAGCATGCAAACATGGAAAGAGTAGAACAACTTATAAGATCCCCTTTCATGACGTGCCCGTCAGTATATCAAAGAGGCTTACATGCAAAACTGAATTTGCCATTTATGTGCTGGAGTGTTCGTGTGGCCTGCAATATGTTGGAAGTACCAAGTTGCAGGCACACAAACGGATACTCCAGCATATGAGGGCTATCAGTAACAGTGATGCATCCTATCCAGTTGCCAGGCACTTTAAGGAGGTCCATGGCAATTGCCTGGTTCACCTTAGTTACTTCGTGGTGGACACGGTTCCGCCACTTAGGCGTGGTGGTGACCGTGAAGCTCTGCTCAGGAAACTGGAAACAAGGTATATCGTGGACAACGGGCTGAACTCCAGTGAGGATTTTCACACCTGCCTTTAATTCATTCAGCCCCACGTCATAAGTCTGATGCACACTTTATAACATCTTTCACACTCGACCTCCTAATATGAAATTCTAGCTATTTTAATACTCTTTAAGGCAGCACTTTTATTGCACGTGCACTTATTTCAATGCAGAGTAGACATAGGGCACACATGGGCATCATCCCTTATATTTTGATTGTTGCTAATGTTGCATTGTATGAAATCATCTTTGCACTATTATCATAAAATATCGATAAATCAATGAGTCACTTTTCCAACAAAAAATTAGTTTTATCTTAAATCAGCAGTTGATATAGATTTGATTAGCTAACTTGCGCATATGTATAAATTTTAGATATTTATGAGGTAATAAATATTTATAGTTAACACTTTTAACATTTCAGGGAAGCATAGCAGCTTTTCAGTTACCAAGCTGCACCCATTTAGGTCCAGCATGCATATGGATATTGGGTTGGTACGGCTCTCGTTATATCAGGTTGTTATAACCTTTTAACTGGTCAGTTTGTACATTTGCACTTTCAAGATTTTTGGGTTGATATTTTTAAGAGATTGATCCATGTATCATTGCACAGCAGCAGGTTCAGTAGGGGGTAGCCGCCGTAGGGAGCTTTTGGAATGCAGTATTTGCAATTACCCATTTGGGTGTTATCCTCGGCATTGTTCACGCATCCATGACCGCCCACTGATATCAAATGTGATTTTAATTTTATTTTTGCCCGACTACAGTGTTCCCCGTGTCCTTTGAATTAATGATTATTTATTGGCGTATTTGCACATTATTTGTTTATTTGCACAATTCATTAATTAGCTGCTATGCTCAAGGCAATGTTTACACGATACATAGAGTTGTACAATACCTTTACTATGTCTATTGGCATCATATCACATGGTGTTGCACTGTCACTTTAAAATCTGGGTCACTCCTCATGGCGTCATGTGATCAAGGCCTCCCGAGGGCCGAAACGCATCATGGCGGTAGTGCTGGGTGTAACAATCAAATAAATACCTTGCATGAAGATTTCTGGGTCTGTGTTCGTCTTTCCAATCTATTTGGAGTAACTGGGCGAAGTTCCTGTGCATCAATACCACTGAGTTGCTTCTTCAGTGTTTCACGGACCACTCCTTCGACTTAGGGCCGAGCGGCAGGAAGCTGTCTTCTGTAACCCGGAAGTGATTGTCGTTCCTTTACGGTTCAGCCGCGGTAGCCCCCGGACAGCATGATACCTTTCTACTGGTAGCCTAAGGTGATTACGCTCGTATTCAAGGAACCGAGCAACGCCTGGAAGTCTGCTAAGGTAGGAGCATTTGCGTACAAGTCCGGTGAAGGAGTGTGCGTGTTGTTGGGCAGATAGCGGTATTGGCTGGCTGTTTGTTCCAGCATCTGAGTTATCACCCATTACACGGCACGAAGACCGCCGACGCTTTTAGGAGACGTGAGGAGGCGGCGTGTGAAATGTTTGATGACTCACCGGTCATCGAGTCATCCCTATGTGTGCATCCTGGTACATCAAAACCTGGGAGCCCTGACTTGAGAGAACTTTTTAAAAAGCTTGAAAAAACGCTGCACGCTGAACAATCTAAGTGGTGGGAATACCGGTCACTTTCCCGCTATTTGGAGGTTGGATGCATTCCGCGGGGGTTGCGCATCATGCTGGCGCCCAGCTATGAAAATCCAGACCCCAATATGTTAGCTGAGTGGGTGGGATGCAACTTAGAGTCCTCGTGCAAACTAGTGAGAATCTTGGTAAAATATGCGGAGAGTGACCGTGCCACCTTTCATATCAAAGTGGAAGAATTGAATGATGAGATTAGTAAATTGGGTGCATCCGACAGTGAAAGAAAGTATCGCAAAGAAATGCTAAGCCGCTTGCAAAAGGAGGAGGACATAATTAAGAAGCAAAAGGCTTTTAAATTCCAAAGAGATAAACTGGATTACCAGAATGGACAAGTTTTTACCTTCGCTAAAAAATTCGATTCCCTCAAAATCGCAAAGAAACCTGTACAAGCAGCGGCAACTTTAACAAACGCCTGTGACACTGCCCAATCGTCTACATCAATGTCCGATTTAAGCTCAGTGGCTGGTAGTGAATCAGAGAGTGAGCAGGTTCAAATGAGCTCGAGGTTGGGGTTTACAAATCTCTCCCTGGCGCAGCAGGTGGATTGTCTGCGACAGGACAGGAGACAGACCCTACGGCCCCGGGCGCAGAATCTAAAACACAACAGAGGGCAAACATCAAGCGCCGCGAACGAAGACAAAGCCGCAAGCGCAAACAGCGGGGGAAAATAGAATAACAGAAAACCACAGAAAAAATGGAATCGCAAATGAGCGTGCCAGCTAGTGCCATCACTACTGTTTCTCTATCAGTAATTAACCTCACCAACTTGCATTTGACTGTCACAGAGTTAAATATCTTAGCTTTGGGATTATCTTACAGTCCAGCCAATGATTTTAACTATGCGCAAACGCGCATTGATCTCTACAAGTACACGCGGAAACTTAAACTGCGTAAATTTCATGTACTTCAAAAGAGTGAACCAACAACCACAGAGGCAGTTGTTCCGGCTGGAATACTGAGTACGCCTATTTTAACGGTCAATGACTACGAGTTAATGCGCAGTCTACATGAACTACGTGAGGAAAACACTGGTACAGAGCCATCAGGCATTGAGAGCTTCCCTAGGTTAGACATGGCAGGACTGACACAGTTCAAGGTGAAATCAACTTTCAATCCAATCATGTTGCACGACAACATCGACGTGTACAATGAGCTTGTGACTAGTCAATTAAAAAAGCTACATGTGTCCACCTTACATCCACGCCATAAGTCCACCTATCAGAACAATTGCTATGGGCAACTCATGAAAAAACTGCAATGTAACGATAATGTAATTATTCGTCAATCTGACAAAGGTGGAAATGTTGGGCTTTGGTCCCGGGAATTGTATCTAGAGGAAGCTCTCCTCCACTTAAACGATCGCCAATGCTACAGACGGAGTGATTGGAAAACCGTCAAATTGGCTTGGAATGACTATTACGCTAAGTTGATAGCATGGAAGAGTGCTGGCCTACTGAGTGCGGACAAACTTAAATTTCTTAAGATCAACCATCCAGTAATTCCAGTCATTTATCTTATTCCCAAGATACATAAGAACTCGATTAAACCACCCAGAAGGCCGATAATATCAGCTAGGAACAGCATCATGGAGAACACCGAGCGGTATGTTGATTATTTTTTGCAGGAACATGTTAAAAGTTTACCCTCCTACCTGCAAGACACTGGTGACTCCTTGAGAAAGATCAATGATGTGATATGGCAAGATGATTATTGGCTGATTACTTTAGATGTCACCGTGCTGTATACCAGCATACACCACTTGGACGGCATCAAAGCTGTTGAACATTTTTTGAGGACTAAACCTTTGTGCATGTTGAACCACAACAAAATGCTTTTGGACATGATTTCAATATGTTTGAATAACAATTTCTTCCTGTTCCAGGATCAGGTCTTTCAGCAGATAAGAGGTGTAGCTATGGGGGCTTGCTTCTCCCCCAGCTATGCCTGTTTGCATATGGGACTGTGGGAGGAACAAGTCCTCAGTACCATGTTTGCAGATGTACTAGCTGAAAATGTGATAGCATGGTATCGCTATATAGATAATGTATTTCTTGTCTGGAAAGGTAACGAGGAAGCAGCTGTCATGTTCACCCAGCAGATCAATGATAATGATTTGAATCTGCGGTTCACAGCACACATTAGTAAGGAATCAGTCAATTTTCTGGACGTAGAAGTATACATTCATGAAGGAAAACTGGAGACTAGACTACATCGCAAGCCGACCGCCGGTAATACGGTGCTCCACGCTGCTAGCCACCATCCAGAGCATCTGATACGCAGCATTCCGTACGGCAAAATGCTGCGCATCAGACGTATATGCAGCGTGGATGATGACTGTATCAAGGCTCAAAATGAGAGCAAGAGCAGGTTCCTGGCTAGGGGCTACTCTGTCGAGATGATTGACAGAGCAATGATCAAAACTAAGTCAATATCCAGATCGACAGCCTTGTGCAAGATACCTAAATCAGACGGCACGCATAACACACCTTTCCCGACTGTTGATCCACCAAGACTAATTGTAACTTATAATCGCCAGCACCGTGTCTGCGCAAAATATTCAATAAGAACTGGGTCGTACTACGTAACGACCCAGTGATTGGCAGACCGGTGGCAGAGGTTCCTAAATTCACGTTCAGAAAAGCACGGTCCATGAGTGATATGCTGGTTAAAAGCAGTCCAGAGGTTATCACTCCTAAATCATGGTTACAAACAGCTAAAGGATTCATTAGATGTTCAACATGCAAAGCATGCAAACATGGAAAGAGTAGAACAACTTATAAGATCCCCTTTCATGACGTGCCCATCAGTATATCAAAGAGGCTTACATGCAAAACTGAATTTGCCATTTATGTGCTGGAGTGTTCGTGTGGCCTGCAATATGTTGGAAGTACCAAGTTGCAGGCACACAAACGGATACTCCAGCACATGAGGGCTATCAGTAACAGTGACGCATCCTATCCAGTTGCCAGGCACTTTAAGGAGGTCCATGGCAATTGCCTGGATCACCTTAGTTACTTTGTGGTGGACACGGTTCCGCCACTTAGGCGTGGTGGTGACCGTGAAGCTCTGCTCAGGAAACTGGAAACAAGGTATATCCTGGAGTTGGACACAAAGACGCCCAACGGGCTGAACTCCAGTGAGGATTTTCACACCTGCCTTTAATTCATTCAGCCCCACGTCATAAGTCTGATGCACACTTTATAACATCTTTCACACTCAACCTCCTAATATGAAATTCTAGCTATTTTAATACTTTTTAAGGTTGCACTTTTATTGCACGCGCACTTATTTCAATGCAGAGTAGACATAGGGCCCACATGGGCATCCTCCCTTATATTTTGATTGTTACTAATGTTGCATTGTATGAAATCATCTTTGCACTATTATCATATAATATCAATAAATCAATGTCACTTTTCCAACTAAAAATTAGTTTTATCTTGAATTAGCAGTTGATATAGATTTGATTAGCTAATTTGCACATATGTATACATTTTAGATATTTATGAGGTAATAAATATTTATGTTTAACACTTTTAACATTTCAGGGAAGCATAGCAGCTTTTCAGTTATCAAGCTGCACCCATTTAGGTCCAGCATGCATATGGATATTGGGTTGGTACGGCTCTCATTATATGAGGTTGTTATAACCTTTTAACTGGTCAGTTTGTACATTTGCACTTTCAAGATTTTTGGGTTGATATTTTTAAGGGATTGATCCATGTATCATTGCACAGCAGCAGGTTCAGTAGGGGGTAGCCGCCGTAGGGGGCTTTTGGAATGCAGTATTTGCAATTACCCATTTGGGTGTTATCCTCGGCATTGTGCACGCATCCATGGCCGCCCACTGATATCAAATGTGATTTTAATTTTATTTTTGCCCGTCTACAGTGTTCCCCGTGTCCTTTGAATTAATGATTATTTATTGGCGTATTTGCACATTATTTGTTTATTTGCACAATTCATTAATTAGCTGCTATGCTCAAGGCAATGTTTACACGATACATAGAGTTGTACAATACCTTTACTATGTCTATTGGCATCATATCGCATGGTGTTGCACTGTCACTTTAAAATCTGGGTCACTCCTCATGGCGTCATGTGATCGAGGCCTCCCGAGGGCCGAAACACGTCATGGCGGTAGTGCTGGGTGTAACAATCAAATAAATACCTTGCACGAAGATTTCGGGGTCTGTGTTCGTCTTTCCAATCTATTTGGAGTAACCGGGCGAAGTTCCTGTTCCTGTTCCGTTTGGAATGTCATCCATACTAGTTTCGGGTATTTCATGCATTTTATGCTAGTGATGTACACTTTAGATATTCACTTTTTAGAAATTACCGGCTGCCTTAATCCTGTAACTTTGAAGCTATGATGTTTGAATAGCTACAATTTTATGTGTCACGCACAGCACTTTATACTGCACTAGCACTTTTTATTTTAGCACCTTAATTCCTCATGGCAGACTTTGCAATTTTTAATGGTAATTTGCAGTAGCAGAGATGTGATGAATCTGAATTGTACTGTTACTATTTATTACCCATACAATTTTTGGCCACTTGGCTTCATGTTTAGAAATTGATTAGCATTTACTATCTATGCCACTATAGTAGGCATTTAGTTGCATTAATATGTACTTGTTGTAAATGCCCATTTTTGCGCAATATAGTATGCTTTCTATGTCTGTCGTTATAGGAGGAGTGGCTAATTGTATAGCACGTTACTATTTAAGACACGTCAATACACTGGCACGTCATGTGATCAAGACCGGGGTAACCCAGTCGAAACGCGTCATGCAGTGGAGATCCTCTGATCAATAAAGCACTCATCTCACTGAAAGCTGTTTGTGGTCTGTACCTGATTTCCTGTTCGTAAGGAACTTGGCCCAGGATTTGCAAGCCTATATATATATATATATATATATATTACTTATTGGCGGTCGCCAGTAGGTAGTTATAGTTAGAACCTAGTTTCCATAGGGACAGCATTTTTTGACTTGGCTATAACTTTGGCGTTGTTTGACCAAACTTCCAAAACAAGTGTCAAGGTAGGTGCTGTGTGTCATAGAAAGTTTGGGGGTGATCCGTGCAGTGGGGACTGAGAAATTGGGACATGAATTCAGGGTGCAATTGTAATGTTAATTCCCATAGGAACATTTAGCCACAGCTACAGCTCGAACCGCTGAACGGACTTACACCAAATTTGGCAGGGAGGTAGATATTGGTTCAAAGAAGTGCCTTTTGCTTATTTGGTGTAAATCCGTTCAGTAGTTGTTGATAAATTTAAGAAGAAAAAGATAGATATGTCTTTGGTCGCGAAGCTTTCGCGAAAAAAGACAAGCTCGTGCAGGGAAATGCAAGGCTCCGATTGGCTGGCAACACTTCAACCAGGAACTGTTGGTAGCCATCTTCAGCAAGTTCCCCCCAAAAAAGTGAAAATAAAGAAAAGGGGGCAGGGTAGGAATACCCTGACCCCCAAGCCATGGTCTTGGGGCCCCCCGTGGGACCCTGCGGCAGCATAAAAGCTTTTTGTTTAAAAACAAATTTGCCCCGAAATCGTGATATTTGTGAATTCGCAGCAAAAAAATAAAAAAAATACAAGAGCAGGCTCCAGCGCTTGCTTTTAAATAACCCCTGGGTGGGCCAGGTCCCGGGGGCATATAATAAATATAGGAGAGGGGCGCTCGGGGCCCCCACTCTAAGGGCCTATCAAAGCCCCAGGGATCACCACCTCCCCAGGGCAGTAACATTAATATATGCAGGGAAGCCTTGTGGCTCCCCCGCTTCCCCGGAGACTGCCACCTCCCCGGGGCACAAATGTTATAATAAAGTAGTGTGGGGGAGACTCTATGGCCTCCCCGCAGCCACCACCCCAGGGCACTGTTGTATAAAAATGCAGGGGCCCGCGCAGCCTCCCCACTGCCCTTGGGACCACCACCTCCCTGGGGCACATGCATAAATTAATAAAATAAAAAAAGCAATGTTGGGCAGGCCCTGTGGCCTCCCCCACAGCCCCTGGCACTGCCACCTCCCCGGGGCTAAAATAAATAAGAATGAGTGGGGGGGGGGGTTCTGCCTCCCACACAGCCCCAAGGACCACCACCTCCCCGGAGCACCCATACAACAATTAAGGGGGTCCATTGTGGACCTCAGTCCCTGGGGACAACCACCTCCCTGGGGCTTACTTCCAAAGGAGGGAGGCGGGTGGCCCCCCTCGTGGAGCCCTAGGTGGCCATGGGGACCGCCACCCCTCAGGGCCAGCTCCAGCAGTGTCCCAGGGTGCCCACCCCTGGGACATTGCAGTGCTCCCTCCATGCCATAGTAAACTAGTGCTCTACTTTCAGCAAGCGAGAGCAGAAAATGCTCTCACTGGCTGAAAGCAGAGCAGTGTCTGTTTCCCTGCTCGCAGGCGAGCAGAGAAACAGACACTCTGGTTTGGGATCCAGGGAGCTTCATATCAGCAGTTCCCTGGGTCTCAAAGCAATGCCGGCTCCCGCAGGAGGGGCGGAGCTGGCTGGGCCTTGAGGCTCCCCCCGCAGTCCCCAACGAGGAGTCCTGGCCCTGGGGAATAGGGTCCCAGGGGCCCAAATTGGCTTGGGGAGGGAGGCAGCACGGCCCCCTTCCCTTTTTAAAAAAAAGAAAAAAATATTTAAGAAAGGGGCAGGCCCCGGGGGAAGGGGTCCCCAGGGCTGAAGTTGGCCCAGGGAGGGGGCTGCTTGTCCCCTTCCCCTTGTTTGAAAAAAAGATATAAAGGCCCAAGGGATCCCCAGGACTGAAATCGGCTGGGGTGGGGGGGGGTGCGGGTCCTACCTTTTTTTAATAAAAAAAGAAGAAAATGGGGCAGGTCTGGGGAATGGGTTCCCCAGGGCCCAAAACAGTCCAGGGACGGGGGCCCCCGTCCTAAAAAAGACTGAGAAAAGAAAGAAAAAAAAAGAAAAAGCTGGCAACTCGCTGGAGGCTCTGCCCCCTTTCTGCACCACTCTGCAAACATGCCTCCTGGCACGTTGCCGGTTGGGGGATGAAGTCCCCTGGGCTGCTGAGAGTCCTTAGGAGCCAACAAGACCTCCTGTTACATTCAGTAAGCCCCACAGAGTGGGATTGCTGAGAGATCCTCAGAGGCCACGCCCCCTTTCTCCACCACTCTGCAAACAGCCTCTCTGTGCACTGATGGTGGGGGAAGAGGTCCCCTTGCCTCCTGAGTGCATCAGGACTAAAATGGACTTCCTCCCCCAAGCAGCAGTGTGTCAGCAGGTGTGTTTGCAGATTCTTGGAGAAAGGGGGCATGGCCTCTGACGACCTCTCAGCAATCCAGCTGTGTGGATCTTACTGGAGGTAACAGGAGGGATAGTTAGCCCCCAAGGACCCTCAAGAGCCAAGGGGACTTCATCCCTCAACTAGTAGTGAACTACATGGTGCGTTTGGAGTGTGGTGGAGAAAGGGGGCATGGCCACCAAAAACCTCTCAGCAAACCCACTGTGTGGAACTTGCTGGCTGTAAAAGGAGGGGTAGTTGGCCCCCAAGGACCCTCATTAGCCAAGGGGACTTCATATTCCTACTAGTAGTGTGCCAGGAGGCGGGTTTGCAGAGTGGTGGAGAAAGGGGGCATGGCCTCCTACCAGGTCTTAGCAATCCTGCTGTGTGGGACTTGTAGAAGGTAACAGGAGGAGTAGTTGGCCCCCAAGGACATCCTTGGGGGCCAACTACCCCTCTTGTTACCTCCACTAAGTCCCACACAGTGGGATTGCTAAGTGGTCTTCGGAGGCCACACCCCCTTTCTCCAGCACTCTGCAAACGCAGCTCCTGGTGCACTACTGGTTGGGGGATGATGTCCACTTTACTCCTGAGGGACCTTGGGGTCCAAGAAGCCCTCCTGGCACCTCCTGTAAGTCCTACACAATGAAATTACTAAGAGCTGGTCAGAGGCCCTGCCCCCTTTCTCCACCACTCTGCAAACATGACTACTAGTTAAAAAAACCCATAGAAATTCACTGAAAAAATCAAAGGTTGCAGGGACGTTATAGTTCGGAATTAGCATTTAAAAACCCTTAGAAATTCACTGAAAAAACCAAAGGTTACAGGGACGTTATAGTTAGGAAATAGAATTGAAAAAACCTTAGAAATTCACTGAAAAAAACAAAGGTTACAGGGACTTTATAGTTAGGCCGACATTTCGCTCGTACAAAACCAGTGAAATTCAGCAGTTATAACTCGCGCCTCCGCAATGCACTATTTATGACCTCACATATTACATCACTGATGATATGGTCAGTGACAGCACTGATGACATCATCCACAGAATCTCTGATGCACCCACTCACACCCCATATAACCTTTCATACACCCACTCCACCTTCCACACTTCCATTCTCAAAACCGTTGACACACCCACTCACTGATTCATTGGTCTACACACACACATCTACTCAGTCACCCATACAGCCACTCATACACCAACTCAGTCACTAATACAGCAACTGATATATCCACCCATACACCCATACAGCCAGTCACACACTGTCAGTCACTCATAGAACTACTCACACACCTACCCACTTACCTATAAAGTCAATCCCACAGCCATTTACTCACCTATATAGTTATACACACACCCACTCACTTATTCATATAGAGCCTAACACATACTCACCTATACAGTTACTTAACAAGCACACACTCACACATAAAGTCACTATCACAATCCCTCACTCACACATACAGTCACTCATATACTCCAACACTCACCTATACTGCCTTTCACATATCCAGTTACTCACCAATATACCACTGACAAATCCATTAACTCACCGACACAGCCATACACACACTCAGTCACCTATACAGCCCCTCACTTACGCACTCACTAGCCCATACAGCCACTGACTTACCCTCTCACTCATCCACACAGAAACTCATGCACCGATACAGGTACTCAGACAAACAATCAGTTCCCCATAAAGCTACTCACATACCCACTGACCAACCCATACAGCCACTTAGACTCCATCTGACAGACTGATATAGACATTCTAAAAACCCAGTGTCTAACCCCTACATTCACTGAGACACTGAATCACTCACTTATACAGTCAGTCACACACCCACTGAATCATCCATACTGGCACTCATACACCCACTGATTCATCAATACACATTGGTATATATATTTAACACCCATAAACATTTTAAAAACACTCACAATCACTGGATGATGTCATCAGTGATGTCACTGACCATGTCATGAGTGATGTAATATGCGAGGTCATAGTTTTCACACATAAAACCATAGAAATTCAGTAGTTATAGTAATCTCAAGTAACTATAACTCGTGCCCTACGGTAACTATAACTTGTGGCCCGGCGTGCACAGTTTACTCATCAATATTTGCACTGCAAATGTTCCAGAGATATTATCAATGACGTCATGACTGATGTAATATGTGGGGTAATTAGCAGTGCATGGCAAGGGCCCAGCTGTTTTGTAAAGTGGGAGGGGGTCCCGTGTTCCCCCACTGGGTCCAATTTCAATTGAAATTTAAAAAGGGGGAGGAGGGCACGCAGCCCCCCTCCCCGGGCCTATTTCAGCCCTGGGGCCCCCATCCCCCAGGGCCAACCACCAAACTTTCATTGGGGGCCGCAGAGGGAGCCCCTCAGACCTTGCGGCCCCCCAGACGACGCCCCGCATCCAGTGGGAGCCGGCATTGCTCCTGCCCACAGGGAGCAGCTGAAAATGCTGCTCCCTGTGGGTGGGAGCAAACTTTTCATCTGTTTCCCTGCCTGCTTCACTTCTGGCACTGAAACAGATGAAAAATCCACTCCCAGAGGGCGGGAGCATTTTTCAAGCTTTCACCTGCTTGGGATTTGCTCCCACTTGGCGGGAGAATTGAATTGCTCCCGCCAAGCGAGAGCAATCACCGACAATTTGCTGCAAAATACAACAAAATCACAATTTGGCCTCAGGCGCGGTCCTTCTGGGACCCCACCACCAGGCCAAGGGGGTCACGGCATTCCAGTGATGTTATCAATTATGTCATTTGAGATGTCATCAGTGATGTCATAAATTATGTCATAGAACATGTTATGAATTACGTCAAAATCAAGGTCATAAGCAGTGCATGGTAGGGGCACAAATTATAGTTTGTGCTGCTAACTATACCTGGTGGATTTCTGTGAAATGAATGAAATGAAAATTAATATTTATAAAGTGCTCGACTTCATGGAGGCATCTTGGCGCTGCCTTTAACCAAAATTCAGTGTGAAGAGAGAATAATTAAATTAAATGAGGGGGACTGTCAAGACGATGGCCAAGACTATTGACTAAACATCCATGTTTATAGGGCTTTCCTGAAATGAAGGAGATTTGTCGTTTTCTTTAGTTTAAGAGGGAGGGAGTTCCATAATTTGGCCGTACAGGTGACAAAGCTTCTGCCTCCCCAAAGAGATTTTCTGAATTTAGGAACCATTAAATTTTTAGCAGCAGAGTAGGGAATGCACCAAGAAAAGCTACATTTAAGGTAATCAGGGCTGGAATTGTGAAGTGCTTTAAAGGCAATGCATAGAGCCTTAAAAGCAATTAGCTTCTTTGTAGGTAGCCAATGTCGTTTCTTAAGAGCCAGAGATGCTGACTATTGCTTGGGGATTCCAAATAGAAGCAGAGCCGCAGCATTTTGCAATATCTGCAATTTATTTAGGAGTTTTTGCTGCATGTTAGTGTAGAGTGCACTGCAATAGTCCAATTTGGATAATACGAGGGCCGTGACTACTGTCTTTTGTAAGTTCTTAGGAATAAGCAGAAGCATTTTCCTAAGCATCTTAAAAGTGTAGAAAACAGATAATGTAACCTGGTTGATGTGGCTTTCAAATGTTAGCCTTTTGTAAAAAAGAATTCCTACGTTTCTCACTTTCTCTACTGGTAGAGGCAATCCACCCGTTTCCTGGGGCCACCAGCTAGGGGACCAGAAGGAGGTGTCTTTTCCAAACAGGAGAACCTTGGTTTTTCATGAGTTCAGATTCAGGCAGCTGTTATTCATCCAGGTGCCTATATGTAGCATCACTCATGAAAGTTGGCTGCAGTGTAATCGGTATTACCTGAAACCAAAACAACAATCTGGGTATCGTCAATATAGGATGTCACTAAATAGACAAATGATTTTGTAAGCCTAGCCAGTGGAGTGACATACAAGTAAAAAAGGTTGGGGCTTAAGGAGGATCCGTGTGGCACTCCACATGTGAGAACAAAAGGATCATTTACAAATTTGTCTAGAGCTACAAATTGTTCCCGTTCTGACAGATATGATTTTAGAACAGCTACCACCACTCCCTTAATTCCCAAAGAGTGGAGATGGTCAATCAAGAGATCATGATTGTTCATGTCAAATGCCACCGAGAGGTCTGACAGGATTACTGCAGCATTTTCTCCATTGTCAAGGGTAGATCTTATATGCTCAAATGCAACAATCAAGGCAGATTCAGTGCTGTGTTCACTTCTAAAACCGAACTGAGTGGGATTGAGCAGATCGTTTGTATTTATAAAAGAAGCCAACTCCAAATGTATGGCTTTCTGGACTATCTTGGCTGGGAAAGGTAGCGGAGATATAAGCTGATAATTACCGGGATCTGTGGAGGAAAAATTAGGCTTTTTTACTAAGGGTAAGATTGATGCTTTTTACCAAGCCTTTTGGAAATAACTTGAGACCGGCATACTATTAAAGTAGTCCGCCAGGTGAACAGAAAATGTTTCTGGGACCTGCTGAAGTGTTTTTATTTGGTTTAAAACCAAGAATTAATGTTGTCATTGGCAAATACACTTAACTATGTTACTTTAACCTTTGGTTTTTTCAGTAAATTTCTCAGGAATTCTTTTTTAAACAAAGGCAGATCTTTTTATCAAACCTAAATATAGCGTTATTTCAACCTTTGTTTTTTTTCATTGAATTTCAATTTTTTTTTTTTAAGGTAAAGTAATATTTAATTAAGATACGTAATTCCAAAGCCATGCCATGCATGGCCGACGGGTGTTGGCTGCAGGGCCTGCGGCCAACCCCCATATGCAGCCAACATCACACTGTGCGCAGCTGAAGTATGGTGACCCCACCCCACAGTTTGGTTTTTTTAAAGGAGAAGGGGGGGGCACGTGGCCTCCCACCCCGAGCCTCATCAGATCCTGGGGACCCCATACCCAGGGCCTTTTTTTAAGTGAAGGGGGGCCTCCCTGAGCCTAATTAGGCCCAGGGGGCCTACTTTAATCTGGAAAGTAGAGTTCATCCTCAAACTTAGGTGGGGCTGTGTGAAGGATGGTGACTCACCACACTCTGATATTCGATTTACTTCCCGCATCTACGGTTGTATCTTCTGGAGCCTTATAATTTTGGGGTATGAAATGTTTATTAGTTTTTAATCAATAGCAGTCTGCCCATGTTTTAAGGAGAGAAACTGGTCCTTCTGCCCATGACAACTGACCCAGCTACACTGAACATATGCTCTGAAGATGCTCTGGCAACCAGACATGCTAGATACTTAGGGGTATATTTACAAGACCCTTTGCGTCGCTCTTGCACTATGCTACATGGCACCCTTTCTTCATGGTGCAAGGGCACCTGCGTTGGTGCTAAGCAGCCAAAATGGTGCCAGCCATGGGACAGGGACAAGAATGTGTCGTATTCATTTAAATACGGCGCATTCCTGCCCTTTCCCTGTGATGCAGCGCAGCAAGGTGACTTGCTGCACTACATTCTCATAAATATGCCTCTTAATTGCTAGCCTGCTGAATTCTGGCCACTGTTCCTTTTTCCCATGCCAAGAGTTCAATGGATCCAGATCCAGGTAGGCCTTTGTTAGGTCATCACAATAGTCTTGGGCCATATTCTCAATTGTCATTGCTGTGTCTGCGTTGCTTGTTCTTTTATACCTGATTTATGTCCTGTCATGTGAAATCAACTAATTGCAGATGTTCGAAGTGAAGCTGTTGTTGCTTTTGGTTTAGTAGTGGCTGGTGATGGAGTTGGATGCTGCTGTTGTGACATACTTCTGGAGGACTGGTAGCCGACAGCACTGCCATCTCCAGATGTTGAAGGCTGCACTTCAGTTTTGCCATGGCTTTGAATTTCCAATCATTAATCTTTTAGACCATCCACTTTCCTAATGATCCAATTCTTGTACATTGAGACATCCAATTCAAGAAAAGGAATGAAGGTGGCTAGTGGTTTTTTGTACGGTGGATCCAGTATTGTCGCTCAAATTTTCTCTTGGAAGGACACAATCTCTTTTTGTAGTCTTTGATTTGGGTTCAAGTGAAAGATTTAGTGTTAACCAAAGTTGCTGCTTCTTCATTGGCATTGATAAATGTTTCCCCCACCTTTTGCAGATTGTGCTTCAGCAGGTGCCACAACAGGATTTCGTGGCTCATGGTACTGTCCTTCTTGCTTACTTCCCATGTCAATATCTCAAATGGCAGTAGCGTTTGGAGCAGCAGCTCCACTATCTCAGTTTGTCCACTGCCATCAACATAGCTTTGGCAGTTGCATCCCCTCTTCTCTATAGTACGAAATTATTTATATAAGGTGCTTAATAATTTTACTAGGCCTCAAGCATGTTCCCACACCATCTCAGCATCCAAGAGTTATGTGACTCGCTGGCCGATTTCTTAGAGGAGAATATAAATATGATATATCCAAATTTTGTTTACCATTCCAGGCAGTTAGATGTCCGAGCTAGCTTTAACTTGCCTTCCCCTAACACTATGATCCATTTGGACAGGATCGAACCAGTCACTTTAGGCCATGGGTACTCACAAACATTTAACGGGGCCTCAAAGTTTGGTCTATAGTGTGACCGAGGGCCACACTGATGCCAGCGGGGGGTGTAAATTGGGTGTAGGGGAAGCAAAGCATGTATATTTAGTGGCTGAATTTAATTGCGCAATATGAAACCAGAAAACCTGGGATGAATCCACTTGACCAAATTGTGTTACACTTTGCAATTGTTTTATTTCAATTTCCCTCCTTTTTCTTCTTTATCACAGAGAAGAGGAACTCGAAAGACATGACTTCAGGATGCATGGTGCACAAAACCATCCCCTGTGCTTGGGTGTAAGCACTAATGGCATTGTTGTCAGGGTAGGGGGGGGATTAACGTTTCTAAATTCATGTTTGAAAACCATCACTTTAAAAAAATACTTATGAATGCACTGCTATAATTTGATTTACTACGGTGAAATGGTTCTATGGGTCAATGAACTACACTTTTGGAATTTTGAAAAGACTATCGTATTTTTACACGTTTACTGTCTTTAAAAATGAAGGTGTTCCTAAAGTTAAGGGCCTAGTTAGTTCCTTTCCTTAACTACAATTAACCTTTAAATGAGTGTTTGCTGTATATTAAAAAAAAAAATTCATGTTAGTGTTGAGTCGAGTAAACAGCAACCCAGTGCTGCTGCTGCCCAGGGGGCCGCATGTAAAGGTCAGGAGGGCCAAATACGGCCCCCCGGGCCATACTTTGAGTATCACTGCTTTAGACCATATTCAGAGGATGCTTGAAAATGCCAAATCCGGTTCTCCATCTGACCTGTGACTCCCTAGAATCTGTGTCAGTTTATCAAAGCAGATTGCACCTTCCATCTTGTTTCTTTTTAATAAATCCTTGGAAACTGCCAAATTTACATTGGCCTGTAAAGCTGCATTGGGCTCTCCAATATTTAAAAAGAAAACGCAGAACTTAGGAACCTTTCCAATTATCACCCCATCTCTCTTCTCCCATTGTTAGCTAAAATCACGGAAAACCTGATAAATAAGCCACTTATGGCATACCTGTAAGATCATGATGTCCTTGATCCATCTCAATCCGGTTTCAGAGCTTTTCATAGCACTGGACCTCGTTAGTGGCAGTCTCTGATGCTATCCGACTTGCTCTTGATTCTGGCACTCCTGCCATATTGGTGCTGCTGGATTTGTTATCAGCTTTCAACACGGTCTCCCATACATACTTATTTGAAGACTGTACATAATAGGCATTTACAGTAAAGCCTTACTTAGGCTTGTAGATTTACTGAATAGTCGGGCGCAGACGATCATGTTAGGCCCTTTTAAGTCACGTTCCATGCCTATTAACAAGGGGTCCCTCAGGGCTTGTTGCTGAGCCCCACATTCTTCACCATCTATGAGGCTCCCCTTACTCAGATTGTCAAAACATGTGGTTTTGATGTAATATCATATGCTGATGACATTCAGCTTGTTATTACGGTTGGTCAGGACCTTGAAGAGATAAAACATAGATTCAGAATGAGAAGGATCGCTGCCTGGATGATTGACAACTGTCTGCAAATGAACAGAGACAAAACCGAGATACTGCTGTTTGGTAAAGCTCGACAGCTCTGGCCTGTGGACTGGTGGCCCCAAGAACTTGGGGCAGCCCCGTCACCTAGGCAGACAGTAAAAAATCTTTGTATCAGGTTTGATCAGGCACTGTCTATGAAAGATCAGTTTACATCTGTCTCATGCACTTGTTTCGCCAGTATGCATTCACTAAGGAAAGTGTTCCTCTGGCTCCCATCATCTGTCAGGAAGACTCTTGTCCAAGCCCTAATCATTAGTCGTTTAGACTATGGTAAAGCCCTGTTAGTAGCGGCCAATGACTTACTACTGTCCAAGCTACAGGTGGTGCAGAACACCGCTGCACGCTCGATATGTAACCTTACCATAGGCTCTTCTTTGGCTGCCATGCTGAGAGCCTTAAATTGGCTGCTGGTCAGGAAACGTTCTGACTTCAAGTTATGTTGTCTGACACACAAGTCTCTTATGTGTAAAGGTCACATCTACTTTCAGAGGAAGCTAAACTACTAACTTCCTGCCAGAAATCTTAGATCTAGGGACAAAACCCTGCTTAATGTGCCCCAGATTCGTACTTCCAGATATGGTGGCAGATCCTGTTCCTACCTTGCCCCTTTGGTCTGGAATAAACTTCCACTTTATATTTGCTCTTGTTCTGTTATTTTCAAGTTCTAAAAACACTTGAAGACGTGGCTGTTTTATTCAGTTGACTGGCTCTGGTTTAGCGAGCATTGAGATAAACCTACAGGTGTGAGTCGTTGCTCTACATTAAGTGACAATAACAACATAAATAGGCCTCTACTGTTGAAACAACATTTCAGCATGTAGTATGTATAGTTCCAACATGTTGGGACTTCCTGTATGAGGGTTTTTATAGAGACTCTATTAGCATGCAGAATGATCCTCAAGCTTCCGGACTTTGAATGAATGACTGAAATGTGTGCACACATCTGTGACAGTTGACCAGCATGTTGTGGGCTGCTACCTTTTTGAGAAAGTCTGCACAATTGTGTTGATGAAATGCTCTAAACAGATAAGTGTTAGACCTGACATCCTTAATGTGGTTCTCACCCATACTTTTTGCCTTCCCTACTTTCACTGCTCTTGTTTTGCTGAATTTATTTTTGTTGGCTCTAGGACTCTGCACACTTTACCACTGCTAACCAGTGCTAAAATACCTGTCCTCTCTCCTTAAAATATAGTATAATTGGCATACACCTGATTGGCATATTTAATTTAGTTATAAGTACCTAGTAAAGTGTCATACCATATACCCAGGGCCAGTAAATTAAATGCTACTACTGAAGCACTTATTGTGTCACCCACTTAAGTAGCCCCCTAAAACATGTCTCAGGCCTGCCATTGCAGCCTGAGCATGCAGTTGTAAACGGCCATTTTGACCTGGGAAAATAAACCTTTTGTCAGGCCTAAACATTCTTTTTAATACCTACAAGTCACCCCTAGGGTAGGCCCATATGGCAGGGTGCAATGTATTTAAAACGTTGGAAAAATATTTTTAAGTTTTACATGTTCTGGTAGTGAAAAACTCCTGAATTCATTTTTCACTATTGCAAGCCCTACCTCTCCCACTGGATAACATTGGGTTGGTGTTAGAAATGGGGTCTCTAGTTGGCATAGGTATGCAATGCCCCCAAATTCAATCTACCATGCTGGATATACGTGAATGGATGAACAGCAATCACCTGAAATTAAATGTGGAAAAAACGGAGCATCTTTGTCTCTAAAAACAAGCTTGAATACTGGACCAACTCACTTTGGCTGTCTGAGTTGGGAACCTCCCCTAATCCAAAAACAGCTGTAAAAAGTCTTTGAGTAACTATCGACGCTGAACTCTCTATGAACCCTCAAATTGGCTCAGTAATTTTCTCTTCCTTTTAATGCTCCGT
Organism: Calotriton arnoldi; assembly: GCA_963921515.1. Lineage (NCBI taxonomy): Eukaryota > Metazoa > Chordata > Amphibia > Caudata > Salamandridae > Calotriton > Calotriton arnoldi. Next base: position 1,883,493 of record CAWUFW010003035.1, read on the forward strand.
AAATTAAGAAAATCGCCAAATTCCTCACCTTTGAGGCCTTCATCCAAGCTGTCATCACCCTTGTCATTTCAAGGATCGACAATGCCAACTCTCGATATGTTGGCATTCCAAAATGTATTACTAAAAGGCTCTAAATCATTCAGAACCAATCAGCCCATCTAATATATAAACAACCAAAGTGATACCACATCAACCCTCTCGTGAAGGGCCTCCACTGGCTGCCTGTAGAACAAAGATCGATCTTTAAAGCTGGATGCTTAATTTTCAAACCACTCCATGATAAAAGCCCCTCTTTTATCACTTCCCTACTCCACAAGTACACCTCCAAGAGCACATTATGCTCTGCCCACTTGAACTATATATTAGTTCCCAAGTTTAAGAGAAGAGGTTGGGCGGCGCTAGATTTTTACTAATTGCTCCCAACCTATGGAATTGTTTCCCCACTAAAATAAGATCAGCACCCTGTTATTTAGAATTCAGAAAAGCATTAAAAACCTGCCTATTCTGACAAGCCTGCAACTAATTCATCACTCACTTGTATTGTCATTCTCTGACTAGCCAACATCTTATTCTTTATCCACCTTTATTCTGTTTTGTTCCCTCCTCAGCACCATGAAACCGACTGGTGATCGTGAGTTTTATAAGCTTCATTAACATAACAAGACACTGCATCATCATCGCGCCGTGCAGTCGGGTCCCACATCATCGTTGAACCCCTTACGATGAAGGTGCTGCATCATCGTTGACCCATGCTGTCGACACTGTGGAGTCTCCGAAGTGGCTGTGCATCAGCATCGAAGGCAAATGTGTCTGTTCCAACTGGCGCAAAGCAGGCGATGAGTGGGTTTTTGTAGAAAACAGCTGCAGAACCCCTTTGGAAGGTTCAGGACTGGATTGGCACCTCTTTGCAGGGCAGGACTCACAGTTGGCAGAGTCCAGCAGCTGAAGCAAAGTTGAATGAAGTCTTTGATGTACCTGAGACTTCAGAACAGGAGGCAAGCCAGCAAGCCCTGGGAATCACTTGGTTCTGGGGATGTAGAGATTCAGGTCCAATCGTTCTCACCACCAGGCAAGGGACAGCAGGCTGCAGGGCAGGAACAGCAGAGCAGAAGTCCAGCAAATCCAGCAGAGTCCAGAAGAGTGTCAGTCTTTTCAGCAACACAGCAGTCCTTCCTGGCAGAGTGTCCTCAGGTCCAAAGTGAACTGAGTTGGTGGTGTCAGGGGTCCAGTACTTATACCCAGTTATGCCTTTGAAAAGGGGGAGACTTCTAAGAGGCCTTTGAAGAACACAAGTTCCCTGCCCTTCCCACTCTGGCTCTAGACTCACTACAGGGGGGGTATGCAGCTCTTAGTGTGGGGACAGGCACAGTCCTATTCAGGTGCAAGTGTCACTCTTCCCATCCATCTAGCCCAGTAAGACCCATCAGCCTGGTGATGGGCCATCAGGATGTGAATGTCACACGTCAGCTCCCTTTGTGTATGACTGTCTAGAGGGAATACACAAAGATTAGCTGTCACCCACCCCAGATGTGTATTCAGAGACAGGCAGAGGCAGACAATGGTTAAAGTAAGAAATTCCAACTTTCTCCAATTGGCATTTTCAGACTTACAAAAATTCGACTTCACCATAAGTGACTTTAAAGTGTGAGTCTAGAGACACCAAACTCGAAATTTCTCTCTTGTCCCAATTGGAAATTACATGTATAACATGTTATAAGGTAATCCCAATGTTAACCTAAGGGCAGGACCTTGCAGTAGAGAAAAACAAATTTGAGTTTTTCATTACCTGGACATGTAAAACTTAAAAGTACATGTCCAACTTTTTAAATACACTGCACTTTGCCTTTGAGGCTGCCTAAGTCCTACCTTAGGGGTGACTTATATGTATTAAAAAAGAAGGCTTGGGTCTGGCAAGTGGTTGCCTTGCCAGGTTGACATGGCAGTTTAAAACTGCACACACTAGGCTCTGCAGTGGCAAGCCTGAGCTATGTTTAAAGGTATACTGAAGTGGGTGGCACAATGCAGGCCCACTTGTAGAATTTAATTTACAGGCCTTGGGCATATGTAGTGCACTTTACTAGGGACTTATAAGTAAATTAAATATGCTAATTGTGAATAAGCTAATGTTATCATGTTTCAGGGACTGAGCACCTGCACGTTAGCACTGGTCAGAAGAGATAGAGTGCCCAGAATCCTAAAGTCAGAAAAAATGAAGTCAGCAAAACAGGAGATCAGAAAGCAAAAAAAGTCAGGGAAGACCACGCCAAGGATGGCAGGTCTAACAGTTACCTTATTACATTTCATAAGTGTTAACTTTTGTTTGGGTGCAGCTAGTAGCATAACGTATAACTGAACTTAGTAACCTACAACTGAACATGCAACTCTGCATCCAAGTAGTGACCCCAGGGGATCTCTGTTCCCATAAACACAATCAGTTTAGATTCCACACTCCTGGGTCTCCGATTTAGCTCCTTCTCACTTGTTTGTCATTTCATCACCTCTCTTACAAATATCTCCCCTCTCCCCTCTCTCAGATGTCACTTTTCACTTGTCTACTTACGCACCTCTCTCAGCGGTCTTTCTCACATGTCTCTTTCTCACACCTCTCTTCCAGTCTGTCTGAGCTGTCTTTTCTATCAGGGTATCTTGATCACCTCGCTTTTCTTCCCTATCCAGTTCCTTCTCTACTGTTTTTTTATCATGTGCCCCTCACCTATCTCCACACTCTCTATTAGCTGTCTTTTTCTCACTTCTCTCCTAAATGAGCCATATCTTTATAACATGTTTTAGCTTACTCCCTCTGCCTCTCAACTGTCTCCTTTATCCATCTGGGTTTATATCACTTTCACACACCTGTCTCTCCCTCTTTCTGTTTGTTTTAGCTATCTTTTTAATCTTTCTCTATCTCTATCACATCTCTCATACTGTCATCCCCACTCACCTGTCTTCCCCTTTCACTGCGTCTCTGCGGTCTCTGGTGTCCCCTAAATGGCATCCATGGCTCTCATCAGGACGGAAGCCAAATGATTGTATGTACATTGGTGGCAGTTTTTGCTAATTATCTTTCGCAGAAATAGGTAAACAGTGCCATTCTCTATAGCAGTGAGGGTGGCACTGCTTGTGAGGTCATCTTTGAGGCATCTATGTGTTCAGTAATGTATGTATAACGTCACATACAACAAAAAGCTGTTCTAGTGCTGTTCTACTGTTCTGTCACCTCAGCCATCTTTGATGACCGTTGTGTAGCATTGATGGGTTGATTCTGTCATTTGGAAAAGTATCAACAGATATATGTGCCTAATATGAACTTGATTGAGAGCTGCACATGCTTTTAAGTCTTATGTGTGGAAATGGTGCTCACCTCATTTATGGTCATGCTCAGTTCACACCATTTCACCCAGCATAGCAAAAGATCATTTGCATCCTACTTGTAAGTTACCAACAAATTGTGAGTGGACCATTCTCTGATATCATTCTCAGCCTTGTCTGAATGCAACCACTCGAAAACGAAGCTCACGGTTAACCTAAATAAATGCTGGCTCCAAAGGAAGGGCTTGACAACAAGATTCCATGAAGTGTGAGGCCATCAGGGTCACTATGATTCTATGGTTTGGAGTACCAAATTAGTCAACATGTTTTTATCTATGAGTCAAGAAAAGGCAAATGATGCAGTTTTATCTGATACATTCTCCTCCATTATTATTTTGATCCAGTTGACTATTTCCAGCTCTTTCACCCGACCTCTCCATAGGGAAAACTGAGTGGTGTAACCCTCCGTACTGTAGGACATCGAGTGAGGGTCTATAGCTTCACCCTGGGTCATAGATATTCTGTATAAGAACTGCTTTCTTGTTCCTTGAAGCCCTGAATCATTTAACCACAAGACCTGGGAAGGGTTTAGCAAGGGGAAACATTGGACCATTTGTTTACTAGTGGACTACTCAGATTCAGGGCGCTTGGTCAAAAGGTCAGACATCTGGTGGCAGAATGACCACTGTTCCGATATGGTCACCACAAGAATTTTAGCACTGGAAGAATATAGTGACATGTTGAATAATTTATCACTTAGAATAGGGTACAAATAATGGGAAAAGGCTAAAAGACATTGGTTGCTTCATTACATAATTGGTTTAAAAGAAGTTAAATAAAAAAATCATTGTCCTGCTATTTGTAATTGAGATAATTCTTCACCACAGACCTAAAACTATGTCTTCAGTTTTAAAAGAAATCAATTTTTGCTGATTTTTAGTTGAGGTGTATGGCAGTCCACCACAAGTAATAAAATCACAAATTTGCTAGTTCCCGGCAAAGCTTAGCTCAACCCCTAGTATCTATGGTACAGAGCAGACATTTAGAAGTATCGAAACAGCAGACAGTCAGAAAAGCAAGTCAATAAAAATCCTACTTCAGTTTAAAAAAATAAAGTAAAATGTAATAAACAAAATGACAGCAAAAACACAAAAAAAATTAGGAGAACCAAAGATATTAATTTTTCAAGTTTTAAGGCAAAAGCGCCATGAAAAAGTAAAGCACCAATCAGTAGTGACTGCTCGCAGGTGAACAGGACCTAGGTATAATTTTAAGATGACCGCAAAAGAGCGTAGTTCGTATATGCCAATCAGCTTTGTCCAGGTCAAAGATTTTGCTTTAGGACTTAGGGCCATATGTATCAAAAGAATTTTGCGATTCTCAAATTGCGATTTTTAGCGAATCGCAATTAGAGAATCGCAAACTGCAATGTATGTAGGATTTGCTAAAAATTTTGAGAATCCTACATATTCCTTATTTGCGAATCGCAAATTGAGAATCGCAAATAAGGAATACCTTCCCATTCATTCCTATGGGCTAGGAGGCCCATAGGAATGAATGGGAAGACATTCTCAATTTGCGATTACCAATTAGAGAATCGCAAATTGAGAATGCAATTTCAAGGTTGCAAGGGTGCCAAAAGGATACCCTGTTGCACCCCTGAAATATGCATGTGTGCACATTTTGCGCACATACATGCCCTAAGGGCATGTATGTGCGACATATGGCACTTTTAAAAATCAAAAAGTGCTTTTTTAAAGAAAATCGCAAATTACCACCAACTTGAAGTTGGTGGTAATTTGCAATTCCTTAAGGCCAAATAGAAAATTTATGGTGCTTCCAGAATTGCATTTAAGGAATCGCAATTTGCAATTCCTTAATTGCATTTGCAAAATAGAGAATCGCAAATTTTGCAATTCTCTATTTTGCGATGGCCTTTTGGGATGATACATCCCAAAAGGCTTTTTCCAATTCGCAAACGGGCCGATTCTGAGAATCTGCCCGTTTGCAAACGGGAAAAAGGCTTGATACATATGGCCCCAAGTCTCTGACATAAAAGTCAAAATTTGCCAGCATGGCAGCGTTGCAGGCTGTATCTGAGAAACTCCTCATAAAGTCTGCTGGTCAATGGATGAGATCCCGCTGAAACCCTTGGTTTGGGCGGAAAAAGCTCATATATGGAAAAGTTCAAATTTCACAACCACGGAAGTCCTCCCATCTGCCAGGTGCTTTTTGCTCCTTCATTCTGTCAGGTTTTCTACATTAGGACTTAAGGCCAGATTTATATTCTGACGAATGGCCCGTTTCTCTGCCATGGCGTACTCCATTGCCCTGACGAGATGCTGCCTGTACTCAGTCACCCTGACAGAGATGCCGCCTGCCAGATTTAAAAATTACAGCCAAGCAGGTGGTCATTTCTAAAGCATTGTCAGGAACTGCTGTCGCTGTAGTTCCTGTCAATGCTCCCTCAACATGACAGCCTGCCCCAAACTGTTTTTTCTTTTTTTTTTTAAATCCTGAAACAGGATTTTCTTTCTGAAAGTAAAAAAGATAATGCACCCCTGGCCATGGGAGTCATCTCCCATGATGAGGGGGGATTTTTTGTGTTTTTACTGCCCCTTGCCGCCCGGGTTTGCCTGGCTGTGACAAACACTAAAAAAAACCTACATGTCCGCCATAATTGGGCAAACGGACATCTAGCCATTACTCGGATGGCCCTTACTCCGTTGGGCTGTCAGAGAAGTTTGGTCATGACAATGACGTTGTAGTCACTGTCTTTGCCAAACTTAGGGTCTGCCTGTATTTAAATGTGGCGGGCATACTACTAGGTTGGTGGGGAGGGAACACCGTTGTGATTAAGTGTCCTCTCCACCAACATATAAATTAGGCCCTTAGTCTCTTTTTTTGGAGCTCAAAGTCCTCCAGTGGCAGAAGACTTCAGCCTGTATCTTATGATGAGCTTCACAAGTTCAAATACCTTCTTGCAAACAGTCCACTGAAATGGATTTCCTGCTGCAGAGAAGCTCCAAGTGAGAGAAATCTGTTTATTCAGCCCAGCAAATCGCGCCTTGGTCGAATTGACTCGAGGGTTGGTCCCCATCCTCTGGCAACCAGAATTGTTCCCCATACCTTTTCCCAGGACCTCAGGGACAGCACTTAGGGACAGGACTCACTCCAGCAGAGGCCACCAACAGGTTCTAGTCGAGGCCCAGCTGTAGCTGGTCAGGTGGGCACTTTAGGAAAAGGGCCTCTTGCAGCTTGTTGTGTACATATAGCCATCCAGGTTATCAGCGAACTGACCCTTAGAGTCCACTTCTTTGTCTTTGGTACAAGTGGGAGCAGGTCCACCCCTTCAGGTCTCCTCACAGGTTCTTCTGTCCTTCTACAGGTTGAGAAAGTGTTCTGAGGATGGTGCCTTGACATTTATGGTTGGCACTAGCGAGTGTGTGGGGGTGACTCCTGGCTTATCCCTATTCAGTGGAGTAAAAACTCCCAGGGGCAACTTTACCCACTTTTTCAGCACTTTCTGTTTGCCTTACTGCAAACAATCCCACAGTGCACCTGACTCCTAAAATACAACATGAGGAAACCCTTTCTCTCTTGTGTAAAGCCTATGTGGCCATCCAGAGGAATGCCCAGGGAATTGATAGCTCGCTGCTTCGTGATCGCTCAAAACTCTCCTTACATTTACATGTCAAAAGGCAGGCCCTTTACAAGTTAATGAAGTTCCTGGGCCCACCCTAACCAGTCTTCCTCCAATGGGAAGCAACATTTTTTTTGTTCTTGGAGCAGTTTTCACACCCCATTAGGGTCAAACTCTGTCTGGGCTGCTGCTGTCAGTCTAATGCAAATTAGACTCTAGGAGCTTCAAACAGGAACAAGGTAACTTTAAATAAGTTACTTTTCCTAAATATATCCAAAAAATCTTACTTTACTGTTAAATTGCATTTTTAATAAATATTAAAAATAGTGCTTGAATCATTTTTCTAGCTGGTTCCAAACCTGAGATAGCAGAATTAATATTTGAATCTATAGCTATCTCACAGGACAGCTAGAACCTTCCACATTGAAAATAGTTTTTGGGGCTTGTCACTTTAGGGACACAGTGACATTACATTTCTACATGTTCCACTTTTAAATACCATGCACTCTACCTTGTAGGCTACAAGGCCTACATAGGAGTGAAGTATTAACATTTAAAAGGAAGGGTTTTACCCTGTCAAAAAGGGTTATTTTGACAGGTCGGGCTGCAGCTTTGAAACTGCAGCTGTCAGACTACATTGGCAGACCTGAAACCATTTTCCTTGTCACACTAGTAGATGGCATAATAACTGTAGCAGTCCACAGGGGACATTTAACTTTCCATGCAATGGGTGTAGGTTCTACACTGTATACTATGGCCTTATTGGAGAGTTAAATATGGTTATCGGAGATTAGCCAATTTATGCTTTATGGGTCAGAACGCATACACTGAGCACTAGATGGCAGTACCCCAGTGTGCAGAGTCTAAAATCCAGCAACAAAATTAAACACAAAAATGGGAGAGACCAAACAATAAGAGACATTTCTCACAGAGTCAGTCCTTATCTTTCTGTGTTTGGTTTTGCCAGATTCTTCTTCTCATACCATAGGAGTGCAGGCAGGTCCATGCTTCTATTGCTTTCTAAAATGTTGTCGAATGGAGGATGCTGACTCTTTGCTTTTTCTTCCTTGCCTCTATAACTAAAAAGGACTGATACTCTTTTCATGTATTATTACACAGGAAATGATCTCGGGTACCTGTCGTTGTCATGCTGATATACATATTTTCTATCCCCTTAAGGCACTTCCTGGTCTAGTTTTTTAAGAGTTACCTGGTCTTATAATTCCTAAAGCCCTCTTTCTTCTGTTAGATATCTCCTTTCTTCCTTCAGTTTGTTCCTCAACATGGTTCAGTTGTTCAATTAAAGAATGTGACCTTAATTCTCACTGGATGCACAGTTCTCTTCCTTCTCCTGTCCCTAGCCCCCGTCTTTGCACTTTTGCAGGCCAATAATAACCTTTGAAGGAATCCCAACCTGCTGAAGAGTCAGATGAAGGGAAGGAGCAAGCCTAGGCAAGGCTCTTCTCATTTCCCAAGTGTGATTTAAAACAGCAAGCGCTGAACCATTGTTAAAGACTTTTCGACGTTCCTTCTCACCAGCTGCACATTTCACTTTGTTCTCAAACCCCCAGCTCTTCTCACGTTTGGATTCTGTATTCGCAGGCCAGTAGTGCCTTATTGAAGAATCCTGAGCGGTGTAAGGGGTAAGTTGAAGGGGAGGAGCAAGTATAGTGAAAGCTTATCTCATTGGCCAAATGTTATTATAAACACAACAAGTGCTAGAGTGGCGTGACCGTAAAGTCCTGCTGGCTGGACAGTGGGACAGCAATTTGCCCGCTAATCACTACAAGACCAGTAGAACTCATCTAACTGGCAACAACTTCAAATAAAAAAATATAACAACTTGCAATTTGTTAAGGGGGTGTATTGGATTATTTGACATTATTCTAATGGCTGAAAGCAGCACAATATGGCTGATATAAGAGTCATCCATGAATTGGATGATCCGAGTCCCTTGAGGCACATCGGGATTGCTGAGATATTGAAGATAGATTTAACTTGGAGTAAAAGAATTAACTGTAAACAGCATGATTACTGTCAAGGCAAAGAAGAGGAGCTCAGTGAACAAAAGAGAGTCACTGGTGAGTTGGTGACTCGACCCATAGAAACCACCTTAAATTGCATGAAAGGATGCTCGACCCCTGAACTGTCATCTTACACCATTGCAGTCACACTCTGACTCCCCTACTATGGTGTAGCCACTGTCAAACCTCATTCTCTACAATCAGATAAAATGGAAATTCAGGTATGCCTTCTTCATTTAATAGCCTTGTGTGTTGTGTTCATTGAGCAAAAGCGCCACCAATGGAACTCATTTGTAGAGCAGGTATGTGGGGATTGTGCAAAGTATTATAAATAACTGTGCATGTTCCTTGGCTTAAGATCAATTAGTAAACCGCCTTCACATACTAAACCCCTTTTTAGAAGATCTAAAGCAGACTCATTTTGGTATTCATGAAGGCCCACTTCCCTTGATGGTGGCTACAGCACCCATGGGAAAGAGGGCAACAGTTTACTGGACAGTGAGATTTTAGTTGGTGTACAGGGAGTAAAGAATGCAACTGACTTCAATGAGGGTAGTCTCTGCTGATCAAGACAAGCAGAGCTTTTATACACTTGAATAAATTACCACCTGCCACCTGAGACATGGTACTCTAAACTGCATCAAGTTATAAAAACAATGACGCAAGACTAGTAGCCATTCCAAATTTGCAGGGCCCTGTATTTAAGAAAAAGTGGGAAAAGTTAAGGAAATTAAATAAGAAAACCCAGAGAGCTAATCCTGTGATTCCAGTAAGTAATATTCAGACTCCAGCAATATTGGTTGAGCCCTTCTCAAGCAACAGCCACAATCATTGTCATGGCGAACCACCAAAGTCAATAAATTAAGCTGTGCTTGAACCTCTGGTAGCCTGGCACAAAAGAAGTCAGGCTTAACTTGAAAGCAATGTATAAAGTATGCATGCAGTACTTTAACAGTAATAAAGTACAAACACAACACAAGAAAAAATACCATGCTTATTTAGAAAAATCGAGTACAAATTAATAAATTATTTGACACCAAAATGACAAATATCCAATCAGTAGAACTGGTGATAAACAATTTCAACGATTTATAATAGTACCTAAAAACACAGAGTGCCACTCATGGTCATCTGTTCCTGTAGACCAGGGAAAAGACACAAGTTCAGGCTGACCATGATGGAGCGTGGGCCAGAATCAGGGACCAGGTTAATCCCACTGAAAAAGTTACCTTCCCAAAGTCCGGCATGAAAAGTCATGTTAGTGGTGGAGGAGGCCACAAAGAGCAGGGAGCATGTCCTGGATGGTCGTTGTGGATGGATCTTTCCGTGGCACAAAGATCTTGCCAGACGTCATGGATGGTCATTGCTGGCGATTTGTGTTGGTGGTCACAATGGACTGTTGATGCTGCAGCGTGAAGTGCAGATCTTGCATTTCCAGTCGTTCCTGGCGGTCAATGGAATGCGAAGAGTCAGGTTCACTGGAGCTTCACATTGGGGCTCTGCATGGGTGACAAGATTTCGGGCAAACAGGCCCATTCGTGGTTGCACAGAGGCCAAAACCTCATGATTGCTCCTTTGTGATCAAAGGAGTGCACTCTGATGCCAACCAAGGTCACATGCCCTGGGGAGGCACCTCTTGGGATCAGGGATCCAATCTTGCAGAGGTCAGCAGGGCTCAGCAGGTTCAGTTGCAGCAGGTCAGCTGCGCAGTTGCAGGGAAGACTATGGAACTTGTTATGTCACTGCAGCTCTGAACAGGAGGTCAGTCAGCTGACCCTTGGGGTTGAAGGGAGCAGGTCCAGCGTTCCTTCTCAGACAGCAGGGCAGGACTCAAGCAGCAAGGCAGTCCTCTGGTAGTAGAGAAGTCTTTCTGTAGTATCCACAGGTCCCGGAGTGTACTGAAGAGTTGGTCTGAGGATCCAATATTTATACCTGGTGCCAGCATTGAAGTGGGAGAAACTTCTAGACTTCTCCCCTTCATCTGGTTTTTGAATACCTTGTCTCCCTTCCCTGGTCCCAGGATGTCTAGAGTCACAAAAGGGTAGTGTGAATGAAGTTCTTTGTGTGTGCGCTGAGGCAGCTCCTTTCAAGTACAAGTGTGGTAGGTGATAGCTCTGAACCCCCCCCCCACCTCCATTAGGTCACGATCCATCCTGCCAACACCCCCTCCCCCTTTGTGATACTGTCTGGGAGGAATACACAGAGGCCAACTAGACCTAGTCATGTGAGCCAGGGTACAGGCTGCGGGCAACAAATGGTTAGGACAAGAAAATGACAAATATCTAAAAGTGACATCAGAATTGTGACTTAGAATTCAACTTTACCATTAAAGAGGATTTTAAATTACAATTCTCTAGAGACCTAACATGACATTTCTATCTGTTCCCAAACAAAAGGTATCACTTATTAAATATAATAAGGCAAACGAATGCTATCTTATGGGAGAGGTAGGCCTTGCAGTAGTGAAAACAAATTTTACAGTTTTTCACTACCAGGAAATGTAAAACGTAAATGTACATGTCCAACATTTTAAATATGCTGCACCCTGCCCTATGGGCTGTTAAGGGACTACCTGAGGGATGAATTATATATACAAAAAAGGAAGATTTAGGACTGGTAAAAGGTTTATTTTGCCAGGTTGAAATGGCAGTTTAAGATTGCACACAGGCTGCAATGACAGACCTTAGACATATTTTAAAAGGGCTACCTAAGTGGGTGGCAGAATAAGTGCTGCAGGCCCAATAGTAGCATTTAATTTTCATGCCCTGGGGTTAAGTAGTGCCACTTTACTAGGGACTTATAAGTAAATTAAATGTGCAGGCTGGGTGCTTGCCTCTTTTATCATGTTTAAATGAGGGATCACTTTAGCACTTGTTAGCTGTATTAAAGTGAACAGAATTCTAAAAGCCAACAAAAATCGGTTCAGAAAACAGGAGGGGTGAAGGCAAAAGGTTTGGGGGTGACCCTGCAGAAAGGGCCAAGTCCAACAAGCAGTAAAGGTGTTTCTGTTTTTGGAAAACTGGGGGGTTATGGGAAAAAAGGAAACCTCATAGTTACATTCCGCACTGGGGACACCTCAAATGACCCAGTCATTCTGGAAGTCTATATCCCTTTGCTTCCCCATGCAGCTGAATCAAGTGTGGTGAAGCCGTCTACTGGCATTAAAAATCATGCTTTTAAGGAGACCCCCACACTGGTAAGGAGGGTGAGCAAGGCACTAGCAACTTAGAACAAAACTAAGTACTTTTAGTTAATGAGCTCAAGTCAATAGTATCAGCAAATACACAAGTGCTGCATAACCATATCTTCGGAAATTGGCCAAGTACAACCAATGAGTATCAATCAGAGGCTAATTGTGAATAAATGCATTGAAACAAGGAAGCCCCTTAACAAATTAGCACCATATTCCTGGCAGCCTGTGTGTAGGGGTACTGTTAAGAGAAGTATGCCATCATTGATAAACATATCAGGCAAGATAGCACTAAACGACCGGTTAACTATACGCAGTCTGTCACAGTGTCCAAAGATGGTCCAGAGATGTTCCCAGTAATGCCAATATATTAGGTTTTTTCCCATCAAATGTAGGATGCCCTGAGAATACTTAGACATCGTAAGTGTCACAGTAAAGCCACCCATTGGAAGCAAGGTTAGACAAGTAATGCTAGTGACTTAAGACATGATAGAATAGCAAACCTTGTCCTTGTTCATGCATGGGGGATAAGGTCACAAAATCTATAAGGGAAGGGTCTATGTTACTGAATCCTTCCACAGTAAAAGAGCAATCCAGCTTCCCATAAAGCTCGCACTCGGACATCATTGCTGCACATTATGTTAAATTAAACATTCTAATGGAAACTGGTAACAATCTTAAGTGTTGACTCACAGTACCTCACATTGTCAACCTGATTGGATTTGGTCAGCAGCTTCATGACCCCCTCCCCAGCACTGAATCTGACCTCCCAGGAGCCCCTGATCTTGTCGCCCAAACAGACTAGGACACTGTTTCCTTAACCATCACTTTTCAACGCAGGCAAGGCTGTTAAAATGGGTTTTGGGAACACTGGGGGAGCATAGAAGGTAGCATAAGAAGTGGACTTGCTGAGGTTTCTGTCAAACTGATAGGATACAAAATCTATATAAAACCAGCTGCTTCAAAGAAAAAACATACAGTTAAACAGTTATTGGATGTTCTTTCTAAACAGAAGGCATAATTACTGCTTACCATAGGTGCTAGCTGGGACATGGAAGACACTGGAAAATTCCAACTCTTTCTAAGACATCAAGGATGTGTTACGCTTGGGACCTCTCTGATACACGCCTTAAATGTCCTGCGCACTTTGAATGAGGGGGTTAGGACAGCTGCTGGGAGTGCCCTGCAGGCTCGCATCAACATGTCCTTCAAAGAAGGCAATTCCTGGTGGCCCCCTCCCCCAGGGACAGGACCGGCTGAGACGGAGGCTGCCAGCACCAGATAGGGTTGAAGGCCCACAGACAATCAGACAATAGCACTGCCTTCAGGGGCCTGCTACATTCATAGAACTGGGCTTGATGTGGATGGCGAGAGCTTCCTAAGGGACCTGTGACCCTGCATTGAGGAGGCCCCTAATACCAGCTGACACCTGCTATCCCATCCTGACAAGAGCTGCTGCAGCCAATACCTCCACCTCAGCTGGGGCTGACCAAGAGAGGCGCAACGGTCCTGTGGGCTGCCCCAGCCCATCCCCTGCAATGGCACATGGGACGAGAAGAGGAGTGCCTCATAATCCTGTGCCTTCATGGGGGTGCCAGGTGTGCCCTGCGGACCCACTGTAATACCACCCCTGAAGAGGGCAATTCCTGGCATTCTCCAGCTGCAGCGACAGGAGCGGGCAAGACTGGGGCTATCAGTGCCGGACAACGAAGTAGGCCCACAGCGAATAAGTTTGCCTTTGGGGGCCTGACGCATCCGCAGAACCAGTCTTGGCACCAGCGATGTGAGCTGCCTATGAGATTCACGGCCTATACAGCAGGGGGCCCTGCACTGGCTTGCATGCTGCTTTCTGAGGTGGCTGAGCCTCAGGGGCGCGCACGGGGGACCTTAGTGAGAGACAAGGCCCTTGGCCCAGGCATGGGACTCGAGTGCCGCCAGAAGATAGAGCGGGTGAGCGGTGGCGAGAGGACCCTACGGGAGGCGGTAGATGCTGCATGCTGGGGTGTAGCTTAGTTCCCATTTAAGGGCCCCCATGTGATCTGGGGCTTTTGTGCTGCGCCCAGGTGGGTCCCTGATAAAACCTGTGGTCCTGTCTGCCAAACAGAAACAGCCACTCATTGGGCCTCCCCTGTGACTCCGGGCCTGCTCGTGCCCCCAATCCTGATGGCTCTGGGGTGAGACGGGGCTCTGGGGGGACAACGGACAATTGCGGCGCTCTCTAGCCACCCTATTACAGCTGACTGGGACATGGTGGTGGCCTGTGAGTACTAGATGCGGCACTCCAGACATTTCTTTGTTCTCAATTGCAGACTTGCCTGGGGCAGACCCTGGCAGCTGCATATGCTCATGCCCCCTGGGCCTCTGGAGTACAGGGCCGGGGTGTGGCATGTGCCTCCCCCCTAGGCCTGTCTGACATGGGGAAGCTGGAGGCACGGTCGTCCAAACTGGCGTTTGAGAAGAAATCAACTACTCCTTACTCTACTTGGCCAAGCTGTGGTTCCAACACAAAGGAAAAGCTCACTACTTCACTGGCGCCAAAGCAGCGATGAAATTCTCCTGACAGCTGGCAAATTCCAAGGCCAATTCCCGCGTGGGCTCCACACAGCAAGATAACAGCCGCCTAAGCGATAACGAATGAGATGACCTTCGGGGCTATTCACAACGACATGACTGCATGATGAGAGTCCTGCTCTGGACCCTTGCGCCTCAAACTCTCCCACCTCTGATTTTGAAGCTTGGCCCTCGATGACAATAAGTACCTACGATATGCTCTGATCTGATCAAGGCCTTGAAGTCTTCTTTGATGTGCTCACATCGACCCTACCGGGGGTCCTTCTGCTACTTGTTGACCACCCAGTTGGTCCATGACTGGGAAGTTTGCCTGGCTCTCTGACACCTCACAAGATGATTCCCATTGCATACTACTGTTGTTTGGGTATGATTTGGGGAGGCGGTGGGATAGGGTCTCTCAACCGATTTGAGGAGTTGAGGTGGGTGGAGTCTGGCTATGTTGGACTGTTTGTTTTTCCCTGTTCGTTCCATCCCTGGCACACACCTGGTGAGACACCACCCCAATGCATTTCCACCTCTGGCAGGCATTTGGCACCCTGACCATCCGGCTATGTCAAGTATCCTTCCTTTGGTAGAGGATGACCACCATAAGAATGTGACATGGAATGTCTGCGGGCTAAAGGACCAGCGGAAGGCCAGGCTGGTTCACGCCTATATTAATAGACACCACATAGACTTCTGCTTCCTCCAGGAACTTCACTTAACCCTGGCAATTGTCCCTGCCTTCGGGCTGGGTAAAGTGCTAAGACTCATGCATCCTTGTACTCCATTTACTCTCAGGGAACTGCCATACTTATTTGCAAAGGGCTGCCCTGGCTCAGGTGACAGGCACTATGCGAAAGACAAGGGCGATTTGCAATCGTCGCTGGAACCCTACACATGCACCCAGTCAAAACGGACAACCCAGAGTTCTTTGTCAGACATTTGGCACTTAATCACCACAATGGGCCCTGGAGCTATCTGGGGAGGCGACTTTAATGTCATCCTAGATCAAACTGCAGACTGCTCCAGGCACCTCTAGAGGACCCCATCTCAATGCTACGGCGCAGCTCCACATGCACATGTGCGACAATTGCCTATCCGATGTTTGGCGACTGAAACATGCTGATGCATTGCGTTAAGTCCACCCATGGTACATGGTCTAGAATAGATTATTGGTTACTCAGCTGAGACGCCCTCACCTAGGCCACCGACATGCAATACTTGCCTCACACTGTATCCGATCACGCTCCAACCTACTGGAGATATCCCCTCCGCTGGCCATCCCGCATGCCTTTACCTGGTGCCTAGCCCCAAAGCCCTCCACAGCCCAGTATTCGGAGATGAAGTCTGAATGGCAATCATTGGCTACTACGCCCATAACAAGGGTTTGGTAGCCTCCCCGACGACACTGTGGGAAGCCTTTAAAATCGTAATCTGCGGAGTCTGTATAGCGAAACAGTCAGGTATATTCAAAGTGATACACGCTCAATTAGAAGCACTAGAAAGGGAAATCAGCTCCCTTAAACTGGAATTCTACGAAACGTAAAATGTACATGCTCTAGCTGCCATTGCAGAAACTCCCTGCATACGAAGAGGAGGCTCAGAGGGAAACCCGTTACCTACACCGGGAAGTGACTGCGCAGTGCTACGGCGAAGGCGACTATCCCGGGAAGACACTAGCTAATATGCTCTGTAAGTCATGGGACGCTGCATATGTCATGGAGCTTCTCGACAACCAGCAGAGAAGTCACACAAAACCCAAAGACCTGCTACAGACCATGGCACCCTTCTACTCTCAGATGTACAGTGCAATGGTCATACCTGACGCGGCATCCCTGGCTGCCTACCTCGGCTGCTGTGGCTCGATCCAGCCCATTGCCTGTACCTAGATGCCCCCAGGTGACCCTCCCCAAAGACACAGCACTGGGGTTAGACGGCACATCACCTCCTTCTACAATTAATATGCTACAATTCGAGCCCTCCACCTTCTCCCTGGCATCCAGAGGGCTGATGCCGTCCCTACTATAAGCGGTCATTGTTGCAAACTGAAACCAGCCAAACCCGCCAATCTCTCCGACTCGTACCGACCGCTTTCAATGATAAACGTCGACAACAAGATATTTGCTAAACTCCTTGCCAGTGGGCTACTTCCTTTACTGCCAGAAGTTGCCCATACAGACCAGTCGGGATTCATGATGGGCCGTTCAATGGCCCATAGCCTCCTCACGATGTTTGCCCTTATGCATGCCATAGACACTCAGCTGGCAGCGGCTGCTGCCTTATTGAATGCCACTAAGGAATTCAATTCCCTGGAATGGGCGTACTTGTTCCATCTTCTCCCACGGCTCAGCCCTCGGTTCCTGCATCTGATCGGCCTTTGATGTACTTCCCCAACTGCATGTTTCCACCTCTATTGAGTGATTTCCGCCCCATTCTCCCTTACTCGTGGGACCAGGCAGGGATGCCCCGTCCCCTGACCCCTGTCCTATTTGCCATAGAGATGGAGCCACTGGCTGCTCGGCTGTGACAGCACCATGTCCACAAGGGCCTCAACTTCACTTCTAGGAGGATATTAGTGTCCATGAACGCAGATGACATCACGGTATAAATACGAGAACCTCAAATGAACCTGTTCCCTGTTATATGTGGGGCAATAAGATTTGATGGGTACTCTAGTATCAATCTAAACTGGGCTAACTCCACCCTATTTCATCTCACCACAGGTATGCAACCGTTTGAATCCGAATACCCTCTGCAGTGGGCCACTGACCCGGTCCATTATCTGGTTATCTGGCTCAGCCGAGACACAGATGAAATCTGGAGGGCAAACTATGGAAGGGCTATGGCCTGGTTCGAATCCCGACCTGGACCTTGCTGCCCCTCTCCATGGCGGGGAGGATAGCCATTGCTAAAATCAGTGCTCTGCCCAAATTCCTTTATCACTTCATCAACCTCCCACTCCTGCTAACCACACAATTTCTGAAATGACTGCACTCAAATTTGATTTGCCTAGTCTGGGCAGGCAAACAGCAACAGATCATGTGGGAGACGCTCACCCTGCATTTCCAGCAGAGAGATCTCAATGCGCCTGATATGACCCTATATGTGTACTGCGTACAAGCCCAATACATACATTTCTGGCTATATCCCACACTGTTTCAGACTCACATGGTGGTGGATGCAGACCAGGCAGCTCCTTGTCCCCTTGATACTGTGCTATAACAGCCCTACATACCTCCATGCATGGAGATTGACACAGTGGTGTGCGTTTGCTGGGCGTGGGATGGTCTGCGTTCTTTGCCCAGCTGTCATGTACATACGCTTCCTCTAGCCCACTTGCACACAATCCCATGCTCTGACCGCTGCAGGACGAAGGTGATGGAGGGCAAACCCACCGGCGAGGTCTCTTTACTTTTGGGGATCTATACACAGATAGTTAGTATTTGCCCCCACTTGAGGCCAGAGAGTGCCCCCTCCATACCGCGCTAGATGTCCTCATCTACTATCAGCTGCATGACACGTTCCCCATGCCACCTTCCACAATGCATGTGTTGGGCCATCTGTTAATGAACTCCTCCACCCACAAACTGGTCACTCGATTGTAAGCTGAGATCCAAGGAAAGATGCTGGGGTGTGCCCCTGCGGCTTGCTTGGCATGGGAACTAGACACCAGCCCCCCATCTCTGAAGCAAGATGGATGTACCGCTGCGGACCGACTGTGGCTCTGTCAGCTAATTACCGACTTCGGCTCATTCACTGTAAGTTCTTACAAAGATTTTACTGCACACCGGTGCAACTGCATTGTAAGGGCCTAGATGAGTAGGCACGCTGACTGAGATGCGCCGCACCACAGGCCGCATTCCTCCATCTCGCATGGGAGTGCCCACACATAGACCTAGCCCAGATCACTGGTCTCACTGCCACAGACCCCCCTGGTGTGACTCCTGGGATACATCAAAGATGTCCCCTCAAAGCTCGACATCTCACTGAAATGCTATTACTTCTGGCTAAAAGACGGGCAGCCATTCATTGGGGCAGGCGTCCCACGCTTACAGGTGCAGATTGGCAGCGATATGCTGTGTACTGCCAGGAGCAAATCTCCAATTAATGGGAGAGCATGCCACTGAGGTCCCTTCCCAAGGACATTTGGGAAACACTGACAAACTACTTGAGACAAAGAGATCCCACTATCACACCAGAGACGGAGGGGGGCCTGCCAGCTGCAGGAACAGACCCTCCACCTGTTGAGGTGACCTATGCGCCCGATTGATTGCCCCCTACGCACTCGCCGGCGAGATCAACGAACCTGAGACGTCTGGGAGTAGCGTGCCTGATTGATTTGGACATTCCCTCTGATGTGGTGATTTGCTTGCCTTTCTTTACATCAAGGAAATATATAAACTGTAGTGTTCTGTCTATACCCTGACTTCCCTCCTCAACCCTCCCTATCCTTTCCTGAGGTTCTTACCTTGTTGATGTTACCTTTTCAAAATGCTAATACATTTGTTTTTTTAGCACTATACATTTCCCGCCAACAGTCTGAAAGGGCCTCAAAATGTTGGAGGAGTGTCAATTCAGAACTAAATTCATAAAAAAGAGTTTCTACTCATTCCCCTTGTTTCATTGCACTGCTATACATTGAAGGGCAATGTCTCCAAAAAGTACACTTGGAAAGTTGGAAAGAAGTTTCAGGAGAAACAACCTTTTGCCTTTATATTATACTAGTTTCCAGTAATATTGTAATATTGTGGGATCAAAGATAATTGTATGGCTTCATCTATATTAAGCCCACACAAAAAGAAGCTACCCTGAATAAATCTCTGATTTCGCACAAATTGACAAGTACTATGCACTAATTTAGCGGGGCACTGAGTACCTCAAAAAATCTGAAGGACTGTCCTCACACACCACCAGGTGTCATGCTTCATCATTGGCAGTCCTCGCTCTCTAGAAACTGCGTTTGGTAGAGAGCGGGCCTACACCTGGAGACAGGGAGGCACTTCTAAAAACTGAGTGCGGGCCCGTGATAAAGTGAAGGTTTAAAAACCAATGTAAACACCAAAATACATTTATTTGTTAGGTATTTACTTGATATTAAAAATCAATGTGGAGATTTGGGGAGCGAGTACCCCATCGCCACCAGTGTCGTCAACATATTTCTGCCATATTGGCCCAAAGGGTCGGTGGCATTAATCAGGACAAAGTAACTAGGGCTCCTATCTAACCTTATCTGGGTTAGAGACTACCACTACGTAGGGTGACCTGTGTCATCCTCTACCTAAAGTCGGGGTTTCTTGAAACCTGTAAAATAATGGTAAGATTGTGTCAGAAGGGGGGTGCCCATATTTTAGAATCAGAAAATAACAACAAATACACCATGCATATTATCAAAATTACGCATGTGGATGTGGAACACATGTGACTGCAAGCGTGGCACACATAAATAGTTGAAATCCTTAAGTGTTGTGAGACCAGCTCACATTCTTACCCCAAGTAAGGGTCCTTATTGCCCCATGGGAAGAGGGACAGAGGGATCCTTGTAGTCACACTCTAAAGATAAAATAATGAGAGGTAAATAATCACAAATGCAATATGGACACATTCTCAGACCAGGGGCTCCAAAATGCGAAGCTTCTGGTTACTCATTCATCCACCCATTCACCCCTTACTGCCTCAAGGTGTGTCCCTTGCCATTTTCCTAAAAGCGTCCTCTCCTCTACCTCGCTGGTGGTGGATTACGCGAGGGCCTGCTCGTTTTATAGGTACCTTTTAAATACCTTAATTGGCTCATTAGCAGCACATGGTGAAATTGGTGGCGAAATCTGTGCCCCAAGATCCAATGTCCGGGCGCGCTGCCTGGACGGTGCATCCAATTAAAGCCGGAGCACTGATTGCCCAACGAACTGGAGACCCGGCGGTAGCGAGTGACGCAACCGCCAGGTGAAAGTACCTGAGCTGCTAAGTTTCCGGTGTCCCAAACAAGGTTGCCTGGGGGCATAGAGGTGTGATGACGGGCGGACGCGGGTCCGATCCGTCTGTTTACGGCGTGTTATGAGAAGAAGCCGGGGGCGTGGCTTCAGACATGCGTCTGTGTAGTCAAGCAGCCGCATAAACTGACAGCGGTGCTGAATGAATGAGGCATCTGTGAACTATTGCTGCTTTGTGTTTCATGCACAATAAATGTAAACAAGGGGAAGGAGAGTGCAAATATATTAATCGTGTTGATAAACCGATTATTATCCAGCAGATAAAGGCAGAGCTATAGTTGTTATGTATAAACATATGTATACCTCCGAATGCATCTGACTTTTGTCCGACAGCAACAGCTACGAAATCATCGAGACTGACCCGACACCGAGACTTACCAACAAGATCAAAACCCTAGGGACGGAGAGCCTGCTGAACGACTGGATCACAAAACACGAAGCGGAGTTTCTAGTGGGTGACACACCACGCACACCAAGATTTGATACCCTTCCCAAGATACACAAAAACAAAGATCCACCACCAGGTAGGCCGATAGTATCGAGGATTGGCTCATTGCTAGAACCACTTTCACAGTTTTGTGACTGGTTCCTTAACCCCTTCCCTGCGGCGCAAATTCCGTTGCGGTGCGGGGATTTAATTAGGGGGCGTAGCCCCTTGCATGCTCAGGATGGCCCCCGGCCGTCCTACATCACGGTAGGCGTGTGCGGAGGACAGCCGGGGGCCTTCCGAACTCCGCCCACTAATTAATTCTTCCGCACCGCAGCGGAATTTGCACCGCGCTGGGGAATCGGCGGCGTTCGGACGGCCCCCGGCCGTCCTGAGCACACGCC
Source organism: Calotriton arnoldi (assembly GCA_963921515.1). Lineage (NCBI taxonomy): Eukaryota > Metazoa > Chordata > Amphibia > Caudata > Salamandridae > Calotriton > Calotriton arnoldi. Next base: position 1,905,030 of record CAWUFW010003035.1, read on the forward strand.
CACTGTGACGCAGGACGGCAAGACATCGCCACATATCTGAGAGACACTAAAGATGTCCTATGCTTACTTAGAGACATGGAACTCAACCCCACAGATGATTGGCTCATCACGATGGACATCGAGGCTCTCTACACGAGCATTGCACAAAGACGGACCTTGACAGTTGTTGAACACATCCTACAGGAGAGAGATTGGCAATTCATGACCCCAAGACATTTCATTCTAGAATTATCCATAATTGGCGCTTACTGAAAATTTCTTTGAATATGAGGGCACGATATACCATCAGATAAAAGGCACATCTATGGGGAGCACTTTTGCCCCCAGTATGGCCTGCCTCAACATCCATCACTTCGAGATTGACCACATCTACAACCCAGACAACCCCTATAGGCAACAGTTGAGACTTTGGCGCAGATACATTGATGATGTCTTGATAGTGTGGCGCGGCAAAAAAGAACAAGCAATAGAATTTGCAGAATGGGTGAACTCAAAGGACGAACATTTGAAATTCACATATACTATCAACAAACACGAAGCAATCTTTTTACACCTAGTTATAACACTGGACCACAATGGAATGAAATCAAGAGTCCACAACAAGACAACGGACAAAAACAGTCTCCTCATGTTTGAGAGCTTCCACCCAAAGGCACTATGACAGAACCTCCCCATAGGCCAGTTCCTTCGCATCAGGAGGAACTGCTCCTCCCTGGACGTCTATGATACACAAGCACAAACCTTGGAGGAAAAATTAGTCAGATGCCACTACCCTAAAAAACTAGTGACAAGAGCAAGGAAAAGAGCTAGGAACAATAATCGGGATGCTCTGCTTGAGAACCAGGAGAAACAAGACAACGAGAGAATGGTGGGTGTCACAACATATAACTCCATTTCCAATAGGGTCCAAAATATAGTGCAGAAAAATTGGCACATTTTGAATGGGGCAGAGAAACAATGGCCTCAATCCTTGTTCACTTTCAAAAGGAACACGAATATCCGCGATGAACTGGTTCACGCAAAAACCCCATCCCCACAAGTCCAAACCCAGACAACCCTGTTGTAACACCAGCGGCCGGTGGGCCACTATCCCTGTGGGAACTGCGTAGCTTGCCAATACAAACGACCCACGAAAGAGGTGGACATAAAAATGGGGAAACCATGGATCTTGAAGGACTTCACCAACTGTAACAGTGAAAATGTCGTATATCTCATTACATGCCAGTGTGACCTCTTCTACGTAGGCATGACCACCAGGAAAATAAAAATGAGAATCAATGAGCACCGAAGTGCCATTAGGTGCAAAAGAAACACCACCAAACTGACAAGTCACTATTTAGAGAAAGGTCATCAGGATGGGGACCTGAAATGGGTGGTCCTTGAGAAAATTAATTCTATTTGCCCAAACATACAAAAGAGACTCCACACCCGTGAACAACGCTCGATGTACCGTCTAAGAACATAGGAATCTGGTCTAACGACGACATCCCATGGCTTCAGATTGGACAATAAAGCCACAATAACGCAGAATATTATTTATGAGTACCCGTGGAACACAATTCCAGAAACAGACATATTTACAAATAGGTCTATCCTCTGAATTATGTCCCCATTAAAACACCTGGAACTCCCTTCATGTAACATTTTTCCCCTCCCTCTTTCCCCTTACAGGCCTTTATTTCCCACCTTGAAATCAGCATCATTGATGCTGAGAAGGGTAAATTTTTTTTAACATACTTAAAAAAAAAAAGTTATCTAGGCCCCTCCTCACCTCCTTGTACATAATAATCGGCTTATCAACACGATTAATATATTTGCACTCTCCTTCCCCTCGCTTACATTTATTGTGAATGAAACACAAAGCAGCAATAGTTCACAGATGCCTCATTCATTCAGCTCCCCTGTCAGTTTACGCGGCTGCTTGACTACACTGACGTCTTTCTGAAGCCACGCCCCCGGCTTCTTCTCATAACACGCCGGAAACAGACGGATCGGACCGTCATCACACCTCTATGCCCCCAGGCAACTTTGTTTGGGACACCGGAAACTTATCAACTCAGGTACTTTTACCTGGCGGTTGTGTCACTTGCTACCGCCAGGTCTCCAGTTCATTGGGCAATCAGTGCGCTGGCTTTAATTGGACGCACCATCCAGGCAGCGCACCCGGACACCGGATCATGGGGCACAGATTTCGCCACCAATTTCACCATGTGCTGCTAATCAGTCAATTAAGGTATTTAAGAGGTACCTATAAAACGAGCAGGCCCTCGCTCAATCCACCACCAGCAGGGGAGAGGAGAGGACGCTTTTAGGAAAATGGCGAGGGACGCACCTTGAGGCAGTAAGGGTGTGAATGGGTGGATGAATGAGTAACCAGAAGCTTCGCATTTTGGAGCCCCTGGTCTGAGAATGTGTCCATATTGCATTTGTGATTATTTACCTCTCATTATTTTATCTTTAGAGTGTGACTTGAGGGGTCTCTCTGTCCCTCTTCCCATGGGGCAATAAGGACCCTTACTTGGGGTAAGAATGTGAGCTGGTCTCACAACCCTTAAGGATTTCAACTATTTATGTGTGCCACGCTTGCAGTGACACGTGTTCCACATCCACGTGCGTAATTTTGATAATATGCATGGTGTATTTGTTGTTATTTTCTGATTCTAAAAAATGGGTATCCCCCTTCTGACACAATCTTACCTTTATTTTACAGGTAGAGGATGACACAGGTCACCCTACGTAGTGGTAGTATCTAAACCAGAAAAGGTAAGACAGGAGCCCTAGTTACTTTGTCCTGATGAATGCCATAGACCCTTTGGGCCAATATGGCAGAAACATGTTGACGGCACTGGTGGCGATGGGGTACTAGCTCCCCAAATCTCCACATTGATTTTTAATATCAAGTAAATACCTAACAAATAAATGTATTTTGGTGTTTACATTGGTTTTTAAACCTTCACTTTATCACGGGCCCGCACTCAGTTTTTAGAAGTGCCTCCCTGTCTCCAGGTGTAGGCCCGCTCTCTACCAAACGCAGTTTCTAGAGAGCGAGGACTGCCAATGATGAAGCATGACACCTGGAGGTGTGTGAGGACAGTCCTTCACTTTTTTTTAGATGGCCAGCACCCCACTAAATTAGTGCATAGTGCTTGTAAATTTGTGTGAAATCAGAGATTTATTTAGGGTAGCTTCTTTTTGTGTGTGCATATTAGGTTTGGAGGCCAGCTCACCCTGAACACAGCGTAGCCTCTAGTTCCCTCTCCTAGAAAACTCTAGGGTTCTGTGTGTGGATTTCATCTATATTAACCCTTCATGCAGTGCACACCAGAGGATCCCTGTTCCATGTCATATTAAAAAGCTCATTTAATGTGTAGATCACAGTCTATTGTGGGCTAAACTGATCTGCTGGGTTTCTTTAGACTTCAACTTGAGGGCAATTATCTTTATTCAGACACTTGGGTACACGTGTGACTTGGCCCCACCGCTGTCTCATCAGAAAAAGTATTTACAAACAGAGGTCTAAAGTTGGATGATAACCTCACACTCCTGCTTTTTAATATCTTTGTAGCTGACTTGAGATCTGACTGGCTAGCTTAAGCTTTTCTCCCTCATCCTGGGTGTACAGGAAATTTCCATAGGGCAATGTGCTGATGACACATTCATCTTAGATAAGGCAGTGGTCGGTATATAAAGGGTGCTTCCTACCTTCAAAGGTTACTATGTGGGTATCAACCTCACCACATACACTGAGAAAGCAAAAATGTTAATCTTGGGTGGAAAACTTGTGAAATAAGGTTGTTGGATCTAGATAAACAGAATTGGAACATGTCATGGCATAGAGACATCTAGATTCTATGTCAGGACCGGAGGCGAGGATTATGCTTAAACTCTCTTCGCTTTATTCAAACAGCAGCTTATTTTTAAAACAACATTTCTTCAAACTTCCATATAAAGCGAAGAAAAAACTAAAAGTCCCAGAAGTCTCTGGGAAATGACATCACATTACAACCAATAAGAGTCCAAAAGTAGTTCCCTTGATGGCTAATCAGGATCCCCATGGCGATGTAATAGTCCTCTCTTTACTCTGATCCCCCTCTTTCTTCGCTGCTCGCTGCCCAAGTTTAGTGCTTTTTCCTTCCTAATGGTCCTTATGGGGCTTTGCGAGTGTTTTTCAATAAGAAGCTTGATGTTTGTTATGTGCATTCCACTGTATAACTGTGTTTGGTAAACTGCTTGATCGCGGAGGCGCTACTCGCTACTTTGCGATCGTAATTGTCGGTGCTGTGCCGCGGTGCGGTCCTCCGCCCGCTAGGGGGCACGCAACTCCGGTGGGCTTTCGGCTCCTGACGCGCATTTCCTGTCAGTTTCAACTGACGGATCCGAGTCCGTACGGAGCCGACACCGCCGAGAGCCTTGTTCCTGGGAGACGGACGCTTCAAAGGGGTCTGTATTTACTTTTGTGAACGCCTTGAGCGCAAGGTCTGTATTTGTGTTTGCTGCCCGACGGGGCCGATTATTTTGCCGATCTGTTCGTGACCGCGAGGGTCACTCAAGGAACACGGTCCCCAGGCTAAAGAATTCCCCAACTACATATCAGCATCAGGGGAGCAGTGTTCTTGGGGAAATACCCCGATTGTGCGGCGTTGCCCACTTAAATCAGTTCACTGAAACCCAGTGATTTAAACTTCAGCCGGTGGCTGTGTTGAAATCCTACCGTGTGGGAGAGAATGTTAGAGGCACTGTTAAGAGGGATCCTTACCCTTACCTGTTCACCTTTTTTCCTGGGAAGATAATAAATATGGAAACCTCAGAAGAAGTTTATGGGGACCCTTTAGATAGTATCCCATGGGATGATGACTTCTACGGCGCGGTAGATGCTTCCATTTACCGTGCAGTAGATGAAGCCATAGCCCCTATGGAAGAGCGTCTGGCCCAATTAATGGCGCGGGAATGCGCAAAAAGATGCCAGCCGGCTCATAACGCAAGTAATCCAACACCTACCTCACCAGAGCCCATTCCTTCTGACACTACACCAGCTAAACGACCTAGAGAGGAAGGAGTAGATGTGGATGCTTTTGAACGTCTGAGACAGGCCTTTATGGCCAGGACCCTGCCTCCGGTTCCTCCCACGAAGCCTGAGCCACAAACAATGGACCCTCCCCCGCCACCCCCAGATTTTCAGGACGATGATCCCTCAGATGAGGAGGCAGGCTCGTCCAGGCCTTGGCGGCTCTCCCCCACCCATACTTAGGTACCAGTAGAAACCACTCAGTCCGATATGTTAGACCCAGACCAAATTTTACACCCCCGTTCAGCGGATTGGTTCCCATGCGACAAGGTGGCGGAATATGTGGCCAACCGACTGCGTAAACCCCTTGAAAAAGAAGCACACAGTTGCCTTAGGGCAAAATGCCCCAGACCTTCGTTGGAGGGTAAGGTAGCACTGACACCAGACATTGATCAAAAGATGGCCACTTTTCTCGCAAAGTTTGTCAAGGCCCCGAAGAAGGGAATTGACCGGTCCTGGCGAGCTTGCCAGGATAAGCTTCTGGATGCAGTGGGTCCCATGACAAAAATCCTCGACATGGCAGCGGATGCCATGTCTTCGGGCGCCTTGATTTCCCCGGAAGCGCTCTCGGGGTGGGCACAGAGGGCAACTATCTTTTTAGGTGATGCCAACTGCGCACTATCCACGGAGCGCAGAAGGTCACTGCTTATCAAGGTGGACCCGAAACTTGGAGACTTAGCCGTGTCGGAGGCAGGGGCGGTGGCCCAGGGAGGACTATTTGGGGAACCTTTCATCAAGGAACTGGGAAAATTTGTAAAGACTTTTACCTCCCTTGATAAGGCCCAGACCTCTATAAAAAAGGTTTTCTCCCCTCTGGTTTCCAAGGGGCCGGCCGTGGCAGGGGCCGCTTGGCCGGCCGAGGTTCCTCACAACCCTACTCCAGAGGGCAAGGCTCCAGGCGAGGTAACGGCTACCAGGACCAAACGCGTTTTGCGAACTTCTACCCTACCAGAGGACAGCGTTTCCGACGAAGAGGCCAGAAGGGTCAATCCGCCAACATTAATGCCGGTGAGTGTACAACCTTCCTCAGGGGTTCAAGTGGGTGGACGGCTAGCGGACTTGGCCAGAGAATGGCGCAAGCTTACATCAGACGCATGGGTCTTGCAGACCACCAAGGATTTCAGATAGAGTTTTACGGAACTCCTTATCAGAGATCCAGACCACGACCAATTCAGTTCTCTGAAGAAGAGATGAGTCTGATAGATGCAGAAATACAGGACTTACTATCCAAACGTGCTATCCAACGCATGACCATTCATCCCCGAGGGTTTGTCAGCAATATCTTTCTAGTGGACAAGACCGACGGCGGTCAACGGCCGGTGATAAATCTAAAAGAATTCAACGAATGGTTGGTATACCGCCATTTCAAAATGGAGGGAATCCACCTCCTTCGAGATGTCTTACGGCCCTCCGATTGGATGGCCCGTCTAGACCTCAAAGATGATTATCTGGTGATGCCAATTTTTCCACCACATCGACACTTCCTGCAATTCCTGTGGCACCAGCAGGTGTTCGAATTTTTGAGTCTTCCCTTTGGCTTATCCTCGGCTCCCTGGTGTTTCACCAAGGTTCTCAAACCCGCGGTGGAACACCTTCGAGCGCGAGGCGTCCGTCTTATCGTTTATCTGGACAACATGCTCATCATGGCTCAGTCCCCTACTCAACTGTTATGCCACCTGCGCGCTGCAGTGGACCTCTTAGAGGATTTGGGATTTGTAATAAATGAAAAGAAATCCCTTCTGGTCCCGTCCCAATCAGCAACCTTCTTAGGTTTTACAATCAACTCAGTAACTGCAACCCTCAGTCTTCCTTCTCGGAAAATGACAAAAATAAGGCACGAGCTACGCCGCACGTTGGCCAAGCCTCGCACTTTACTGCGACAAATTGCCCGCCTGGTAGGCCTCCTATCCTCTTCTATCCACGCCATATTTCCAGGACCTTTACACTATCGGGCCCTGCAACGTCTCAAGGCGACTCATCTCCGGAAGGGTCTCACGTATTCCCAGATGGTAGAGCTCACGGACGAAGTGAGGGACGAGATTTCATGGTGACTTATGGAGGCGTGGAACGGAAGGGCAATCTTCGGTTCTGCACTGGACCTTGTCATAGAATCAGACGCCAGCAGGTCTGGTTGGGGCGCTCGCTGCGGCGATTTCTCCACGGGAGGTTCATGGTCTCGTCAAGAACAATCGTTACACATCAACTGTTTGGAACTCCTAGCGGGCTCCTTTGCAGTTCAATGTTGGAAAAGAGACAGGGCGCAGTCTTGCGTGTTGCTCAAGATGGACAACGTATCGGCCGTCAGATACATCAATCATTTAGGAGGTACACGTTCCAAAGTCCTTTCAGATCTCGCGACCGGTTTTTGGCAATACTGCATGGAACATCAGGTCTCCATGACGGCGGAATACCTTCCGGGCCAGGAGAATCAGGTGGCAGACTGGCACTCTCGCCACCTGAGAGACTCCAGCTTGTGGAAACTAGACTCAGAAGTGTTTGCGACCATACGAGCGAAATGGGGCCCATTCTCAGTGGATCTCTTTGCATCCCGCTTGGACCACCAGCTGCCCCAGTTCTTCAGCTGGAGGCCAGTTCCGCTGGCGGCCGCAACGGATGCCTTCTTGCAAGATTGGGCTCAGGTACGAGGGTATGCCTTCCCTCCATTCGCCATGAATACCAGGACGATGACTCAAGTCAGACGCCAGCAAGCAGAGGTGGTTTTGATCACCCCGATTTGGAGATCTCAAGTGTAGTTTCCAGTTCTACTGGAACTTTCCTGGGATTCTCCAATCCAACTCCCCCAGTTTCCTCATCTTCTTCTCAATCCGGACAAGAATCCCCACCAGCTAGTCCTCAACGGCGTACTCACACTGATGGCATGGAGGATTACAGGGGATGATGGGTGGTCCCAGGACTTTCGTGCGCAGCTCAGAATCTCCTTGACAAGGCCTGGGCGGACAGCACGATCAAAAGAGAAAAGTCAGCGTGGACCAGATAGACACGTTGGTGTCTGCGACGGGGTTTCGATCCCTTGGACGCCGAGGTAGTACAGGTGGCTAATTTCTTAGTGGAACTGGCAACGGAAGGACTAGCCTATCGATCCATTAATACCTTCCGCTCCGCAATATCGGCTGGACATACTCCGGTAGACGGAGGTCCAGTGGGGGAGCACGTTCTTGTGTGTAGACTGCTTCGAGGAATCAGGCTCTCACTGCCGCCATCACCAAGATATTCTCAGAAGTGTCCAGTAGCTATTATTCGAATTTAATCACCTTTAACCCGATTCATGGGACCCCCAGAGCTGTGCATATAGGCAGGAGAACGAAAAGTGATTATCAAGTTGTAACTTGCTTCTCCGCCTTATTGCGATCCTTTGATTTATGGACTGGTGCTTTAATTACCCGTTTGTTTTTGTGATTGCACTTAAATCTTTGATGTATCATACACATTTGTAAAGATTGTTTATATGTATGTGTTAATTGGTTATGTAATTCTTATGTTGAAAAATGTTACCAGTTTGTGTTGCCCTCACTGTTTGACATGAATTGAATGGCATTGAATCTACGAAATAATTTGAAAAACTGTGAAATAAATCACAAGAGCCCATGAATTAATTCCATTGGCTCTGTTTTTGATTACATTCGAATAATAGCTACTGGATACTTCTGAGTATATCTCTATCCAGTTAGCTTAGGACCCTAGCATTCCTTAGGTTTTAATCACCAAGATATTCGGCGCTGTGGGATGTAAATAAAGTTTTGAATCTATTTCTTTCTTGGCAACCAAATAGGTTTTTGTCATGAAAGGAGTTGTCGGCAAAGTTGGTAATTTTACTATGTTTAGTTAGTTTCCTGCGGGAGAGTCTCCGACGTGCTTGCCTTGGATATTACAGGCAGAATTTTTTCACCCTCTGGGGTATCTTTCACAGTGACTAGAAGGACCAAGACTAATACAAGGGTTATAGAATACCCTGCCTTTCCTGACTCCCCAAAACTCTGTGTAGTCCAATGCCTCAAGGAATATGAACTGATGTCTATAGAATACCGCCCCCTGGGCGAAAGGCAACTGCTAATAGCACTAAGAAAACCGCACTTGGCGGTCTCCCCACCCACAATTGCAAGATGGGTTAGATGGGTTATGCAAGAAGCAGGTATTGACTTGTCCATGTTTGGAGCCCATTCTACCAGGGGAGCAATGGCTTCTAAAGCCTTCTCCTTGTGGGCAAGACTGGAAGACATCATGAATGCCGCCGATTGGTCAACAGACTCGACTTTTAAAAGGTTCTATTTCAAGCCGGTGCTGGATACAGCTCATTTGGTGGTGAACAAGCTTTAAACCAGCATAATCCTCGCCTCCGGTCCTGACATAGAATGAAAATTGTTCCTAACTCTCGTGTAGGAAAGTTTAAATTCTATTAAGGATGCAGAGGCAAGGATTATTCCACCCGGCGAGAAGTCACTCTTCACAAAAGAAGCCCGCCCTAAGAAGTAAGTAAGGCGTTTTCTAGATGCTTTATGTTCTAAAGTGAACAAATGTAAATGATTTCTGTACCTGGTTGAGACATGTTATTGTTCTCAGAATATTTCTGATCCGACCCTTGTGTTCTCAGGTTCAGATGGATCCAAATCGGACCAGTAGGAGCATCACTGTGGCATGACTCGTGCGAAGAAAGAGGGGGATCAAGAGAGGACTATTAGATCGCCATGGGGATCCTGATTGGCCATCAAGGGAACTACTGTTGGACTCTTATTGGTTGTAATGTGATGTCATTTCCCAGAGACCTCTGGGACTTTTAGTTTTTTCTTCGCTTTATATGGAAGCTTGAAGAAATGTTGCTTTAAAAATAAGCTGCTGTTTGAATAAAGCGAAGAGAGTTTAAGCATAATCCTCACCTCCACGTCCTTAATAGAATTGAAACTTTCCTACACGAGAGTTAGGAACAATTTTCATTCCTGGTTAGAAGAGAGAGGTGCTGCTATCATCAATTGCCCTCTCTTAAATAAAAAGCAAAAAAACTAAACTTAGCTTTTTTTACAACTTAGGAGACATATATCTGGTACCTCTCTATAACCATTCCTACAAGTCATTGCTGTAAAACCCATGCCCGCATTTCATTATGGATAGGCATCCTTGGTTTCACTTTCTAATTGTTGTAAATTCCGGTGGGTTTTTTCAGTGTTTTCCAATGTTTGTAAAAACTATGAAAATTTGTAGATATCAGTCTTTTCTCTTGTTGTCCCTGTACAAATTCACCGAATGGCTTTTTCCAGTGCACATAAAGAACTTTGCTCTGGATTTCCTTCCGTCCTTGATTAATTCCTTTAATTGAATTTTCTCTTTCAAGTATGTTTTCAATGTTTCTCTTACCTCTCTGTCTTGCTAATATCCCAGTACACAAAACCCATCATTTCAGTCCCCCTCCTAAATTTGAGATGTGCCTGAATTGAGATATGTTTACACCTCGTTCAGATTTGATTGCTCAAGCTAAAAGATGAATGTGAATGTTAACAAGGTGAACGTTTAGCATTTAACACACCTTCCTGCTGCTCTGAGTTCAGGCAAATGGCAAGATTTTCTGAATGAATATTTTCTAATTAGAACGTGGGATATACATATTTATATATATTCAAATATATTGTGAGGTGTTCCGTGCTCATTTGCTGCAAGTCATTGTTTCTTTGTCCTGTTCTTTTCCTTGCGATAAAATGAAAATACTGACTTAATAAATGTATTTTTACTGTTTGCTCTGGGCCTGTTCCAGCTTTGCCCAGTGTTAGTTTTTTAGTTTTATATATAGCGCGAACCAGACCCGAGCCATCGGGTATCAGTGCGCTTTACATGAGCACCAGTTTCGTTACATATGGACATATTTTTTTGTTTTTTTGTTAGGCACAGGGGGGCTTATTTACAAGGCCCTTGCGCCACTTTTGCGTCATTTTTAACATGGAAAAAGTGAAGCAAAAGTGCCCCAGGGAGATTAAGTGATTTTCCCAGAATCACAGGATGTTGAGCGTTGTTGCCGATACTCGAACCCGGTTCCCTAGCTTCGAGGTCGACCGCTCTAGCCGTAAGGTTAAAGCTTGCTAAAATGTTAGTATAAATACAGGCTATGGGGACTCTGGCGACATCAAACTGTGATAGCTAAGGTGGTAAAGAAGCTTTATGAGATTTTGGATGTCTTGGGTCATTTGCCTGTGCAGTTCACAATGGCAATTAGGTTTATTTTACATTGTAGGGCAATACAGTATGGACTTTGTATTTATTTGAAAGACAGCACAAGTACCTCTAAGCATTGAATTTTACCTAACGTGTGTAGGTCTTTGTTTTTTTAAGCAGTGGAGGGGCTGTGCTCCTGTGTGGTGCATGTGCTATAGTTGCACAAAGATGATTGCCTTTGTGTTCTGTGTAGTGTATACTGTCTTAGTGCATTTTCCAATCTGGAGAAAGAACGAGCACAGCTCAATATTTTTTCATGAAATACAATCACATTGTTTTGGACAGGTCATGTTGCAAAGTGTTCAGCCCCATTTTGGCACCATACGTTCCAAGCTTCATTTTGATATGGAAAGAAAGTTGAACTTGGTGGTCCTGTAGCCGTATCTGCATGAGTGCACATGCTCAGAATGTATCCATGCACCTATTTGTAGGCATGCTTTTGGGGCCATCACAATGTGAACCTAGGAATAGAAGTGCTAGGTGCAGTGTTTTGTGCTAGCACTCTGATTCTGGAGGCATCCATATGTACAGAGATCTTTGTTGCCAAATACTTATACCTGAGCTTTCAGAAAGCACATTTCCTTCCCACTCTCAATGATGGAGGGGGGCATCATGGAGGTGTTGCTAGCCCTGGACTGAGACACTGCTCAGAGTTCAGCTGCTAGCCTATTGAACAATAAGCCAAAGCCATAAGAGGGGAGCCATGCCTACACAATGAAAGTGAAATTAGGTCCTGGGATCCACTGACGTTGATAGCCACAAGGGCATAATAAGTGGCTTACCATGGCCTGAGTGGATCATAAGCGACTATCAATCACAAAAATGTGGTGAAACGGAAGGGCTCTATTTATACTATTTGACACCAAAGGGTGCCAAAGTAGTTAAAGTACATTAAAATCTGGAGTTTTCGAACTTCTACTGAAAAGCAAATATTACCTTTGGTGGTTTTTTTGTGGTTATAATCAATTATAAATGCATTTCCAGGCCTACTTGCTTGTTTGGCCAATATAGCACAATTTCGCACATACTGGTTACTTTTTTGGCTATTTCATGCCATGGCCCAGGCCCAAATTCACCTAGAACCTATGGGCCAGATGTACGACCCACCAATTTGTGAGTCGCAAATTGCATCGCATTTGCGACTCGCAATTTGCGACTCGCAAATTGGGATGCACAACAGCGTCTGAGACACTGTTTGCGATTCCCGATGGGGTCGCAAATTGCATGCCTCATGCATATTAATGAGGCTGTCACAATTTGCGACCCCATTGGGAATGGCTGGCACTCCCAGGGATGGTGGCCTGCTGGGGTCAGCAGACCACCATGTCTGGGACTGCTTTTAAATAAAGCAATTTTTTTTAAAAATGCAGCCCGTTTTCCTTAAAGGAAAACGGGCTGCATTTAAAAAATACAAATGAAGCTTTTCAGTTTCATTTTTTAAGGGCAGGCAGTGGTCCCTGGGAAAAATATTTTGAGAGACACTCACAAGGGGAAGGGGTCCCCTGGGGACCCCTTCCCGAGTGATTTTAAACTGCGACTGTTTTGCGACCGCAATTGCGGTCCCAAAACAGTCATACATAACTTCAGGAGTCGCTATTAGAAAGGCATGCCCTTGGAAAGTCCCTTCCTAATAGCGAGTCACTAATCCTATTTTGCGAGTCGCAAATTGATTTGCGACTCGCAAAATAGGATTAGTACATGGGCCACACGTTTTTTGCGGTCGCAAATGGGTCTAAAAACCATTTGCGCCCACAAAAAACGCTAGTACATCTGGTCCTTTATTTATTAAAACAGGAGTGAATTTTAGTGGAGCGTTAGGCAAACATTTGCTCTAAAATTAGATCTGTCCACCTGGGATCATTGAACATGGTAAAGCCCTGCAGTTGCATGATTGTCCCTGGAAAGCATTGTTACTAAAATGATTGCATCATTTGCAGAATGTGGGGCTGTGGGATTTATTCCTGCCATATCCGCCGTTCGGAACTCAGGCGGAGAATGGGAGACTTTGCACGTTCCTCACCAGGCTGTGTAATGCAGCCTGATGGGGAAGATGCAAAGTGCGCAGGACTGTTTGGCCGGCCCAAGAGGGCCGGCCAAGGAGTCGTGCGCACTTAGGGAGTGTAAACCACTCCTACCCCTACTCTGGCCAGCTTCGCCCTGAGAGTCACTGACTGAAATAGGAAAACTAAAATGATGATAACAATAGTTATTATAATTTTATTTTTCCTTTTGTTCAGTGGGGCGACGCTCCTCTGCCTTAGCGGAGGAGCCGCCACTGGTAAATACTCAAACTCTTTTTAAAGAGTTATGAAAACTAAGGTTCCTGTCTTCAAGTTGTAGTCACACAACATAGGAACTAGGAGTTGGAAAAGTCAGACTGGCTGTAATCCAAACTATTGTTAATTACTCAAGGGAAACGCAGCCGCGGCCCGTGCAGGTAAGAGCGGTTGGGCGGTGGGGGCGGTTGGGGGGGATTTTGACAGACAACGACTTGAGAAAATTAATTATTTATTTAATTTCCCCTCGTGGTCGTCTGTCGAATCCCCCCCCCTACCCCCCCCCCCCCCAACCGCTCTTACCTGCACGGGCCGCTCCTGGGGAAACGGAAAATGTGGTTCAGAAATATTCTCAGTTCATACACATGACAAAATAAGGCAAATGGCCATGTTTTTAAAGGACCCTACATATAAATGATACGTTGCAGTTCACATATATATGATACATTGCTGTTTACATATATATGATACATTGCCGCTTACATATAAATGCTAAAATGCTGGTTTTTATTTGTTACAGTGGATCATGAATATGATTCGCAATAGTACGTTCAGCAGGACTGGCACTTACCTTTGTTTAATATGAATATTCACTTCCTGTGTAAGAGGTGCAAACAGAGGACACAAGTTTGTAAACATGTATAGAATGTATACATTAGCTCGCGCAGAGTTATGAGTCCGACGGCATGCTCTTGTTTTAGTTCTGTGAATATTTCTGAGGCCGCTTAGACCTAAACATCCTGAGAGCTCATCAGTTGGCACTAAAACCAGACATATAAATTGCAGAGCAGAATGTGTTTATTTGTCACAAGTTTATTCCGCGAATGAAAGTGGTATTGCAGATTATATTACACAAAAATCAACTTATACCATTAGGTCGGAGCAAAGAACACTTTCCCCATTATGGATAGATGTGCGTCTGTGCTTGAAGCCAAACTTGATTTTCAACATATTTATCAGCTATATTTGCAGAAATAATAATTTCCAGACAATAATCCGAGAAATGCAGGACAATAACTGTCCTCTTTCACATTTTCACAATCAAATTACAGCTTAATTTTTAAAGTGAACCGTGTAGCATCCCTCAGTCTAGGAATGTAAATATTTATTCGCACACTGCGAAATTTGGGTATAGTTTCCATTTCACTGTGGTCCTGTCTCTCATTGTTTAGTCTATAAGCAATGGACTGGCCATAGATAAATATTTAGTAAACATCCTGTCGCCCGGTTTGACAGCTGATTCTGCATAACATGATTGGCAATGTATTGTATCTAAGTATGAGACAATCAAATACCTGTCATTGTGAGAACAAGAGAAGGTAAAGTTGTACGTTTATTCGAGAGCAAGCCGGTCGCATCCTCAGACCACCAGTATCCCTTCCAACTGACACTCCCTGCTCCCTTCCATCGCCACATTCCAGAACCTGTGGCATCCCGTTACCTACGCCCAGGTAACCTAGATACCACATCTCCCCTCTTTATCACGACTACAATAACTTAATAAATATTACAATAAGGTAGCAGTGTATCAAATCTAAACTTAACGATAAATACTATAGTGATAAGTTCACCACTGTAAGACTGTTACATAAAATATTTATTTAATGCATTTTTATAAAGCGCGGACATTACCCGAAGGTGTCAGAGGGCTGTACAATAGAACCAGTTACGTTACATGAGAGAAATGTTACAAAATAGAACGTTACAAAAATAAACAGGAGACTAGAAGAAGTAGGGTAAAACCATAGAATGCAAGAACACAATATCAAACACAGCAAGCAAGGGTGAGGAATGTACAAGAAAATATTACAAATTTACAATGATGAACGAACTTCCTAGAGGGGTCTGAGAATGAAGGTATTAGTTCTGAAAGTGTCTTTGGAAGAGAAGAGATTAGAGGTCAGCTTTGAAGATCCGGATAGAGGTGGTGGCACGGAGCAATGGAGGAAGCGAGTTCCAGATTCTCACCGCATTACCTGAGAACGATTGAGCCATCGATCTTTCCCTTTTGAAGGAGGGGGGCTCAAGCAGAAACTTTTCCGCATTCCGAGAAGGTCTCGAGCCTCCAGACATTTTCAGTTTATTCGCCAGGTAACAAGGGGAGGAAGTGTGCAAGGCTTTGTGGGTGATGCAGGCCGTTTTGTAAATAGATCTTGCCTCGATGGGAAGCCATCGAAGAGAAGACAGGATAGGAGTGATGGGGTCACTTCGTTTGGACCCTGAAATAAAGCGAGCTGCTGAATGGAGGACGGATTTGAGGGGGGAGAGGTGAGATTTGGGTAGGCCAGTCAGAAGAGAATTGCAGTAATCCAGTCTAGAGAGAACTAGCGATTGGACCAAGGTTTTTAGGTCTTTCTCCGGGAAGAACCGACGAATCCCCCACAGAAGGCGAAGCTGGTAACGTGCGTTCTTAGCAATGGAGTTGATGTCAAGTATGACACCTAGGGATTTAGCGCTGTCGACAATGATGGGTTTATTGTTGAGTAAATTCAGCTGATCCATCCAGGATTGAACAGGAGGCGGGGAGAGAGAGGTAGATAGGAGGAGGAATTCAGTTTTGGAGGGATTGAGAATGAGTTGGTGAACTAACATCCAGCTGTGAATAGAGTTGAGAGTAGAGTTGAGTAGTGAGAGATCATGTGAGGAAGACACCTTGAGGTAGATTTGAGTGTCATCCGCATAGAGATGGTAGTGGATCCCAGATTTACTTAGGAGGTTCCCTAATGGTACCAGATAGAGATTAAACAAAGTGGGTGCAAGGATAGAACCTTGAGGGACGCCTTGACCAACCGCCAATGGAGACGAAAGACTGTTCGCTATCTTGATCATTTGGGATCTGTCCGAGAGGAATGAGGTAAACCATTTAAGCACTGTGCCTTCCACGCCCATTCTCTGTTGAAGAGTGTTAAGGAGGGTGTTGTGATTAACAGTGTCAAAGGCTGCAGAGAGGTCAAAAAGAATCAGAAGGCACGATTCCCCAGAATCGAGTATATGCAGCGCATCATTAATCACTTGCAGCAGGGCTGTTTCAGTGCTGCAAATTTGAATGAAGCCAGACTGGAACACGTCAAGGAGATTATTCTCCATAATATGTAGGGAAAGTTGTTTCGCAACACATTTTTCTGTGATTTTCGAAAGAAAAGGGAGGTTGGTGATGGGGTGGAAGTTGTTGAGGTCGTTCGCATCTGCGGAGGGTTTTTTTAGAAGAGGGGTAACTTGTCCTGTTTTGAGGGCAGCTGGGAGGGAGCCTTGACTGAGGAAGAGATTAACTAGCCTGGTCCAGTAAGAGAGAGTATTGGTGTAGAAATCAATGGCGATGACACTAGGGATGGGGTCAGAAGAATGGTTGGAGGGTTTGGTTTCGAGGATGCATTTGAGGAGGTCATCTTCCGAGATGGCGGCAAAGTTCTGCCAAGTGACTAAGGATTTTCGCTCTTCAATGGGGGTGGGGTGGGTGACCTGATCCACCAGTGATTTGACCTTTTCATCGAAGAATATAGCGAATTCTGCTGCTTTCTTTGAAGAATCCTCAGGCTTGATGGTTTGGGGAGAGCAGTTTGGGTTTTTGATGAGGTCAAAAAGTTTTTTGGGTCTGTTTTTGGCTGAGTCGAGGAGGGATCTGAAATGTGATGCTTTTTCATGGAAGATGTGCTCGTGGTATTTGGATCTTGCCGAACGTAAATGAGAGAGATTGGAGGTGGATGGAGATTGTCTCCAATGTTTCTCCAAGATTCTAAGGTTCTTCCTTTCATCATAGAGAGTTTTATTGAACCAAGGTGCTGAGGGTGTGGAGCGACATTATCGATTTCGACTGCTAGGACTGAGAGGCAATAGGAGGTGAGATCGTTGACATCCACGTTAGGGTCTAGTCTAGGAAGTGAACGCATAGCAGAATCACACAGAGTGTCAAGATCAATGTTTTTAGTGTTGCGGAACCAGGTAGAAGCCCTTTTAGGTTGGCCGAGAGTTATAACGTGCGAAAGGTGAAAACGGAAGGGAATGAGGAAGTGGTCTGACCAGTCTACATGGATAGGGGGAGCAATAGTAAGCAGGTCTGCTTTAGAAATAACAAGGTCCAGCATTGAGCCCTTAGAGTGTGTAATTTCCGAGCAGTGTTGGAAAAGATCATTGGCTGAGAGAAAGGTGGCAAGCTTGTTAGCAGCCGGGTCTTCCAAGGAGCCCCAGTGGAGATTGAAGTCACCCAGGAAGATCTGCCTGTCACTTTGAGAATATTGGTCACTGATGAAGTCGGTGAGTTCCTCCAAAAAGGAAGAGCAGTTACCGGGCGGGTGGTAGATGGCATGGAACCTGAAGGGTGAGCCGTGATGTACTTGAAGTTCTAGAGATAGGCATTCGAGTGTACGGAAGAAGATGGTAGGAAAGGCTTTAATTTGAAGGGAATTTCTAAAGATGATAGTGACACCTCCCCCAATTTTGTCTGTTCTGTCATTTCTGAGGATAGAGTAGTCGGTAGGTATCAGAAGATCAAACAAAGTATGAGAGGAGTCATTAAACCAGGTCTCAGTGAGGAAGAGCATGTCAAGATTGTAGTGGGTGATAGTGTCAGAGATTTCCAGTTTGTGTTTGATTGCAGATCTGCAGTTGTGGAGCAAACAATGCAGCTCTGACGCAACTGTTTTGGAGATGGGGGTGTTTGGGCTGTTAAGGGAGATAGGGTTAAGATTCTTGTATGAGGGTGCCAGGGAAGAAGAAGAAGGCTGGTTAGTTCTGACAGAAGAGATGGTCTGAATTGTGAATTGAGTAGAATTTTTAGGAGAGGAAAGTGGAGGGGGATTGACGTTGGTAGTCTTGTAGCTAGCCAGTAAGTTGGCGATGTCTGCGGAGGACAGACTGTGGTTGGCTTTATTGGGGCGCGGGAGCAAGGAACTCCTCGGGAGGTTGTTAGGGAAGGGGGATATCTTAGCACTTAAAAGTGAGATGGACGCTTCAAGCTGGGAAATGGAAGAGATGAGAGAATCAAGTTTATTTTCCAGGCTGAGCACGGAGTGTTGGGTGGCTCGATGGTTAAGAGAGGGAGTGCAGTAGGTGAAGGAGGACAGGGAGAGGTGGGGGAACGGGGGGTATTGGGGTGCCAGGGTAGAAGGTGGGGAAAGATGGTGGTAGAAAGGAGTGGATGGTGTTACAGTGATATTTTTACTGGTGTTGAGCAGAGGGGAAGAGTAGAGATCATAAGTAGGAGGAGACAGTTGAGGAGTCGAGAGGGAGGGCGGGAGGTGGAGGGGGGAAGAAGGGGGGTCAAAGGAAGGCCGGAGATACGGGAAGATGAGAGGAGAAGGGGCTGTACAGGGAGGGGAAAGAGGGGGGTCAATGGAAGGCCAGAGGTATGGGGAGATGAGAGGAGAAGGGGCTGTACAGGGAGGGGAGGGAGGGGGGTCAAAGGAAGGCCAGAGGTATGGGGAGAAGAGAGGAGAGAGGAGAAGGTGCTGGACAGGTACCGTAGGCTATGAAAGGTGAATGTAGGGGGACAGGCACCAGGCAGAGTGGGGGGGATTGGGCTAAATGGTAGTTGGGGGAGGAGTATGGGACTGTAAGGTCAGAGGGAGGGAAGAGGATGGAATTACCGAGAGGGGAGACAGGGTTGTGAAGCATAGGAGGAGGAGGGGGAGGTTGAAGAGAGATGGGAGGTGTAAGAGAAGAATTAAGAGTACGAGGGAAGGGGAAGAGCGGAAAGGGATGAGGAGAAGGGGGGAGGAAAGGGGGAAGGTAAGGAAAGTTGATCGGTAGATCAGGTTGTAAGAAAGGTGGATTCAGTAGGGGGGAGATGGGTAGGATTAGGGGGATTAGGGGGCGGGAGATGGCATTGGAATATTGGAAAGATGCAGGGTGGGGAGGGGAAGCCGGAGGTAAAGCAGACGAGATAGGGGGAAGATCAAATTGGGAAGGGGGAAGAATGGGAGAGGAGGGAGCAAGAGAAGGGGGGGACAAAGGGTAGACCTGTGTCTCCCGGGAGAGCATCTGAAGGAATATAGAGGGGTCAGGGGGGAGAAAGGGAGAAAGGAGAGGAGCTAGAAGAAGAAGAATCGAGGGAGATCGTAGTCGCATGGGTGGGACAAAGGGAGTGGAAGAGGTGGTCAAAGAGAGAGAGACAGGAATCTGTAGCTTGGCGCATAACAGTGCCATTGTTATAAAGTGTAATGGTGAGAGAACCATTAAAGCAAGCGGAGGGGGACATTTTTAGCCGCTGCCCATGCAGGATAGAAGAGGAGGAGGAGACGTTGAAGGAATTGAAGAAGCTGGAGGACCAGGAAGGGATGTCGTGAGTGAAAAAAATGAAG
The DNA here is from genome assembly GCA_963921515.1 of Calotriton arnoldi. NCBI lineage: Eukaryota > Metazoa > Chordata > Amphibia > Caudata > Salamandridae > Calotriton > Calotriton arnoldi. Next base: position 1,924,883 of record CAWUFW010003035.1, read on the forward strand.
TCATTTTTGAGCTTCCCTAGACGCCCATTATGGAATTGGTCAACAAAGAGGGAATCAGGAAATTGTTCAATGGTGTTATGCTTGAACCGTTTTGCTGCTGCTTTGGACAGATTAGGGGGATAAATGACTTTGAAGCAGTTAACTCCAGACTTAATTCGAATGGAAGCCATGATAAGGATATGAGGGGATGGGGGGGGTGGGGGGGTAGAAAAAGGGGCCACTAGGGTAGCGATAGCGCAAAGAAGTATAATAAGAGGAGGGCGCATATTCCGGAAATCGAGTGAAAATAATCCAAAAGGAGTGTGGTCAGATCAGGACCAAAAAGGAGGTACTATAGGCCACCAGAGGTGAACCAGATGGCTAGTATAGAATAGAAGTCCCGGACTGGTGTCTGATCAAAACCGTTCCAAGATGGCTGCCGCATTTGCTCATCCAGTGCGGCGGTTCGTGGGAGTCCCTCCTTTGTTTTCATGGATCGACAAGGGTGAAATATGAATATGAACAGAATAGTTGTTACATGCAATGTCCGGCAATGCTATATCAATGGACACAACCCCATACCCCTTCTTTAATATACATCACATTAATAAATCACTAAACGTCTTTGGCAACACAACAGAGCTACTTATTTGTGTTGCCGTGGTACAATTGCTCAGTTCAGAAGGATTGGTAACTGAAGTGTGGGTGTCTCCTCTACTACCCCCACTTCCTTTTCTCAAGATATGTGCTGTTACTTCCTTGCTTGCATTTGCTACTTCCTCCTACAGCCATTCCATAGAACTTAGTGAGTCACTCTACCCTCTTTTTGCAAATTGCCAATCAAGAATTTTGTTACATCTGAACCTCAAAATTGCAAGTACGCTAGAAAGCACAATAAGAGCATGGCACACACTCGCATCACGGGCAAATAAGACCCCAATACATGCTGCCAAATTACCCTTGCTCCATCACCCTTCGATATCGGTTTCTAGAGAAACAGGGGCACTGATAACACTACAAGAGGCAGGGATCCAAACCCTGGGAGATGCTTTCCCGGCAGGAGAGTTCATCTCGGTAGACAAATTCATCGGCAGCGGAAGTGGCACCCTCATGCAGAAATTCGAATATCATAGATTGAGGCTGACAATGAAAGCATTATATTCCTGCTTCCCCCAGGCGCCACCTGAACTGATGCCACTGCAGACCATGTTAGTGAGTGCCAATAGGCAAAAACATGATAACCAAACTCTATAAGGCAACTCAGAAGGAATGTAAGGCCCTAACTGATACTGCCAGGGAGAGATGGAGCACCGCCTTTGGTACACCTATAGCGCCAGAGGACTGGGAGTTGTGTTGCGGACTACTAGAGAAACTCACCTCAAACTGCAACCTAAAAATTATTCATTTTAAATACCTACAGCAGGCATACTATACCCTCCAGCAACTATATAAATATGGGATAGGTCAAGACTCGAAATGCAAAAGATGTGGGGAGGGGGACGCAGATTTCCTCCATCTTGCATGGACTTGCAGCCCAATAGCGCAATACTGGAAACAGATAACACTGACAATGACGGAAATGGTGGGAGTCAGAATTCGATGCTCCCCGGATGTCTGTTTACTAGGTCTCCTCAAGTTCATACCAAGCGCCCAACGCAAATTCGTGGCCGTAGCTCTATTGTTGGCCAAACGCAGAATATCTATTTGCTGGGGTGGGAAGAAGGTAACAAAATAGCCAGAGTGGATACAAGACCTAGCCTACTGTAAAATACAACTCGAAACGTACGCAGAAGAACTACCTGAAGCATCAAGGCCAAAAGATTTTTGGGCCCCTACGATGGTTTTTATTACCCGCAAATGGGGGAACAGAAGACTGATCGTATTGTATGTTCCCAACTGTGGGGTGGAGCTCAACACTGGCGGGGTGGAATGTCGCTATACTGTCAAGATCTATATTGAAGAAGGTTTGTGCAGCTATGTAATCTGATTTGGGGATGACAATTCCTTTGCTGATGTTTCTTTTAAGAGCGAAAATATCACAGTGTACTACTCAGGCTATACATGTATGCAATGCAAGCAGTATGCGAATATTGAAATGTACACTGTGCTGATATGTTCACTTGTTAAATAAAACTTTAATAAAACATCTGACCATTCTGCTAAAATGCCATACCTTTTTGTCACTCAACAAAGCAGATTTTGTGTAAACCTCAATTTTACTCTCACCCAAACGCCAGGTGCTAAATAGACTTCTTTCACACTATACTGCTTGTCATAGTATGTTTTGTACAATTTCTGCATTTTCATCAAATTACTTTTCACCACAGAAGGAGACCATTTGCTACAAATGTTAATTTTCTTCCAGGCCATGTTGTACTTTGTAAACGGTTCTCTTCCTCTAAGAAATCTAAACGGACTGTTCCCTGTTCCAGTGGGTGTTATTCTATATGCCTAGACCGTGCTTTACAATTACTTCACCCAATCTCTATCAGCATTAATGGCTGCTTGCACATGTCCATTACCACTCTGTTGAAGTATTCTACGCCATTACCGGCTGAATGGTAGACTGGAGTTTTCTTCCCAGTGATACCATTCCTGCACAAGAAATTTCCGTACTTTTCAGAAATAAATTGTGGCCCATTATCGCTTAGAATGGACTTTGGAATGGCTTCTCTTAAAAATATTTTCTCGAGAAAGGAAACTTTGACATTGGCATCAACTTCATCTGAAACATCAATCTCAGGCCATTTAGAATAATGGTAAATGACATGTTTAGATACACCCCAATCATTACGATTGGGTCCCAGAATGTCTATGCTCAGGTCCTCCCATGGATGCTCTGGGCACCTCCTGTCATCCAAAGATGGCCTTAACATGGATTGTGCTTTGTCCCAATTGGCGCATATCTGGCAATTTTTTACAAAATCTTTCTGTATCGACATCTATGCCTGGCCACCAAAACATTGATTTCACTCATTTGTTTAGTTTAATAATCCCAAGATGTCCTTCATGGTTTATGTCTAAAATCCTCAATCTCAACTCTGTCGGAGGTACCAACCTGCCGCCCCCTGAAAACATAACGTGCATCGCAAAGGTACAATTCATCTTTAATTTCCCACAAGCCTTTGCACTCATCCTATAATTTCTTCTTATAAGACCAACCCTTGCTAATGAACTGGTTCACCAGACTCAATGTTTCATCTTCCTTATATTTGGTTCCCATTCCTCTTATAGTATGGCATCATTACCATCCTCAATCATTGACCCACTAAAATTCTCCCATTCATCTTTTTCCACTTCCTTCAAAGGCAACGGAGAGTGGCTTAAATAAACTGCCACTTTGTTCCTTTTGCAAGGCAAGTATTCTACATCGTACAAAAAATCCAATAACCTCAAAGTCGTTCTCGCAATATATAGGGTAGCACTGACGATACCATTGGAGGTTAGAAATTTTACCAGTAGTTTATGGTCTGCACACAGTGTGAACCGTGATCCCCATACATACTGCCTGAATCTTTCCATTGCCCAGACTGCAGCTAACATTTCCTTTTCAATCACTGAGAACTTTTCCTCCACTATTGACAGAGAACGAGAGGCATATGCCACTGTGCATTCTTCTCCTGTGTCTGCCACTTGTGTTAATACCGCCCCAGACCCTTCCCACTAGCATCTGTGGTGACAATGCAATATGCTCCCGCATCAAAACCTTGCAAAGGAACAGCTGTGTTTATCTCATGCTTTAGTCTTTCAAAATCAGTGTTTAGTTCTTCATTCCACACAAACTCTTGCTTCATTTTTAACAACTGTCTAAGACCATGTGTTTTCATAGCAAAGTTTTGTACACATTTTGAACAAAATTCAACAAGCCCTAGGAAGGACCTGACTTCCTCTTAAGAGGTCGGAGCCAGGGCATTGCTAATAGCCTCAATTATGTCCTTGTTGGGTGAAATATCATCACCACCCACTTCATGACCTAAATAAGTAACTGATCTCAATGCAAACCTGGCTAATTTCTCTAACACCTTAAATCATACTTGGCACATCACCAGTATATCGTCCTGGAGGTATGTCACCCCTTTGACACCTTTAAACATTTTGTGCAATAGACACTGAAATACTGCAGCCACTGACGCAAGGTCAAACGGCATGCGTATAAATCTATACTATCCGAAAGGGGTGATGAACGCTGTAAGGTCCCTGCTAGATGGAAGCAATTGGACCTGGTGATAGGCCAACGTTACATTTATTGTCAAAAACCATTTTATCCCCTTAGATTGATACAAAGTTAATCAATTCTAGGTAATGGAAACTTGTCCATTACAATGTTTTTATTCAAATCCCTGAGGTCAATGCATAACCGTAAATGGCCACCGGATTTCCAGGCTTGGACCAAGGGAGCCAACCACTCTGCACTCTCTACAGGTTCTATTATTCCTTTACTCTCTAAGGCATCCAACTCTTCCATGACACTCTCTCACACACCTATGGGTATGTTCCTTACTTTATGACAGATTGGAACAGCACCCTCCTTTAATACAATTTTGTGAATGAACCCACACATTTTCCCCACTCTACTGGAAAATATGCTTATAAATTGCTTCTTAATCTCTTCCTCCATAGATACTGTCAGTTCACTGAGTAGCAATACTTTGTCTCTCCTATTGGGGTCAAGTGTAATACCTAACGCCCCCATAATCGACCCATCCAAGTACAGATGGTCTTTTTTCAGCTACATACAATTTGTCTTGGGCTATCCTGTTTTTAAATTTAAACTGGACTTCTATAAATCCAACCATAGGGATCCTTTCTCTTGTAAAAGTAACCGGATGTACATCTGTCAGGTTCAAATGGTCACCTAAAACTGCTGCGAACTTGTCCTCCCACATAGAATGTTGCACTTGTCACGATTCACTCCCTGTGCTCACGTTCCCACCACCAGGGGGTCGAATTGTGGGGCTTTCCAGTGTTCTAATAAGCTTCCAGACACTCCCCTGTATGCATATCCTGACTTCCAGGCATTTGGACATCATTTAGGAATTGACATCCATTCCCAATCCATGCCGGGTTTTGTGGAAGCCATCCTGCTCATGCCTGAAACTCCATTACCCAGAATACCCTGCTCACTGTTTCGTCTCCACCCCTGCAGGCCAAGGATGGGTGGAGGAATTCAGTTCACCTGTGGCTGGCTGCTGCTAGCCTGCTCACACCTGATGCATGTGATTACTGTGAGCTCTTTTAAGCCCCAGCTCCTTTCAGCCCAGGGTTGGTCATTGTAGCTGTATACCGGTGAGGCCGATCCTTGTTTCCAGTGTTTCCTGAGCTTTTGATATTCCTTGATTCCTGAGCTATAGTTAATCCTTGTTCCTTGATTCCTGAGATATAGCTATTACTTGTGCCTGAATTAGCACTGCCTGCAGTGCTACCTTGTTTCCTGAGCTATAGCTATTCCTTGTGCCTGAATTAGCCCTGCCTGCAGTGCTACCTTGTTTCCTGAGTTCCTGAGCTATAGTTATTCTTTGTTCCTGTTCCTCGGCTTCAGCTATTTCTTGTTGCTGATTTGCACTGCTTGCAGTGCTCTCTTGACTCCTTGTTTCCTGAGTTGTAGCTATTTCCTGTTTCCTTGAACCAGTACTGCCTGCAGTGCTACCTTGACTCCTGAGCCTTAGCATTCCTTGTTCCTGAACTGCAGCAGTTTCCCTTGTTCCTGAACTAGCACTGCCTGCAGTGCTACCTTGACTCCTGAGCCTTAGCATTCCTTGTTCCTGACCTGCAGCAGTTTCCCTTCTCCTGAACTAGCACTACCTGCAGTGCTACTTTGACTCCTGAGCTTTTGCTCAATTCTTGTTCCTGCCCCAGCACTGCCTTCTATGCTACTTTGTTTTCTTGATTCCTGGACCTGCACTATTCTAGTATACCCTTGTAGCCTCCCCTTCTGTATATCCTTTTCCAGTCCCTGCCTTTCTTCCCATTTCCTTGGTTCCAGTTCTAGTTTGCTGTCTTGCTATTCTGCTGTCTTGCTTCTGTTACCTTTTATGTTTGTTACCTGCTTTCTGCCAAGTGTGCCCTGTGATTTCCTTACTTTCCTGTCAAGCACTCCTCCTTGCTAGCTCCTTGTCTATTGTGCTTTTGTTTAGTTCTACCCCTTTGCTGTTACTGCCTTGCGTGTTCCTGTTTGATTGCCAGGATCCGTGGGCACAGCTGACTACCTAGGTGGTGTTTCTTGTTCACTGTGAGTATTGTCTTTGAGTTACTGTTATAACATCACCATAGATATAAGCTCCACAGACCCTGCCTTTGCATACATATCCTATATGTGGGTATTTTCAGTCAGTATCTGTAACAGCAATTGTGGGTGAGGAACTTACTGAGCTTCAGTCTTACCGTGTGGAGCTCCTGAGTGCTTTACCCCACATTCCCTTTATTGTTAATGTTGTTTTATATATATGTCTTGCACGTCCATCCTGGGTGTAGTTAGTCTGAATGCTAAATTGCCTTGTGAGTGCCCTTCCTTTCTGAGGCTTAGCCATCTTGTTCCTTTGTACAGGCTTCCCCTTTGGATCCCTTTTCTCCTCTGACTTCCTGTGTGATCCTGGGAAGCGCTGTACTCCTCTCTCTGTGTACGTTTTCTACCCCGTTCCCAGTCCTTTCCCAAGTCCCTGACTGTGTTCCCGACATAGTCCCGGACAGTCCCTGACAACACTATTGTATATGGTGACCCAGAGTCAGGTACGATTTGTATCTGTACTCCTCCAATGTTTATATCACACACAGGCTTCTTCTTGGAGTTAACATTCACATCTAAAACAGCATCCTCAATACTTAAGACCCCCTCATCACTCAAAGATTCATTCTTCCCTTCAGGGTAATCCTCGTTTTCTATTACACATTTAACAGTATTACTGTCCCCTATGCTATTCTTCTTACTGGAAACCTTGGCGAAATGGCCCATGATTCCGCAGTAAGCAATCTTTGATTTAATCGCAGGACATTTTTTATCCCTGGTCATATGGTCGTTATTCCCACACATAAAACATACAGGATGTTTGTACTCCACTTCTCTTTTACGTTTAGTAGACTTCTTCCAACCAGGACTCTTGCCACTTTGTTTCTCTATTTTCTTCTCATCATCCTCAGACTTAGACACCTTGCATACTGACTTCCCATCACTACTGCTTTTCCAAGCATTTGGCACACCTTTTAGACATTTCAGCTTTCTTTATAATGGTGAGTATTTCATTCAATGGAGAAACACCACATACCCACAGTTTCTCTTGGATTCCAGCATTATTTGAGTGCATCACTAACTGGTCTCTTATGAGATCGTCATGCAGTGTACCAAAATTACATGATTGCCAGTTTCTTCAGTGCAGCTACATAGTCTTCTACTGACTCTTTCTTCACCTGTTTCCTTTGGAAAAGTGTGTACCTATCAATTGCTGCACAAAAAAGTAGGTTGGTAGTGATTATCTAAGTCTTCCAAGGCATTTTTAAAAACATCTGCACTGTCTGTAGGTCTTGTTTTTCTCCATTTGACTGTATACACACAAACCTTCAGGACCAATACTATGTAATAGAATCTTTTTCTTCCTGGAAAAAGTAAATTCCTCATCATTTTCCTCCTCAAGTGCCAAGATGTAATTAATAATGTGTTCCTTCCAGTCTGGAAATTTTAATAAAGGGTCACCAGGTTGTGGAAGGAACGGCACTGGTGGAGTAAGGCCGCAATTCTGTGAACTCATCAGTTACATTTGGAAATAAGAATATACCACAACTTAACACTATATTATTAGTGCTCAATAGGTGTGAGAATCACAGTGGAAGCACACTGTATAGGACTTGCACTACCAGAATGTCACTTCAAAATGTTATTGTACCTAAAATATGCCACAATATGCAAATAAGTGTACTGTGAACACCCCCAAAATTCCAACGCTATGTATGCACGAGAAGATAGGTGTGGAAATTACAGTGAACAGCATTGTAAACAACCTGTGTTTCCTGAGAGTGCTAAATTATACGTACAATAATAGTCAAATGAGGTCTGCGAATAATTGTGATGTGCACCAACTTTGAAGGGGAACACCTCTTAATGCCATAATTTGTCACACTGAGTTGGAATTGAAGTGTGTGAATCACCGGAATCACACACAAGAAAATGGAGCCACTTACTGACCACTGGTTCTGAAGGACTCCGATGCCGGAACACACACCGCAATATGGAACCACCAACTCAGCACATAGAGCCAATGTGATTGCACAGTGAGCACACAGCTCCAATGCTCTTGTAACTCAAAGTGGCGTAGATACTGAAGTGAATGTGCGTCCGTAACATGGGTGCACGCAAACTTCAGTTGATGTCACTGCCCAGATACAGTGTTGCTAGGGAGGTGTCACGTTCTGCTGACTGTTGGTGGCACGTGATCAAGGCTGAGTAGCACTTCAGAAAATGCTTACGCTCGCAGATAGTCCCTTGCTCCAAAATGCAGTAGACCCCTACAAATCCTTTAGGGAAGATGACACGATGTTGCTCCTCACGCTGCTGGCCGCCTCAGGAACACCAGCACATTTTCCTCAGACAGCGTGCACGCAAAACTCCTGTCCTCAGCTTGGTCACCTCCTTGCAGGTGCTCCACCTCCGATAATCCTGCAACTCAAAAGGATCTCTCGCTCGTTGCCAATTTGTAAGAACGAGACCAACCAGGAAGGTAAAGTTGTACGTTTATTTGAGAGCAAGCCAGTAGTATCCTCATACCACCAGTAACCATTCCAATTGACACTCCCCGCTTCCTTCCATCACCACATTCCAGAACCTGTGGCATAACATTACCTAAGCACAGGTAACCTGGATACCAGAGTCACCAGCTGGAATAGACCATAGAACGAAAATTGTATGGACGCTATGACAAATAAGCACTAAAGGGAAATGTCTCGTCAATGAATTCCTGGACAGCAAGGGGCTGAGATGGTATCCAGTGGGTACGTTGCTGACTTTGACAACCAGAACCATGGTTTCTAATAATAGCGTTAGGGTTGCCACCAAGCTCAATGTGATCAGGACCCCCTTGAACTCAAACGATTACCACAACACCCAGGATGCATATGTATGGTAAGTGAAAAGGTCAAGGCTAAAAATAAGGTGTCCTGAGGACACAGAGCTACCCTGAACCAGCTTTGATATATGTCGGATCCTGGTGGGGGGGGGGCACAGGGTAGACACGGGCTTCTGAGCCCCAGCCATGTTGATTGAAATTGTTTGCCACTGGTGTCCCAGTGTGCAGCACTTTAAGGCCCTGTAAAATGAGTGAAAGAACACCTTTCGGGACTTGATTCTCAAGGAATCAAGGGAGAGCAGCCGAAGGCTTCCCAGTGAGGTAGTATGCGAGAGCTCAGAACTCAACAGCCAACCAACCAACAGACACAATAACGTACTGTTCAGCTAAAAACAGACTCCAGAAACCACCCTTCCCTCCAGCGACGACGGCCAGCCCACCATCACCGCCTGGACCCCAGTCACCACTGAAGATCCGTCACGACCATGAAGAGCACTCACTCAGGAGCCCCCACGGACCCCTGCCAGCCCCAAATCTTCCACAGAACTGTCGCCGCCATAGCGCCCGAGCTACGACACACCATCAACGCCTCCTTTGAATCCGCCACTTTCCCCGACGACCTGAAATGTGCAGTAGTCAAGCCCCTCCTCAAGAAACCCTCGGCAGACTTGATGGACCTGAACATCTACCGACCCCTCTCTCTCCTTCCCTTCGCAGCCAAAGTCACCGAGAAGATCATCAATGCCCAGCTGACAAACTTCATCGAAGAGAACGCCTTCCTCGACTCTTCCCAATCCGGATTCTGCAGTAACCACAGCACCGAGACCGCCCTCCCCACCACCACAGACGACATCCGCACGCTCCTCGATCAAGGCCACACTGCGGCCCTCATCCTGCTGGACCTCTCCGCCGCCTTCGACACCATCTCCCACCGCACTCTCGCAGCCAGACTCCACGACGCTGGAATACAGGGAACCGCACTTGACTGGCTCCGCTCCTTCCTCGCCGACAGAACCCAAAGGATCAGACTCCCACCTTTCCTCTCCAAACCCACAGAGATCAACTACGGAGTCCCCAAGGATCATCGCTAAGTCCCACGCTCATCAACATCTACATGGCCCCCCTCGCTGCCATCGTCAGACAGCATGGACTCAGCATAGTATCCTATGCCGATGACACCCAGCTCATTCTATCCCTCACGAAGGACCCCAAAACCACCATACTCAGCTTCCAGGAAGGAATGAAAGACGTTGCAGCATGGATGAGCAGAAGCTGTCTGAAACTCAACTCGGAGAAGACAGAAGTCCTCGTCCTTGGACCCACCCCCTCAGCTTGGGACAACACCTGGTGGACCGCCGCCCTCGGCTACCCCCTCCACCTCCACGGACCACGCCCAGAACCTGGGCATCAATATCGACTCCTCCCTCACCATGACACGCCAGAACAACGCCGTTGCCTCCACCTTCTTCAACACCCTCTGCAAGACCTTCAAGTGGATCCCCCCAAAGCCAAAAACACCATCACCCACGCACTCATAACAAGCAGACTGGACTAAGGAAATGCCCTCTACGCTGGAATCAACAAATCCCTGCTACGCAAACTCCAGACCATCCAGAACGCTGCAGCCAGACTCGTCTTCGGCATTCCACGACATGAGCACATCACCCAACACCTACGAGACCTCCACTGGGTCCCCGTAGAGAAGAGAGTAACCTTCAAGCTACTCACCCACACCTACAAATCCCTCCACAACACCGGACCCAAATACCTCAATAAAAGAGTCTCCTTCCACATACCCAAAAGAAACCTCCGCTCCGCCAACCTCGCCCTAGCAGAAGCCCAGCACATCCGCAGAACCATAGCAGGTGGAAGAGTCTTCTCCTACATCACAGCCAAAGCCTGGAACAAGCTCCCAGTCAACATCAGACACTCCCCTACACGTTCAGGAAGAACCTCAAGATCTGGCTTTTCGGCTTACTCGGATCTGCACTCCACCTCCCCCCAGCACCTTGAGACCCTCACGGGTGAGTAGCATGCTTTAAACTCCCTGATTGATTGATTGATTGTGTACTTATCTTCTGAATTAATTGAAAATGCTTTAATCAGTCAGCAAAACAAAAACAAAACACTGCATAAAACAATTAGGGGGATAAAACACAGGGTTGTGATTCAGTTTGAAATCTTCCTTGAGGCAGTGCGCCCTTACGTACTCTCCTACAGAGTTACTCAGGGCCTCATTTATGGCATTTTGCCATAGGGCAGCGCATCAAGGCACCTTGTTGTCCTGCCCTACGCCAAAGTGGAAGGGCAGGAATGCACTGCATTTAAGCAATACTGTGTATTTCTGTCCTTTCTGCCTGCACTGGCACTGTTTTGGCTACCTAGCGCAAATGTAGGAACCCTTGCATCATGGTGCTAGGGTGCCTATGTTGCAGGCAGGGTCGTTTTTGTGTAGGAAGGGCCACCTTCCTGCACAAAACCAATCCTACGATGTGTTTTCCTCTTTCTATGTATGCTGCAGACTAAATGGAAAGAGGAAAAAACAAGGAGATATAAACATATTTCTCCTCGTTACGCCTCACCTCGGAAGCTGTACAGATTTGATGCTTCCCCAGGTTTACAGGAGTTGTAAATCTGGGGCAGCGCCAAGTTCCATGGCTGTTGCGTGGAAAAACCCACCGCAACGCCCATGGAACGCTTCCTGGGCACAGAGTAAGGCGATGCAGCATTTTTGCACTGCGCCGCCTTAGTCATGATTTATGAGGCCACTCAAAGCCATGCATGGTGGCTTTGCATGGCTTCATAAATCTTTATGAAAGCCCTGTGTCACGCATGTACCATTTTATGTTGTGCAAAAGTAACGCAGGGCTCTCATAAGTAAATCCCTGAGCATCTAATCCCTGGCATTTAACTTGTGACAAGGCACTGATTACGCACAGGTGCTGTTCACCCCTTGCAGTTACTCAGTAAAAATGTCTACTACTCGGTCTCTCATTACAATCATACTGTTTTAGCACTGCGGTTACATACATTCAGTTGTTGCAATCCAGAGGTGGTGCAGGACAGATACCTGCATGGATCCTGCGCCAGTGACAGCAGTTCTTGACTTGAAGGGGCCATGACCTCAGCCTCACTTGGAACTTGATGACAGGAAGATGTTCAGCACTGTGGCAAGTAGGGCACCTCTCATCTTCTGCAGTAGTGGCCTCCTTAGACCTGCTGTAGATGGGACAATGGGTTGGTGGGTACGACCTTCAGGCCGATATTGGCCATGTGTTTGTTGCTGACAGCTGTGGTCTCCAGGGCCGATCAGGGTTCCCATGATTACACACTAAGATAGATATTTTCAGATTTACACCTAGAACTGTTCAGGAAGACCAGGGGAACCCTCACACATGGGTTGCTCTTGGCTTCACTACCTTGCAGTCTCTAATTTTTTCTTGTACTTTCCAATTTGGGAACTTGCTGAGAATCTCTCCACCTGCAGGGTCCGACACTCCTTCCCTCTCTCAGCAGGCAGACTACTATGCTCTAGGCAGACCCGTAGCTCCTCCAGAAAAAAGTGCAGACTTCAAGTGATAACCCCCTCACCTCTGGGAGGCTGGGTGTCATGCAGATGCCAGCCTTGGGCACACTGAAGTCCTTTGAGTACTCTGCAGAACACTCTCTTGCTTTGGTCAAGAACAGTTTTGAACTAGAACAAAGAGAGTGGTACGGATCCTACTTTTATACACACTTTCCAGACAGGGGATGTGAGCCCACTGTCTAAGGTTTCAGAACCAGTTTGAGTTAGTTCTCTTTCAAATGTCTTTTTTAGGTTTTCTTCAGACACATCCTTTGTGCAAGATGATGGCTCTCACAGCAGGTAGTAATAATGCTGGCTCAAATTAGGAGTACTCAAAACAGAAGCATAATGAAGTGTCATTTCTCTGCAACTGGTATCATCAGACTTCCTGAAGCAGTAAGCAGGGACAGACAAACAAACAGGCTCTGCCTAGAAACGCCCTCACCTTGAACAATAGAAACTGTAGTATCACCTCTCACCCCTACCATATACCAAACGGCAGTGCTCAGGAAGAACTAATCAGTAACTCATTTTCTCCCAATGACCTAAGTTAATCCCTAAGGAGAGTAATGCCTCTATAATCCTTCACCTCAGTGTTTACATCACCACCCTCCAGACACAGGAATGCAGTCATTAAACTTACACTGTCTGGGGAAGCTGTAACCACCCTCCATTTTGTGTCATGCTAAATCAGGGGCCATCTAAAATGGATTCTATTGGCTCTATGTTAGAAAGTGCCCTTTTTTTCATGGTCACCCCCCACCCACACACACTTATTGCTCTAGATGTTGTCTTTTTAGGTCGGGAAGTGCACTTAGACCTGCTAACCAGGCCCCAGTGCCAGTGCTTTTTCCCTTAAACCATAACTGTGAATTCGTACAGTGAATTGGCAAGCATTTATCACTCCTTGTAAGCCCCTAGTAGATGGTACCAGTGGTATCCAGGGCAAGGGTGATAAGAAGGGTCACCAGGGCTGCAGCACTGTATTGTGCCACGATGGGGGACCCAAGTAAAAGTATGTCCACAGGTCTGCCATTGCTGCCCTGCACGAGCAGCCTGTCTGCTCGAGAAGAGCTCTGCACACACCATGTGCTGCAGAGCCACCCCACTGCCTTAATATAAGTACGTCACTCTTAAGGTTGTCCTCCTTAGCCCAGGAGGTAGAGTGCATTATGCTAAAGGTGTGGATGCACATGTTCCTACATATATATCCCTACAGTAACCCTGTAAAACAAGGTTTTACTGTAAGCGACAAGTGTTCCATAGAATAACATGGGCTGGCTACCGGGCAAACTTGAGATAGCCAGCTCCATTATGAAACGACCGAATTGTGTTGTGTTTGGTATTAAACACCATGCTTTTTCACCCCAACTTGATTCCAGTGTCGAGGTTGAGCTGGCATGCACAGGGGTGCCACCCTGCGTGGGTACCCCCCTTGGATACAAAGCTCCAGTGCCTTGGCAGGCTCCCCTGAGTGGGTTGCCACCAAGACAAGAGTCTGCCCTCCTGGTGGGATGTGCTAGCACTGCTCCAGGATGGCGATAAAGGCATGGGCAGTAAGAAGGTCACATATCCACCCTTCCAGGATGGATAGTGCTTACAGTCATCAAGGCGGTGAGTCTCAAAGTCTACACTGCCCTTGATATGTAATTACTTTGTCCTCCACTCGAGGACAAAGCCCTTCCTGCCCTGTCCAGCCCAACAGGCGGTAAAATTAGTTATTCAGGAGGCGTACACCCCCAAATGACTAGCCACAGCTTTAGGGGGGGCTAGAAGGTCTGTTCTGCAGAGGAAGGGTCCTGCCATTTTGAAAGGACCCAAAATAGAGTATTATGGGTAGCATAGTAATGTACACCCACAGGATGTTGTCACTACAGGGGCAGGTTAGCCGTGGAGACTAGTAGCCCATTGGCCACTGTCCCTCACCCCTTTAATGCCCCTAAATTAGAATTTAAGGGACTCCCCTGGCACCAGAACTTCTGTATACCTTGGAATCTGAGAAGAGGCATGAAGAAGACTCTGTCACCGAAATCAGGACTTTGGACTCTGCCGCAGAGCAAAGAGAGGACACTTAAGTGCCTTGAAGAGACAATATACTGAAACAGGGTGTCAACATGTGTCCGTGGTTAAAGCTCACTGCTCCCATCAAGAGGGACTCCAGTGGACACCACAAATACAAAGCAGACTCCTCTGACTGGTGGAACCAGTCGACTGCAACCTGCAGAAGAAGCGACTTGCTGTGTCACAAGAATTGTAAAAGGAACAAATGATGGACAGAATGCTGAACAATGCACACATTCACCCCTAGTCACAAAGCTCTGGGTTTAATCCATTGTTCTTTTGCTCACCATGCCACCCCAGTTTGGAGCCAGCCATATGCAAATCAGTCTTGACCCTGTTCCTCATGGGAACAGTACAGCCCGAACTGCCAAGCCAGGTCCTCCCTGGACCAGAAACAAGCATCCTGGGACCGGTTTCAGGGCATCACCCCTCATCAGCCAGGCTAGCTTGAATCCAGTGGTGCAGTGAGCACGGGACCCACACCTGGGCATACCCTTCCCACTTAAGACAACAAAAGCAAAAGGAACAAATGATGGACGGAATGCTGAACAATGCAAACTTTCACCTCCAGTCACAAAGATCTGAGTTTAATCCATCGTTCTTTTGCTCACCACACCACCCTAGTTTGGACCAAGCCATATGCAAATCAGTCTTGAACCTGTTCCTCATTGGAACAGTCCAGCCTGAACTGCCAAGCCAGGTTCTCCCTGGACCGGAAACAAACATTCTGGGACCAGGTTCGGGCGATCACTTCTCAGCAGCCAGGCTAGCTTGAACCCAGTGGGGCAGTGAGCACGGGACCCATGTCTAGGCATACCCTTCCCCCTAAAGGCAACAAAAGTAAATGGAACAAATGATGGACAGAATGCTGAACAATGCAAACATTCACTCCCAGTCACAAAGCTCTGGGTTTAATCCATTTTTCTTTTGCTCACCATGCCACCCCAGTTTGGAACCAGCCATATGCAAATCAGTCTTGACCCTGTTCCTCATGGGAACAGTACAGACCGAACTGCCAAGCCAGGTCCTCCCTGGACCAGAAATAAGCATCCTCGGATCAGTTTTGGGGCATCACCCTTCAGCAGCCAGGCTAACTTGAATCCAGTGGCGCAATGAGCATGGGACCCACGTCTGGGAATGCCCTTCCCACTTAGGGCAGCAAAAGGAACAAATAATGGACAGAATGCTGAACAATGCAAATCAGTCTTGACCCTGCTCCTCATGGGAACAGTCCAGCTTGAACTACCAAGCCAGGTCCTCCCTGGACCGGAAACAAGCATCATGGGACCGGTTTCGGGGCAAGAATTGTAGCCTTCTGAGCCTGTCGAGAGTGAGCCCAAAGGCAAGTAATATCCTGCAAGCCCAGAGTGGAGGCGAAGCTAACACCAAGTCTCAAGCCGCTAGTCCACTCCTGTTGACCTCTAGCCTCCGAAGTATCCGAACACTACATTTGCCACAGCCAAGGCTTGGTGATCACCAGTTGGGTGATCCACCTCGTCATTGACATCTCTAGCCCGAGAGAACCTTACAGCGACAGCAACTGACGTCATCAACGACCCAGCTGCTGCGTCCCTGCATCTTGAAGTTGGTGTCGTCGAGTGTGCAGCAAAGCATCTTTGGTGCAAGCTGCCAGGGTGATTGACGGCTACCCTTTGCTCCCGGCACCGCTGAGCAAGGTAGAAGAAATCCAGCTGCTGCACCCGGGTCCTGGGACCCCAAAGGCCTCTACTTTCCGAGGGTAGAGCATATCTTCAACGACAAGTGGGGTTTTGCCAAGTGTTGCATTTTGACAGCTCCTGCGGATCCTGTCAGCACCAAGGACAGTCAAGTAACCTCTACACCCAGACTCCCTGGGCAAGGTAACGAAGAACTGACTGTCGAGTCTTGGGGCCTGTAGAACCTTAACCACAAGAGAGTTCAGTTGAACTCACCCTGCAAGTAATGTATTATTAAGTATGTTTTCTCCCATTGACTTTAATGGTGAACGTTTGACAGCTATTATTGCATTTATTTTTTAACACTTTGAAAATCTATAACTCCGATTATATGAAACATATCAAGTTCATTTTGGTGCCTATATTGATATAAAAATGCAAACTATTTTTATAAATTGGTGTCAAGGTTTCTTTCGAGTCGTGTCACTTACTTATTGTCAATGTTGGTAATGTGAAATGCTTAACACATGTTGCTCTGAGTACGCCTGACTGCTCAAGCTACACTACCAGGACCGAGTTAAGGCTGCTAAGGGTGAACCCGAGGTCCACTTTTGTGTACTGTGGTAATATTGCACAATAAGACCCACCAGCCATATCATATAATACTTCCACCCACCAGCCATTATATGTAATACTCCCACCTTGCAACACTCCACTACTACCATACTGGTACTACACAGTCACTGAACACACAGGCACTTGATACGGACACAGAATTGCAGTGTAAGCTCTAGAGTTAACTAAACAGCAGAATTTTATATGAGAGGGGTCAATAGACCGCACACCTCTTGACAAAAAGTCGAGTCACACTAATGATTCACAAGAGCACAGTACTCCCACTTCATGTACCCTGGTTATGGATCTCACATTATCAGGGAAGGGCTTAGGCATCTGTGCTTATACTAGGTTAGCATGACACCAGGGCCAAACAAAAAGTCAGGATGACAGTTTCACATGCTATCGGGAACTTAAGGCAGGGGGTAGCCATGCATTGGACATTCCCATTCCAACAACACTTCAGCAAAAAGGCACATTGTTTTATCTCCCTGCTCCTCAAATTCTAAAAAGGTGTTAGGTTAAATATTTACTTTCTGCTTTCTAGTGTGGTGCCAATATCATCTTTGTACCTGCCATTTTCATGACAGGTTTTTTTTATGGGTGGGCCAAATATTCCATTCCGCCCATGGAATTGGCCACTCCGCGTTACTCTTTACCACCGAGTTCTGGCCGAATACTGCCAATCGCCACGTGGAGGAATTTTTCTCCAGTAAGGCACCAAAATATGTGAGCTGCCAAGCGCGAGTGAGATTTGGCGTCCTCTAGCATGAATGTCTAACTTGGGCGGTCTCCAGCATTCGCAAGCAGTCAGAGGGCTGCTATTCGAGCAGATTTGCTGCGGCTCAAGTAGATGTTCTACAGCAAACAGCAGCAAAATCAACTTGAATGTCTGCTTCTCGTGCTTCCGGTGCTAAATTGCAGCATGAGCAGCATATTTTCCACCTGTTGGCAGATTTCTGTGGAATCTCACAGAGTTTTTATGTAACTCTGTGAAATTCCAGGGAGTTAATGTCCACGAGTTCCGCCCACCCCTAGGTTTTTCCAGTCGCGGCTCCTGGAGGGAGTGCTGCGGGGCGGTGGGGCGGGGGAGGGGCAGGGTGGGGGTAGTAAACTCCGGCATACGGCCGAACGGAGGTAAGTAGAGAAATAAATAAATAAAACGAATTACATTGCGAGCGCCACATCGCCATTTGGCGTTGCAGCGCGCGCAATGTAATTCATTTTATTTATTTATTTCTCTACTTACCTCCGTTTGGCCGTATGCCGGAGTTTGCTACACCCCACCCTGACCCTCCCCCGCCCCGCCCCACCGCCCCGCAGCACTCCCTCCAGGAGCCGCGACTGGGTTTTTCCTATAACCATTTCTCTCAACCCCACCCATATACACTGCTGTATGTACTGCACCTCATGCTTAAGGTGATTCTATCACAAAAGAAATATTTGTCTTCAGCCTGCTACTGCTTCTTGAAGCTAAATATGCACAAAATCAACTTCCTAAATTAAACTAAAATATTCTTTTGTCATACCTGACTACGAAGTCAGCATTGCCCCTCATTCAATATTTGGATCAAATTTAAAAGATTTTTTTAAATCTTCACTTTTATATATTTTGTATATATACGCCAGCCTGTGAGGGTAGGCTTTAGAATTTCTGAAATTCTTAAAGAATATTCCTGCAACAGTTGCAGTTTTCCAGAAGTGCTCACATGTGTAAGCAGTTGCACATGCGTAGTTCATGCCATGTGCAATTAAGCGAGTAGAAATGCTTACCAAAAGTGAATTTTTAACTTCGTCATTTATTTCATTTTTTGCCACCGGCAAAACATTTTCAACCAGGGAGAAACCCCTGTGTCTGACAATTTTGGTGGATTTCCTTCCGATTCCCTCCCTGAAATTGGATGTACTGCAGCCCCTGACAGTACATCTCAGACCAATTCTAAAATCTGAATAGGACAAGAAAATGTTTGTGAATACCAAAAACTTACAACTTTGTGGGTTTGCACACACTTTACAGGGCACCCCCATCCTAGAATGCGCACTTACTTCCCATGGAATCAGATTTACTTCCATATTACATCTTTATTGAATATTATATGGGAGTGCGTGGATTTGCATACATTTACAAGTACAAATGGCTCTGTGAATCTGGCCTCATATGTCTTGGAAATATATATACTAACACATGAAGCGACAAGAGCTGTTCCTTTTGAGCATGGGCCCTTATTCATCTATCACTCTTATGTGTACATCCACTCTCCTTCACATGTCTGACATGCTTGTCATAGGTTTAGGTTTTTGCAGGCCCAGGTCAACTTTCTTCTAAGGCCCTCCTTACAAATGGAGTAGCAATTATGACTGGCCCAGTGATGGTCATTCCTGGGAGTTGAAATGAGAGGGATGATTCGGGGCACTAATAATGACGACCTAAGCATACTAACAAAATGTATCCTCCAGGGAAAAGAGAAAAGACGGCTGCTCTAGCGTCTGCTGCCATCTAGTGGTGAAGATGTGTTTCGCTGCCCCTTTATTAATAAACAGACAAGCTAGTTTATAGCTCGATAAATTAATTGTTGCAGCAGAATCGCATTGCCTTAATAAAGAACAGGACCCTTTGCCTCCCAATTGTGACAGCCCTGTGACCAGGTTCAAACATTTCTTGGTGCCACAGCGTCCTGTGCCTTGGCATGCCAAGAACATTGGGTTCGCTCATCCCTATTTAAGGAAAAACATTCCACTGTAAATCATTGTTTCAGCCCATGGTTATTGGCTCCAAAATCTGTAGAACTAAGTTGCAATCTGCTTTGGTACTTCGTGGATTTTCGAGTGGCTTTTGATTTGGTAGATTAGGAAACCTTATGGGAAACAATGATAAATTAAGAGGTGGCAATTAGTTTCCTCCTTGTGTTAAAGGAATTAAATGGTCAGAATTGGTCGCAGGTACTTATTGACAAAGAGGTCTGAGCCAGAAAATACCAGTTGGTAATGGCTTACAGGGCTCTTTACTGCCCCTCTATTATTTTTCCTGTTTTAGCAGATCTGCCCTCTGTTTTACCTACGTCCAAGGGCTTGAGCCCTAAGATGAATGGTAGGCATAACGCATGCCTTCTATATGTGGACAATCTCATCATTTTGGATAAGACTGAAAAAGTCTTCAGAGGAAGTTAAGCACTTTTAAAGAATATTGTAGTAAGAAAAAATTGACAGTGATTATGGATAAGACCATGGTGCTAGCATTTGGGAGATCTGAAAAGGCAATAAGGTATAACTGGCATTAAGGAACCAGCAAAATAGAGAGAGTTAATAAATATCTCTGGGTATGGTTTGAAGGGAAATTACAGTGGAGGGAAAATATAGAACCACTTGAATTAAAAGCACTCTGTTCAGTGGATGGACTTAAAAACTTAACAAAAACAAAGACTGGGGGTGTGTGTGTGTGTGGGGGAGGGCGGGGTATGACTCTGAGACCAGCCCCGATTGCTTACGCTGCTATGATTTGCCCAAAAATTCAATATGGACTGGATTTTTTAAGTCTTAGGGACTTATTGTGAGTTTGACGGTCCGTGGACCGCCGTGCTGGTGGTCCAACCATGGTGAGTTCAGCGGTTCGACCGAGTATTGCAAGTTGAGTGGATTGGGTTAGTGAAGACCGCTGCCGAACCTCCAGCATCGCCAGCCAACTCCGAGAGTGGCGGTTGTGGAGCCGGCCTATGAGGCTGTGGGAGACTCTGACCTCCAGTGAATTTGCCAGCCCAATTACGAGTTGCTTTACAGCTGGCGTGACCAGGGCAGTCCAACCACTGAATCTGAGACGGCAGAAAGGGAGGGATATAAGGCCGAAACTCAACTGAACTCAGCGCTACATGTCCTGTGCTGCTATGGAGCCAATCCCACACATCCTGACAATGCTCTACCTGTTCCACAAGGTTCAAAACCAAGTCTGACATGGATGAAATCAGTGGTAAATCATACAACTACCTGTTGCCATAGACTCCTCTGCAAAACGATGCACCACCATGGACCAGTCAAGGGAGGTGGGGTACTCAAGTAATTTACACATATTCAAGGACCCTGTCTGAGATTGTTCCTTATCAATCATCAAAAATACTTCTGTAGGATGCCCTCCTAGGCCACAACACTGGCACTGCACAGGCACACTGTACACAAATGGACATGTGTTTGCAAACTATAGACATTGATAGTGATGTGTGCATTATGTTGTGTTCCACAACACCACCTCCTCAACAATATCACACCTATTAATCTCTGTCACACATACATTGAGCCCTTTCTCACTTGTCTGCCATGTTTCTATTGATCTTCCCTGGTCATACAGCTTTCCATTGCTCAAGTGTTGCTGAAGTGACTACAACTATCATGAGACCTTATGACTTCAACTCTAACCAATATGCCACACTCCTTTTGCCCCTTCTCACTTGTCTCCCATGTCACTACTGATCTTCACTTATAGTGCAGGTTATCATTTGACAAGTGTTGGTAAAGTGACATTGAACTGACTACAACTACCATTAGGCCTTGTCATTGTAACTCTAACCAAGATGTTATAGTGAATGTGACACATTCACATGATTGCACACATCCCAGGTTCTGTTTAGTATGGATGTTTCAGTAAAGTCACGCACATACACCTTCTCTGCTACAACTCTGTATTAGACTCTCACCCATCACCCACATGAAAAGGCAATGTCAGTCAAAGGGAGTACATAGAATCAGTGTGAGAACCATTTTAAGGGCACAATGGAAACACTTTCTGCAGGACAGCTACGCCTCTATCAGGGAGAACCCTGATAGGCTGGAGCCCTGGGGCACAGTACATTTTGCATATGCCTGGCAAACTCCATGTGCACAAGAACTGGGAACTGAAGTATATCAGGGACAACCAATAGCAGAACCAAGTGCCATGCATGTGTAGACAATGGGTAAGTGCAACTTAGGAAAGCAAACACAGAACTAACAGCATGTGGCACACATCTAGATGACATAGTTGTAAGGCACACACAGCAAAATGGACACATGGCCATGCAAAACTCCACAAAGGTATGACACGTTGACACCCTCCATGTGTGGATACACAAATATCTAACTTCAACACATCAAACACTTATCCAAACTACATTATAGGGAGAAGTGCAATCTAAATGACGTTGACAGTGGCCAGGCCAAGCTGAAATACTTACCACATAACATGTCACCCAATGCAATGTCTGCCCCATTTGGATGTCATCCCACATAGACATCCATCCAACATTTCCCTTTGTCCTGTCTAGCTCCAGAACTGGCTCTAAGGGCACGTCATACTAACCACAACAACTGGATCATCAATCAGGGATCAAACAAACACATTTGTACTAACACATCACTAACTATACAATAACATCAAATAGAAATGTAATGGAAGGACCAATGTCTTCCAAAAGAAGATAGGTTTTATTCAAACTTGAACAACCCATCAAGGGAAACAAAGGCCAATGGCCTGTCCATATTCTCAAAATGTGCAACAGCACAAGGCTGTGAGACGTAACTTGCCCTTACTGTCACTGCCAGGGAACCTCCTCACAAAGGGGCATCCATTGGGCACAGCAGGCACCTCGAAGATGGTACTTGAGAAGGGGGGGGCAGAGATTTAGGGAAGGGTGGGTTTCTTCTTGGGAGGGGGCTTCTTGGGTTTGAGGCTTTTTGGGTTGGGTTTAGGAGCATTTCTTTCTTTTTTTCTCTTTAGAGCTGGGTTTAGGAGGGTGGGGAGGCTGTTTTTCAGGGGTGGAGTGGGAAGTGGAAGGGATGGGGTTGGGTGTGGAAGAGGTTTTTGGGACTTTGGGAGGGGGTCAGGTTTCAGAGGGCTAAGGGCAAAGGCAAACTAGAGAGATTCAAGGGGAAAACTGGTAAGGTGTTTGGGATGTAGTTTGGTTTGGGAGGAAGAGGGAGTGGAAGTGTGTGGTGGGTCTGCTGTTTGCACTGTGTGTTGTCATTGTAGCTGTTGTGTGGGTGACTGTGAGCTTATGCGTTTTTGTTGGTGGGAGTGTTCTGGATGTGCTGGGTGTTGTGGAGGGGTCTGTGGCTGTTGCTATGATGTCAGTGGGTATGGTTGTGTCTGTGGAGGGGTCTGTGACTGTTGCTGTGATGTTTGTGGGCATGGTTGTGTCTGTGGAGGGGTCTGTGGCTGTTGCTGTGATGTTTGTGGGTATGGTTGTGTTGTGGAGGGGTCAATGTGCACTGCTGTGATGTCTTCAGGTATGGGTGTGTCTGTGAAGGGTTCTGGGGCTGTTGCTGCGATGTCTGTGGGTATGGATGTGTCTGTGGAGGGGTCAGTGTGTGTTAGTGTGGTGTCTGCAGGTATGGGTGTGTCTGTGGTGGGGTCAATGTGTGTTGGTGGGGTGTGTGCAGATATGGGTGTGTCTGTGGAGGTGTCAGTGTGTATTGGTGTGGTGCCTAGGGGTATGCTAGGTGTGATGAGGACAGTGAGTGTCTGCCTGCTGTGTGTGTGCATGTCTGAGTTTCTTGAATGTCTTGGGTTTGTGTGTGGTGCTTGGGTCTGTTGAAGTGTGTGCATGCTTAGGTGTGCGTGTGCTTGGGATAGGGTTGGGAAGAGGGTAGGTGGATGGGGAAGGGGCAGGAGGGGGGTGGAAGGTTGGGATGGGTGGAGGGTTACCATGAGAGAGGAGGCCAGAGCCTGAAAAGATCTCTGTAGGACAGACATTGCAGTGTGAATGTCTTTCAGGAAGGCAGCCACCTGGGTGCTTAGCCCCTGGATGGCATTTAGCACTGCAGTCTGACCCAGAGAGATGCTCCTCAGGAGGTCAATAGCCTCCTCACTCAGGGCAGAGGGGCTAACAGGGGCAGTGGCTGAGGTGTCTGGAGCGAAGGTGAGCCCTCTCCTTTTAGGGGAGTGGGAACAGCCAACTTGTGGGGGGACAACAGGGAGGGTGGCGATGGAACTGGGGGTGGTGTACAAGGATAAAGGTATTACTGATCCTGTTGGGTCTGCCACCATTTCGGACTGTCCACCGGAGGATGACTCAGATGATGATAAGATGTGGATGCTGTCCTCCGGGGCACTCCTCACACCCTCCTGGTCACTGGGTCCATCTATGACTGACGTCTCACGTCCGGAACCACCGTGACCAGCTGTGTCCCCACTTACGTTGGCCCCTTCTCCTCCGCTTGCCCTGGATTTATCTGTAATGGCATGTAGCATTGGTTTATTGCAACTTCATTTCCACACCTGACCATCACAAATCACCAGAAAACAAGAAGTACACATATCACACCACCTTCATGGTTCACTCCACAGGCTTCCAAGTTAGCATGAGCATATGCATGCATGCTACATAAACTGCACACAGTTGGTTCCACTCATGTCAGAACCCCAGACTGGCCCAAAGGCATGGACAGAATTCTCTATACTCCATCCTTATGTCCATACTCGGATAGTTGATCAACTTGCATACTTTGGCAGTTGTTGTATACAATTGTAAAGTGATGCAACCAAATAGGATGGATACAATTTTGAGATTTACACAATACTCACACAAGGCCCAGAGTCCAAAAGATCTACCTAGCCCTCATAACACATTATGATGTTATGAAAGTCAAGTTGAACACCAATGTACTATCATTTACTGTTGTGGCAGACATCTGGTCACATGCAAATGCTCATTGCACATTGATGACACTTTGGACTCTAAATTACATCATTTGACCACTACCTGAAAAGTCAATTGACATTTCGACGAATGTATGACAGAATATCGACGGACAGAAAATCGGCCTGCAAAAATATCGACACAGAAATATAGAAGTCAAAAATATCGAAGTCCAATCTACATAAAGGTAAGTACAAAAATATCGAAAAAAATATATAGTTGTCAAAAATATCGAAGTTAAAAATATCGTTTTTTTGAATGTTTTAATAATAATGTAAAATTAAGTAAATAATACATATAATTAAAAGAAATTTAGTTAAAAATATTAAAAGATATTTAAAAATAATAAATACATTAAATGTTAAAATAAATTAAACATATACATATAAATTAATATATATACTTACTCCACATAGTGCAACAGTAGAAAAAGCGTTGGATAGCGTAGGGGTAAAAATTACTATTCCCACTCCAGAGAGTGCAACAGTAGGAAAAGAGCTGGATAGCGTTGGGGTAAAAATTACTATTCCCACTCCAGTGAGTGCAACAGTAGGGAAAGGGTTGGATAGCGTAGGGGTAAAAATTACTATTCCCACTCCAGAGAGTGCAACAGTAGGAAAAGAGCTGGATAGCGTTGGGGTAAAAATTACTATTCCCACTTCAGTAAGTGCAACAGTAGGGAAAGCGCTGGATAGCGTAGGGGTAAAAATTACTATTCCCACTCCAGAGAGTGCAACAGTAGGGAAAGCGCTGGATAGCGTAGGGGTAAAAATTACTATTCCCACTCTAAGGGGGTGCAACAGTAGGGAAAGCGCTGGATAGCGTAGGGGTAAAAATTACTATTCCCACTCCAGTGAGTGCAACAGTAGGGAAAGCGTTGGACAACGTAGATGTTAAAAATAATATATATATAAATGAAATAAATATTGTAATTAAATAATGATTTATTAATAAATTTAGGAAAAAAAAAAACTACAAATATATCAAAAATAATAATTACTTTAATAATATTAAATACTTCCCACCCTATTCCCCAATAAACACACAACACACTCCACATAAAATTTCACACAATTAAATTAATTTTCAATTAATCAATTAATGAAAATTAATTTGCAATTAATAATTAAATTAAAAAAATGTCAATAACAATAAATAATATGTAATGAAAATTAATAACCAATTATTAATTAATTAACAAAATAAATAATTATCAATACCAATAAATAATATTTAATAAAACGTAAGAACCAATTAATAAATAATTAACAACAAAATTATTTTAAATACCAATAAATATTTAATAAAAATTAATAACCAATTAATAGTTAATTAACAAAAAAAATATCAATACCAATAAATAATATTTAATAAAACTTAAGAACCAATTAATAATTAATTAACAAAAAAATTATTATAAATACCAATAAATATTTAACAAAAATTAATAACCAATTAATAGTTAATTAACAAAAAATATCAATACCAATAAATAATATTTAATAAACAATAACCAATTAAACATTAATTAACAAAAAAATTTTTCTTAATTAATTACTTAGGGGCCCATTACGATACCCGGCGTAAATAAATCCGCCAGGCATGGAAGCGGCAAAAATCCGCCCGCACACACCGCCTGAACACCGACCACGCCATTACGATTACACAAACCGAAAACCGCCATCGGCGGAAAAATCACACAAAATACCTCCCGCCAACGTCCGAGTCGGAGTCAAACCGCCCGCCACGGACGGAAACACGCACGACAACACAAAACCGCCCGCCCTCACGGCCGACACACCGCACGTGAAATTACGATCGCACCGACATGAGCGCGGAAAACCCACAAATATACCGCCCGCCAGCGCAAACAACGCCGATGAGAATCGACACGGCAGAAGCCATGGCGCCAACGTACCTGCACAGAAACCATCCGCACACAAAACCAATAGCACACAACATGGCCAACAAGTCCACACAGCAAGGCACGCACAAATACACAAGCACAGTACACATCCCGAAAACACCCCCCGGACAAACAAAAAATACAAAGGCCAGAACCCCAGACACAACACACCTGAAAACAACAGACCATGAGGACACACCCACATAGGTGAGTACAAAAGCAGCACTCCCACAGACCACAACCCCTTGCTACATTGCAAACTAGAGAGGAGAGGAGAGGACACAGTGACACAGCAAGGACAGCAGCACACCACAGAAACGCACACATCACAACCACCACCACCACCACCACCACCAAACACCGGCACCACAAACCCCCTGCACATTACACAACACACACCGCACCAGCACCACAAACACCATGGCACCACAAAGAATGCCCAAGTACACGCCCATTGAGCTGACGGTCATGGTCGACGAGATCATCAAGGTGTACCCACAAATCTATGGGAACATGGTCCAGCACACACCACTAGCCACCAGAAACAGAATGTGGAACCGGATCGTAGACCAGGTCAATGCAGTCGGGACCCTGCCCAGGAACAGAGGTGAAATAAACAAACGTTGGAATGACGTAAAGAGCCTGGTCAAGAAGAAGGAGGGCAAAAACAGAGAGCTGGCTGCCGTCACTGGCGGAGGGAATCCCGCGCTCTTTAAGACCTTCAAAGCGTGGGAGGAGAAGGTGCGAGTCGTAATACATCCGGAGATCCTCGCCGGATTAGCAGGGGGAGTGGAGGCTGGTAAGTACAAACTAATGTATACCAGCACACCGCTATGTACTCACATGCGCAACTACCATGCCACAGCTCCCAGGGACAAACACCCCCATGTCCAGCACACAATACACAACACATCACACACACATGCAACAGACACCACCACACACAGCCCAAACCGAACAACTGTAAGATGCGTGGGGACATGTGTACACTCAGCCAGCCACGTAACCACCAACAGGTCCCCAAATATGCCAGAAGCGCCACAACGAGCACCCACCACACCCATGTGTCCGCCACAGCTGCACTAACCAACAAGTAACAGGTAAGTGGCAGGAACACAAAGTGCAGTGGGTGGGACGGTGGACAGCCCAAGTACAACACACACCAGGCCCCAGTCCCACAGCACAGCAAGGAGGAGCATCCCCCACACCCCACAGCCACGTGTCAGCCACCGCAGTGCACAACGACAGCCGAAAGGCAGACATCACGGTCCACAGCAATCGGTGTCAGTGGGTGTCCAGCCACCCCCACGACCCACAACACCCCCCACCCCCACAGACCTGCAACATGGAGCACCCCCGCTTAGAGCCATGTGGCATCCAGTACAGTGCACGCACGAACAACTTGCAGGTGGGAAACTGGACAGGGCTGGATTACTGGAGGCATGAGGACCATAACACGACCAACACATGGGACATGTCACGTAGCAGACGAACACGCAGCACCGCCCACCGTCACAAACAAGTGAACAATGTGCACACGGACATGAACAACAGACTCACACCCCACATGACCCATCACAGACATAGCAACACCCAAGGAGCCACGTCTGCATGCACAAGCCACACTGAATATAGTCCCACACGGCAGCCACTGTGCAACTCATCACACACAACCGAAACACCATTGAAGTCCTGTCCATGTAGCCCCTACTGCCTGTCAACCACACACCCCACAACTACGCCTATGTAAGACAAACAACACTAGACGCAACAGAGCGGAACAACATAAATGCACACGAACACCACTGAACCCATCAAACTCACTGACACACCATGCACATACAACATACCATCCATCCCATCCGTCAGCCCCAGTCTCATGAAAGGCATGTCATCCGCACAGCTGCCACACATACAGCAGTCACGCTAAGATACATGCCCATGACCAACCATGTGCCAGAAGTCAATGAAGCGCACAACACACTGTGAGCAACAACACACAACATGGGCCTCACCCCCCGAGCACTGCAGTGATGCACATGGCACAGGGCAGCACGCACACCAAGGAGATGGGACAACTGCAATACGTTGGCTGGCACACAACCATCACTCACTCATAACGATGCGTCCAATGCCATGTCCAGTAATCACAACAGACAGCAAATATGCAGGCCATGTCAAGCATGCACACACCTCAAACCATGCACTGTCATGCTGCCACAACACATGTCACGTTCGGCACCCATGGCTCACAGCATGTACCCCAAAAGCATATCCCCTCCCAAATGCGAATCTGGGGCATGGCCCCCATGTTGCCATATGCGTTCCTAAGCGTTCCATTTGAACCCCAAAAGCATATTCCCTCCCAAATGCGAATCTGGGGCATGGCCCCCATGTTGCCATATGCGTTCCTAAGCGTTCCATTTGAACCCCAAAAGCATATCCCCTCCCAAATGCGAATCTGGGGCATGGCCCCCATGTTGCCATATGCGTTCCTAAGCATTCCATTTGAACCCCAAAAGCATATTCCCTCCCAAATGCGAATCTGGGGCATGGCCCCCATGTTGCCATATGCGTTCCTAAGCGTTCCATTTGAACCCCAAAAGCATATCCCCTCCCAAATGCGAATCTGGGGCATGGCCCCCATGTTGCCATATGCGTTCCTAAGCGTTCCATTTGAACCCCAAAAGCATATTCCCTCCCAAATGCGAATCTGGGGCATGGCCCCCATGTTGCCATATGCGTTCCTAAGCGTTCCATTTGAACCCCAAAAGCATATCCCCTCCCAAATGCGAATCTGGGGCATGGCCCCCATGTTGCCATATGCGTTCCTAAGCGTTCCATTTGAACCCCAAAAGCATATTCCCTCCCAAATGCGAATCTGGGGCATGGCCCCCATGTTGCCATATGCGTTCCTAAGCGTTCCATTTGAACCCCAAAAGCATATTCCCTCCCAAATGCGAATCTGGGGCATGGCCCCCATGTTGCCATATGCGTTCCTAAGCGTCCCATCTGAACACCAAAAGCAAAGTACAAACCAGACCCAGGATGGGCCAGGAGCCCGCATACACCAGAGTCACAATAAGTAGGGGCACAGCAACACACCCATCGGCATGGCCAATCCGTCCCATGCCACATGTGCACAGCACACAGTCCCATTGCCAAGCACACACAACTACAGATGCTACAGCCACACACACGCCTCCGGGAAACCCATGTACGAGATTGCACGAACTGTTAATGTCAGACGACAAATACATACTTCGCCAGGTGCAACACAATAACAAATCTCATTCTCTCCACAGGTGACGAACTGCTGGATGCTGGGGATGGAGCCAGCAGCCAGCACAGCCAGCCTACAAGCCCCCAACGAGGACACACGGATCTGGAGGATCTGTCCTCCTCTTCGGACACGGACCACCAAGCAGGCCCATCTGGTGTGGCAGGGCCCAGCCGCTCCCCAGGACCCCTCCTACCCACCAACCCATCATCCAGGGCTGCTGAACATTCCCAGCCCCCTGCTGCCACTGTCGTTGCGGCCACACCCACGGTCATTGTGGCCACTACCACTGCCGCAACCGCCACCATCGCCGCACCGACCACCACCGCCGCCACCACCGCCACGTCTTCGCTGGCACCAGCCCCAGCGCAGGTGGTGGCCCGGCCGACTGGATCCACCCTGGGAGCCACAGCGAGGACCGTGGTGAGCAATGTGGCTAGTGGGCAGGCCGGTGGCAGCAGGACTGGTAGGAGGAGCAGGGTCAGGGAAACGCCAGCCTCCCCTGGGAGCCATGCCCTGCCTCAAATGGCCAGAGTCCTTGGGGCCTATGAAGA
>CAWUFW010003036.1:1800000-1955045 GCA_963921515.1 Calotriton arnoldi
GAGATAACATAATACAGATCAGTTTCAAATGGTCACAATCTGATCTGGTATGCCGAGAAATAGCAGCAGTCAGAAAAGCAAAACCCTGAAAAAGGAATTTACAGCAGCTTTGGCAGGAGATTGGATCTGATAAAGATGGAAGGCTCCTCAGAAGCGCCCTGCTATCCCAGAAGGTTCTAAACATAAAGGCAACACTAAAGTAATTATAAAGTAAAAACAAGACACTGGCACTGAAGGGAAATAGCTAGTGTAAGTATGTGCGCCCTGTGAGAGAGCAAAATGCAGTCACTCAAAGTGAAGTTAACCAATGGCTTAAGTAGGCTGACAAACTGTCCCATGCTATATGCTGCAGTGTGGTGGGAGCAAAATGTGAATGACCGAACACAACAGACCAATGTATCAAGAGAAGTAGCTGAGAGCCCTTACAAGTAAGCATATTATACATATGTTAGTAAAATCAAATATTTTAGTAAAACCAAAGAACTTGGCTAACACCAGACCTAAAAAGTTATATAGTTTCTGTTAGATTGGGCCTCGGAGCCCTCGGGTTCCTGGCTGGCTCTTATGACGAAGGACTGGGAGCATGAAAGCCAGTAGACAGTACAGATGGCTTGGATGTTTTTTCTACATGAGGAAGAGAGAGGAAAGCAAGCAGCCCTAAAGTGACAGGAGGTGATGTGCTTGTGTGCATAAAGGGGATCACTGACATAATATCGTCAGTCAAAATATCGAGGTACCAGAATATCATCGCCAAAATATCGACGGTCAAAATATCGACTTCCTATCTCCCTAAAGGTAAGTACCAAAATATCTAAACCAAAATATCGTTGTTAAAAATATAGTTATACAAAAATATCGATTTTTTTTAATGTCTTAAAAATAATATAAAATTTATTAAATTATAAATATAATTAAATAAAACAGATTTTTTTTATTAATAAATAATAAATGTAATGTATGAAAATATTAAACATGCATAATTAATTTTATATATATATATATATATATTAACTTAATAATATTAATAAATAATTATTGAATTTAATTATAAAATGTTAAAAACATAATTTAAATTATAATTACATATATATCTAAATAAACCTGTAATATAAATATAAAAATAAATGTTCTATATAATAAATTAAATTATTAAAATTATTATTATTTTTTAAATAATATTTCACACAACATTAATTATAACAGTAGGGAAAACATTGCATAGCGTAGGGGATAAAATTACTATTCCCACTCCAACAAGTGTAACAGTAGTGAAAGCGTTGGATAGCGGGAATGTAAAAATTACTATTACCACTTCAGAGAGTGCAACAGTAGGAAAGTGTTGGATAGCGAATGGGAATAATGTACTATTCCCACACCACCAAGTGTAACAATCGGGAAAGCGTTGGATAGCGGGAGTGTAAAAATTACTATTCCCACTCCAGTGAGTGCAACAGTAGGGAAAGTGTTGGATAGTGGATAGGTAAAAATTACTATTCCCACTCCAGCAAGTGTAACAGTAGGGAAAGTGTTGGATAGCGTGTGGGAATAATTTACTATTCCCACTCCAGTGAGTGCAACAGTAGGGAAAGTGTTGGATAGCGGGAGGGTAAAAATTACTATTCCCACTCCAGTAAGTGCAACAGTAGGGAAAGTGTTGGATAGTGGGAGGGTAAAAATTACTATTCCCACTCCAACGAGTGTAACAGTAGGGAAAGTGTTGGATAGCGGGTGAGTAAAAATTACTATTCCCGCTCCACCGAGTGCAACAGTAAGGAAAGTGTTGGATAGCAGGTGGGTAAAAATTACTATTCCCACTCCAGCGAGTGCAACAGTAGGGAAAGTGTTGGATAGCGGGTGGGAATAATTTACTATTCCCACTCCACCAAGTATAACAGTAGGGAAAGTGTTGGATAGCGTAGGGGATTAATTTAGTATTCCCACTCCTGCAGTATAATTAACATTAATTAACAATATTCCCCTATAAACATCACCACCAATATTGTAAAAAATTAATAAATTAACATAATTAATTATCAATTAATTAATTAACTAATAACAATTAACGATAAAATTAATTTCCATCAAATATAAATTAATTCACACAATTAACACTATAAAATAACTTTAAAAAATATTATATAAAAATATTAAACATTTGAATAAAAATTAAATTACTTCCCACCCTACTCCCCTATCAACAATGAACCCACTCCTAAAAAAACTACACAATTAACATATTAACAAATTAATTATTAATAATTAATATCAAATTAATAACTAAGTATTAACTTTTTTTAACATAATTAACATATGTATCAATAAATTATTAATTATTATTAACACGTTTATAATTAATTAATAATTAATTAATTAACTCAATTAACAATGAAGATTATTAAATACAAAAATATTAATTACTTCCCACCCTATTCCCCTATAAACCCACAACCCGCTACAGAATAAAATTACGCAAAAATTAATTAACATATAATTAATTAATTCAAAAAAATTCTTAATTAATATATTATAATTAAATTACTTCCCACCCTATTCCCCTATAAACCCACAACGCGCTACAGAGCTAAAATATGCAAAAATAATTTAACATAAAATTCATTACTTTAAAAAAATTCAAACATACATTGCAAAAGTAATATATACTCTTAACACATATACTAACATTTACAACACTAAAAAAAATTCGATATTTTTAACAACGATATTATGACTGACAATATTACTAACTTCGATATTATGACAATCGATATTTCTTACCTGCATTTCGATATTCTGTAACACTATATTTCTGACAGTCGATATTCTGTCCACTCGATATTTAAAACTCGATATTTTGTCATATCGATATTTAAAATTCGATATTTAGACTCTATACCGCATAAAGGGCATGTCTACAGTATGCTTTCTGTTGCCCTGGTATGTAGAGTTATATATCAATAGGGTAACCCGTAAGACCACTGGACTCGGGTAAAGAGCAGTACAAAAAGAGAGCGTCACAGTGGAAAAGAGTCTAACAACATACATGTAAGCATTGATCATATATAACTAAATTAAAGTTATACACCACCTTAGAATATGGCCAAAAATGGCTACAAATTTTATTTTGTCAGATTTAGGAGCTAATCCAAGATTAGCTCCTAAATCTGACAAAATAAAATTTGTAGCCATTTCTGGTATGTAGGACAACAGGGCCTGGGGTACCCTTGATTTCCAAGTCTACTTGAATGCACACTATGCTCACTTAGAGATCTAAGTCCTGCTGCCCCAATGAGGCAAACATGCAAATCTTCCCATTTCAAACTTCTTAATTTTTCTTCCTTTAAATGAAAAATCATGAAGGGCTGACTGTGTGTTTCCTTCAGGAAGACTTGTAGTGAAGACGCCAGCCACAGCCTCACTTCACTAGAACAATCAGACAGGCTAGTATTGAAGCGAGGAGGCAATGCAACACACAAATCCGTGCCCTCAGAGTTCTTATTTCCTGGGTGCTGTGCTGACTGGCTCCAAAGTCTGGCAAGTGCTTTCAGTCTCAAGTAGCTGGTTTAGGCAGCACTGGGGCTTTTTTTTCACTGCAGGGCCAGGAATTACTGTATCCTACTGAGTCCATTAGTGATGGTGGTCCCTGTAGATAAAAACTGGCCACAACAGATGAAAACCAGGCTCTGGACAACCAGCTCACAGGGGAAGTGCCCGATGCCCGGTTTTGCTGGTCCCGCCACGCCCTTGAGACTTCCACATCCTAGAGACTATGACTAAACTTTTTATTCCCACCCACACCCGTCAGAATCAAGGATTGACTTCTTTCTTCTTGTGGGCCACTAGTCCCTAGACTATAGGCTTGCAATGTTTTTCCTGGGACTGTCTCAGATCAAGCCCTCATTTCAGTGCTTCTAAACCTGGCTATAGTTCGTCTGCCCAATGGCTTCTGGAAGATGCTGACATGGAAGTTCAAAGAACCCCAAAGCAAGACAAATCCTTTGTGCTCCCCTACAAGAATACCTGGAATCCATCAACGGCTCTGTGGAATCTCCTCAGACATTGTGGGCTTTGGGCAAGGCATATATGCATGACCAACTCGTGAGGGAATCAGCATTGCAAAAAAGCCAGCTGGCTTTCACAAAACAACAATTGGAATGATCAATACTCTCTTTAAAAGTGTCCTTCCATATGCATCCAACATGAGACAACTTCCTACGAGTCAACCAAGCCAAGATAGACTTAAATTCGTTATACACCTCCCTGGTGGAAAAAGAGCTGGCTTGAATCAAACATCATCATTATGAGTTTTTCAGAAAAAAACAGACATCTGTTGGTGCAACAGCTCAAGCAGGAGGACCTTCTAAGGGCCGTCCCAGCCATTAAGACAGCCTCAGGCATACTCACACCCCCCGAAGAATCACAGAGGAATTTCTCGCGTTTTACAAGGAGCTCTACATGGCCCAACGAGAGAGGTGCCTACCCTGAAGGAATACACCTTTTTTTTGGTATGGCTCTGTCGTGCCTCACTGAGGAGGCGGATGAAGTGCAAGAAGCAGATGTTTCACTGGCAGAGATCCTGGAGATTATAAAACACGTGCCCACCTGTAAAGCACCAGGGGAAGACTGCTTCCCTATTGAATTCTACTAGATGAGCACAGCTCGTTTGGCTCCTCTGCTAGCAAAGGTTTTTACCCATTTGAGGGAAACTTCCTTGCTTCCCCCTGAATTTAATGCAGTGGCCATCAAATTTTTTCCCAAATTGAATAGAGACCTACAGTTATGTAGCATCTTCAGGCCAATTTTGCTGATTAATATGAATATGAAGATCTTAGCAAAGGTCCCAGTCACAAGACTCAGTAAATTCATCCCATTGCTGATCCACAAGTCGCAAGGGGGCTTTGTGCCACAGGGATCCTCTATTAATCATATTCAGCCCCTCTCACATCATTTAGCAGGCTCACAGAAGCAGAGATTGGCAAGTGGCAGTCTCCCTGAATGCTGAAAAAGATTTTTGAGCCCATCCAATGACCCTATCTCTTCTCCACTTTGGAGAGGGCCAGTTTCCGTGACCACTTCATTCAACTAGGCAAGCTTCTCTACACCATTCCATCTGCTCGGATCAGTGATGCATTTTTGTCAGACCGGTTTGAAATCTCAAGGGGAACAAGACAGGACAGGGGTGCCACCTCTTGCCTCTCCTCTTCCTCCTGGCACTTCAGCCCCTGGTGATTAAGATCCAAAAGACTGCACAGATTTCGAGCATCCCAACACTGCCAGGTGAAATCAAACTCCTGCTATATGTAAATGACATCCTCATGCTCCTGTCGAATGTAGACACCTCCTTCCCAGGACTTATAGCACTGATGGCTGACTTTGGTAATTTTTCTAGATACCAGATCAATTGGGGAGAATATGAGGCATGCCCACTGAACCACGCCTTCCCTCTGATATTGCTAGCTGATTTCCAGTTTCAGTGGGTGACTGGCACGATAGCCTACCGAGGGCTCCGAATCGGCAATGATCTCCTTGCCATAGCATGTGAAAACATGGAGCTTTTACTGACCACCATGGCTCTGGACTAGAGGAAATGGTCCCATTTCCACATGTACCTCTGGTGCCGCATCCTGACAATCAAAATGGTTACAGCCCCTCGGTTCAATTACTTGTTCAGCATGATCCCTGTGGGGATCCAGGGACACATACTACTGCATTTGACCAAGATGATCAAGGACTATGTATGACATGATCAGAAACCCCACCTTTGAATTTCCAAATTGGAAGCTAATATAGTATTGGGGGGTCCTTCGACTCCCACACATGAATCTTTCATATAAAGCGCACCAGTAAGCACACCTAGCATACTTTTTTCCCAAGAATTTGGAAATCCAGACTGGGTCACAATTGAACAGCAACTCCCGGGGAGCCCAGATAACCCTGATATCCTATACAAGACCCTCGCCCCAGGCGACTGTGCAATGAATTCCTTAATGCGGACAACTGTAAAAATCTGCAACCTTACACATAAACACCTAAAGGTCCACACCTACTTCTGAGATAAAGCTCCCATTTGGGAGAACAAAGCATTGAAAAATAGGCACCAAAACTATCCGCTGGACTTCCTGACCTGATAAAGGCATCCTCACGGTAGTCCAACTGCTTTGAAATGGTACCCTGAAATCATTGCCAACCCTCCAGGAAGAATTTCACCTCAACATCAGACAATAATGGCTATACCTGCAACTGTCTCACTGTGTATCTAGATTACTGCGATCACTGGCGGGCACCCTCCCATTATTCATGATTACTTGAACCATTGGAATTCCTACACAAGAGTGGTTTTGGGAATGTACAAAACGTTGCTTGAAGATCACCATTCAAGAATACTCCGACTGGTTCTGAAAAAAAGGTGATGTGCCAGGCTTGCTAAGGTCTATCTGGACGATGATTGGGATGAGCTCCTTACACCCACAATAGAGGACTATGGGAAGCATGATTGAAATTGTGCTTTTTAAAACTCTTGCAGGACTGGCACTGGTCACCCTGCTAACTATCTTGAGCTAGTCTTGCCCCGACCTGGCATGTTGGCGCTGTGTGCACACCCAGTGGGATAGCATACACCTACTTTACTCCTGTGTCTCTCGCCAGGGATTCTGGACCCATGTTATAAACACGGTGAACACTTCCAGCTCAATGGACCTGCGATTATTCCTGTAACACATCTTCCTTCAAGATACACTAAATATCCCAGAGATCTCCCAGCTCACCAAACATTGCATAGACACAGCTCTCTCAGTGCCCATCCTGAGACGATGGAAACAACAGCTGCCTCCAACACATTCAGACTGGATGTGTGTTATGGCTGTTGCTACTTCCCATGAACAGATAATCCACTGCCTACAAGACCAATGGTCCACCGTCCTCCAAGATACACCATGACATTTGCCATCTTCGCTCTCATGTCACTTCTGATCTCCCTCATGAAAGAACCGTTTGGACCCTATCAAAACCACCTTTGGCTCTCACGACATGAAGCTTCACATCTCAGGTCAGATTGTTTCATAATTTATTTTCTGTGCCCCCCTTTGGATTTATTTGCTGAATGACCCGTACATACTCGACCCCAGGCTCACTGCACTAGGTTCCCGATGTGCTGTTATATGTCCTCTCCATTCCCCCCTCCTTTTTAAGGGCTCTTCGTTGTGCCACTGGTCACTTTTAACTGCTTTGTTTTGTATCACGTACTCTGTTATTTGCAGTCAGCCATGATTACTTTTTACTACTTATTTCATTTTGATTGCATCTCTTGCTTCACTTGAAATTGCATTGTTAATTTACTCCTAAATGTAAACTTTATTTAAACCTTTTCTAGTATTGTTAATCTTTAAATGATGGATTGCGAGATCCATGCCTAATTAAACCGAGTGTATTTATTAAAAAACAATTTTAAA
Organism: Calotriton arnoldi; assembly: GCA_963921515.1. Classification (NCBI taxonomy): domain Eukaryota; kingdom Metazoa; phylum Chordata; class Amphibia; order Caudata; family Salamandridae; genus Calotriton; species Calotriton arnoldi. The sequence goes on from CAWUFW010003036.1 coordinate 1,807,446, forward strand.
CAGTCTTAGGAACTATTAAAACTTTAAATGAACTGATAGACGTCTTTAAGCTTGAAGTGCACAGCAAAATTGAAGGCAGGCATGGGGAAAATATTGTTTGGCCAAGACACACAGTATCAGGCTAGAAACGTGAGCTAGATACCCATCAACAGCTCATTACATCATAGATCAGTACCACTTATATATTTTTCTACAATTCCTCATGCAAACTATACACTGTAAAAAGTGAAGGTTACAGCTCTGTTTTACAGGGTATTAAACAAGATTGACTCAAAAGTGACATGTTAGTTGAAGCTTTTCAAGTCTCCACTTATTGGGACTCACTGTAAGAACCCAAGAGCGAGTTACAAAATAGAGAGGCAAGCAAGTGCCACTGAAACTGGGTTCAGTCTAGGCAGACGGTTCTTATAGTCCGGAGTGACAGCTGATGGTGCACCTCCAGTATAGCATTTGTTTTATTCCATTCTGGTGAGTGAGATGTTTTCTCTAAAAGGTAGGTCTCCAATCACATAGATCTTCACTATTTTAAATGAACATCCCCAAACAGATCTGTCTTTCTCGTGCAACCGACGTTTATTGAGTAGAGTGTTTGGAATATATTGTTTAAATCAAGCAATCGTAGACAGTTGAGTACAATCACTGTCTGTCATACATGTTGTCTGTGGTCTAAAGAGACAGTAACATGATGATCCTGAGCATGGGTAACAAAGGGCAAGATGTATTGGACCTGCAAGATGAGAATGCCTACAGCCTGTGTCGGTGGTACCTGTGTGATTGACATGGATTTACATGGGTTGTCAGACCTGGCAGCTATTTAGCATTCTATCTTTGTTTGTAGCACTAAACTGCAGAACTAAGACAATAGTTTTCATATCTCATGCTGGAATGTGCCTTCTGGCCAAAAGCAGCTGAGATTTCAAGACCCAGTTCTCCCCTTTTAAGCAGAATCTGCCAAGGTTATATCATTAAGACCCTCAACTAACAGGAATAGGAAAGGCTTGCTTTTCCATCCTACGTTTTTTAAGAAATTAACTTTTTCCCCCTCTACATATTTTCCGGAGAGGGGATCTGGCCTGGTCAAGGCAGTGCAGTTCACAAGTCACAAAGACTTGCACCAAGATAAACCTTCCTATCTTTTTACTCATCAATCCAGACATTTCTGCAGAGTGGAATCCAGTCAGCCATTACTGATTTCAACAATCAATATTTATGTCATTAGCATGCAATTAGTGTGAATTTGGGCTTACTTGCATATTCATAGTTCTATACCGAAAATGGAATTGGGGTGGCACTCGATAACTGTTTTTCAGCAGTAGCACCCAGACTATATTAACATGATTAGGCATCTTCATACCATGTACTGAGTTGCATTGCTTGCATAATGTTGGGCTTTTTTATACCCAGTCTTTCTTGACTCCAATTCCATGTTTTTCTTTTTTCCATCATCATCCCTTCCTCTTATTTCAAGTCCTTTTGAAAAAGTTTTGCTGCCCAAGAGACATCTCCAGAAAGGGGCAGAGATCTGATTCTTTACACTACCGTTCATGCATTTCGTGCACTGTGGAGTTTGTGGTCGAGACATTTCTGCTCCCTGCTTGATTGCACCTTCCCTGGCTGCTGTCCCACCCTGGTTCTGGATTGCTATGGGGGAATATGGGTAAGCAACGCTCTGAACTGGTGCATCTTGTGTAAATAAGAAATGTGCTGAGAACTGTGACTGCCGCGTGACATAACACACTCCCAAACACACATTTTGTCCCAGGATGGATTTGGGTGCAATAGAAAATGTGCGCACATTTAGTGCATTTGTACATTCTTTTTGTGACTTAGCCTGAGTATCAAATGCGCATTTTTGCATATTTGCGCCAGTCCAACTCAGGGAAAATGTTTTAATAACTGGACCCAGAGCCCTCACTTTTCTTTAACAACGTCTATTTCATAACATGGTGCAACCATACAATATGAGCTTACTGAAATATCTAAGATGAGAATAGAAAATTCTTGTAGAGCAGTGAACTGAAAATGCATTAAAATTATACTGTTTTGCACCAAATCTCATTTTTGGATTAAACCACCAAGCTTGACTATTTGTAAATCAGAAAGTTTGTGGTTAGGTGGTTGATGGCTTATAATCACCCATCCTGATGGATGAGCATGGGTGTACCTTTTAAGCGCATCACCCATGGGAAGCAACGGTTACTACAAAAATGTTGTTGCGTTATGCTTTCTCTTTTTGTTTTTCTTTTCCCTACAGATGGAGAAGAAGGAACAATATCCTCTAAACTAAAGATAAGTTTGTCTTTTGTTTTTCACAAAAGGAGCAGCTATCTGCCCTTTATCACAAAATAGGAGTAGCATGATAATTATCCACTGCCATAACCAGGGAGGGAACTTCTACATTTATTGCACTGAAGAAAGCCCAGGACCCGTTTTGGGCCAATTGGTGGGCTGAAACATGTTGGCACTAGGGTCATAGGACCACAAACATCCAAGTGACCCTTTATATGCTTGTAATTTTTAATATCCCAGACGATTCCAAGAATAAAGGGATACCGGGAATCATCTGAGGATTTTTATCTTTGGGACCCCCTGGCCACATCTACCAAGTGCTCCCTGAAACACGGTTGAGCCCACCCTGACCTTCAGGAGTCAGGGTGACCCGATGATGAAGCATGACACCACTAGGGTGTGTGAGGGTAATTAAAACAAAAGGAATTCTTTCCTTTCCCACAACCCAGTGGGCAATAATTAGGATGCTTCAGTAATCACCTTCCCATACCTAATCAGGGTTTATTTACCGTTTTCTCAAACTGTGGGGTACTTCTTGTGATTCAGAGTTTACTACGGGAGGACGTACTCCCACCAGAGATCTCCTCTCTGCCCTTGTGACACGCGAGAAGTATTCTTCTCTGAGTGTCTTAGGTTTTTTCGTAATTTGAGCAGCACGCAGCTGTAGGGCCTTTCTTGGAAACATTTTCCTGTTGAACTTTTAACAAATCTTCGATTTGCAAAAAAGAGCACCTATTGTTTCAATTACTCACTACATAGGATATATTCTCCACCAGAACAACATCACATACATTTAACAATCCCCCATTCACTTAACAACCAAAATGACGGAAGCACTGGGCATTGGTTACACAGAAGAAATGGCATTAGCCATTTTAGCGGCCCCGTCACTTCTACCGGACACCAACATCAATCAAAGCCTTAACCAAGCCCAAAATTGGGATGAGTTAAAAGAGTTAAAACGTAATCAAATGAAGGTACTCATGCATGGTGCTATAATGACAGAATACCTGCGTGGAAATGCAGCACCTCCAGGCCTGTGGGTTACCAACGCACCCAGAATATTTTTGGAAGACCCCCTTTTTAAGAAAGAATGGTCACTGATTGCGTGGCGATGCACATGCAATTGGCTCATTCTAATTATAAACACAGCAAAAAGAATATCAGAGGCACTCATAATAAAAATTAAGACCAGTGAGGACGCCCTTGCAACAGAAATCAAGATTAGCCTCTTTAAGAAAAAACTAGAAGAGGTTAATAAGGAAATAGGGGAACACAAGGACTATTTGATGCAGAATAAAATCAGTAAGCTCCAAAAGGACCTTAAAAAATTCTCCCATGAGAGAGTCTATCCTTATATAAAAGATGATTATAAGGGACAGCAGGATTCGGACGCTGGATCTTCTTATCAAGGGGACTCAGCAACATCGGAGTCAGAATATGATGACTGGTCAAGTGACAATTCATCATCTTCGAAGAATGGGAGGGGAAGACCAAGACGTCCCAGAAGAGGGGGTCTCAACCAAGGTTACCCCCAACAACAGATGTACCCCTGGCCAGGCCCTTTTGGCCAAATACCATTCTACAGTCCACCCCAGTATCCAGCACCACCCTTCTTCCAGCCAAATTTTAATCAGACTCATTTTTTAGGCCAGGGAGGGAGGAGAGGCAAGCGTGGACGGAGAGGAAACAGACGAGTCCAATGGGAGGAAGACAGAACCAACGTGAACACCAGGAGCCAGACCAGAGGCCAGCAACCCAGCACGAGCCTGATACGGGACTAGTGGTGAACCTCTCAGACACAACACTCAGTCCGGACGAACAAAAAGTTCTAAACAAAGGCTTGGGTTTTGTGCCCATGGCCTTTCTAGACAAATTCCGGCTGAGATGTGAACTCAGTGAGTTTTTCTGCAAAGTGAGGATCAAAGCATTTTTTGCAGCTACACAGGAACCTGAGAAAGACAACGGCAACACTAACATCCAACTTAAATCTACTTTTTGCCCCCCAACGTCACTTCTGCCCTCGGAGGTAGTCACGTTTGAGGAAGCAGTGACCAAAGAAGTGGAAAAACTACAACCGAGGATGAACGTTTTTAACAATCTAAGTAAGAGGGAACGAGAGGCTCTGAAAAACTTGAGCATGAGGGATGACATCGTGGTAAAACCGTCCGACAAAGGCGGAGCCACGGTAATACAAAATACCAGTTCATACCGAGAAGCATGCCTGACCCTTCTGTCAGATGGACGACACTACAAGAAGATCCAGAGAGACCCCACGAACCGTCTCAAGAAAACCATTGAGACCCTCACAAAAGAAGCCCTAGAAGACAAGTGGATTACTAAGAAGGAACACGATTTCCTGAACTCTGAAGACCCTAGGATACCCCTATTCTATACAATACCAAAAATCCACAAAGGGAAAATTCCACCGCCAGGAAGGCCCATTGTATCGGGGATCGGGTCCCTTTTGGAACCCCTATCCAAATATACGGATTGGTTCTTGAGACCCCTATTGACCAAAATCAAATCCTATGTCCAGGACACAAAACACCTGCTCCACATCTTGACAGACACAGAATATGATCCTAAACATAACATCATGATGTGCCTGGACGTAGAAGCTCTCTATACTAGTATTCCACAACAGGAGAGCCTATGAGTCATCAAACAACTACTACACAAGGAAGAATGGCAGTGGGAGGCACCTGTAAATTGGATCATAAAATTGATGCATCTTGCCCTTACTGAGAATTTCTTTAAATTCGAAGACCAGATGTTCCTCCAAGTCCATGGGACTTCCATGGGCAGTACGTTCGCGCCAAGTATAGCGTGCCTGTACATGAGCCACTTCGAGGAGGAACACATCTGGTCAGCAAACCCATTCTCAGACAAAATCCAGAAATGGGTTAGGTACATAGATGACATCCTGATCATCTGGAAAGGTGGCCTTAATAGCATCACTGACTTTACCCTCTGGATAAACAACCTCAATCCACATTTGCGGTGCACACTAACATTCAATAGTGAACAAGTTTCATTTCTGGACATGAATATCATCGCAAGGGAAGGCAGGCTAGTGAGTTCGTTATACATGAAACCTACCAATAGGAACAGCCTGTTACATTTTGACAGTGCACATCCACGGGCCCTGAGGGAGAATCTACCGGTTGGACAATTTCTCAGGGTCCGGAGGAACTGCACGGACCTGAATGATTTCCGCAAGGAGGAGGATAAATTAAGTGTGAAATTACAGCAGAAAGCATACCCCAAGAACATCATTGATAGGGCACGCAAGAGATCCAGGAATACTCCTAGAGCTGCTCTACTAGAGATCGATCAAAAACCAGAATCGAATACATTGATCTGTGTCACGACATATAACTCTTCATCGAATGAGATTAAAAAGATCATAAATAAAAAATGGTCCATTCTGACATCAAATACACTCACATTTGAGAAACCGATGTTCTTCTTCAAGAGAAACAGGAGTCTTAGAGACTCCCTGGTCCACACAGATGCATTTAAATCTAAAACCACCTCTCAGTTGACACTGTGGAACCAACCTCCCGTCATGGGCCACTATCCCTGCGGCACATGTGTTGTATGCCCGTTCACCGAGCATACAAAGCACATTAACCTAGGATTAGGTTACCCGTGGGAACAACGGGCACATACTAATTGTAATTCAGAACATGTGGTGTACCTTATCACGTGCCCCTGCCAGCTCATGTACGTGGGCATGACAAACCGGAAGGTGAAGGTCCGCATTAGCGAGCACCGCAGTACAATCATACGGGCCATAGCTGCAACTAAACTAACATCGCATTACTTGGAAAAGAACCATACTGACAAAGATCTGAAATGGACAGTTATTGAAAAACTCAAGGGTGCAGGCAACATGGCAAAAAGACTCCTTGAACGTGAACAATGCTGGGTGTACCGTCTGAGGACACATGAAAGGGGCCTGAATGATTCAATTCCATGGGATCACTTGAATCAAAAATAGGGGAAATGAATGACCCGTGATTAACCTCACCATCTCATTCATGAGTGGGTCTGGGCAAGTCTGATAATATGCATTACGACATCAATTACAAACAACACGATGCGTCATGTAAACTGACCTTCTCACACAACTTATGAGGGATAGTTTTATGTACCCTCCAGTATCAAATACGCGAGTGTATTGTACATCATACCCACCCACATGATGTCTTTAACCCATATTAAGACCCGTGATATTCGAATGACATTAACTGAAACTGGCAAAATGTAGAATAGACCAACATTTGTATACAAAACGTCATGTGACGATATCAATAAAGTTTTTGCAATCCTCCTTATGTGGCTGTTTGGCATCTAAAAAACAGACCTTAAATTCACTCACCCCCCGGGGGGGTCTAAGAGTAACCATTGCCATACCCGAAAAAATCACACACTGATAGTAATGACAATCACAGTTTTTAACCCAGAGCGGTTCTTTTATATAAAAGAAAGTTGTATTCCCAATAAAGTTACAATTTGAATTGAGGAGAACAACACGAACATATCGCAGTTCAGGCTCAATTTATTTTATGGGAACGCAGATCACTGTATCCGCCATCCATTCGCCACCAATTAGAGCGTATAAGGATTGATATAGGAATCCTAAGTGCCCAAAATATTTCACTTTTAACCGCAATGCGGGTATAAGAATCTAGACGGAGCACTGGACTACATGTCCCAACTCCCCCGGACGCATCATGGTAACGTGGACTATGTCCGGTCACGTGGTACTCGTTTTGCGGGAACCGCCGCCGGTACGAGGCTCACCGCGTCTTCCTGTTCCCTTCATATACGGGCGACAGACATGGACCAGGGCGAAAGCCCTGGGATGCAAGTCTAAGTAGGTTCGTACGCGGGGCAGGACCCTTGACGATGTAAGTAGTGTATGCTGCAACTTTTGTGACACATCGGGTACAGGTATGCGGGGGCATTGACAATCAATATGGAAATTTTAAAAGGCTTATGTATTCCTGCTTTTTTTCTCCTTGTCTCCCATATTTTTACACCGCAACTCGCTACGGCCATTTCAACATGATATTCAGTGTGTGACTAGAGGGCTACTCCTCCGACTGCAACTCCCCGAGATGCTATACCTCTCCCTAGACGGGGTAAGGGAGAGAGGAATGTATATCAAGTGTAAATGCACTATGAATGTGAGATTAATGTTCTGTGTGGTTTGATGTGAGTGTCACGTTGGTGTTTTTAGCGGCACTACATATACACCAATATAGAATAGATTTAGAATGCGATGTATGTCGCCACTGCACGATATACAACACAAATTGACACGGTATAATTGATTGAGAAGAGATAACGAAGTGTGCATATGACACTTTTTGATGGCTTATAATCACCCATCCTGATGGATGAGCATGGGTGTACCTTTTAAGCGCATCACCCATGGGAAGCAACGGTTACTACAAAAATGTTGTTGCGTTATGCTTTCTCTTTTTGTTTTTCTTTTCCCTACAGATGGAGAAGAAGGAACAATATCCTCTAAACTAAAGATAAGTTTGTCTTTTGTTTTTCACAAAAGGAGCAGCTATCTGCCCTTTATCACAAAATAGGAGTAGCGTGATAATTATCCACTGCCATAACCAGGGAGGGAACTTCTACATTTATTGCCCTGAAGAAAGCCCAGGACCCGTTTTGGGCCAATTGGTGGGCTGAAACATGTTGGCACTAGGGTCATAGGACCACAAACATCAAAGTGACCCTTTATATGCTTGTAATTTTTAATATCCCAGACGATTCCAAGAATAAAGGGATACCGGGAACCATCTGAGGATTTTTATCTTTAGGACCCCCTGGCCACATCTACCAAGAGCTCCCTGAAACACGGTTGAGCCCACCCTGACCTTTAGGAGTCAGGGTGACCCGATGATGAAGCATGACACCACTAGGGTGTGTGAGGGTAATTAAAACAAAAGGACTTCTTTCCTTTCCCACAACCCAGTGGGCAATAATTAGGATGCTTCAGTAATCACCTTCCCATACCTAACCAGGGTTTATTTACCGTTATCTCAAACTGTGGGGTACTTCTTGTGATTCAGAGTTTACTACGGGAGGACGTACTCCCACCAGAGATCTCCTCTCTGCCCTTGTGACACGTGAGAAGTATTCTTCTCTGAGTGTCTTAGGTTTTTTCGTAGGTCCTAAGAGCCTCATTTACAAGCCCATTGCGCCGCCGGTGCATCACTTTTTAGACGCACCAGCGGTGCAGTGTGCTTGCCCATATTTACAAGGCCATGTAAAGTCACCCTGCATGACTTTTCATGTCCTTGTAAATATAGGCCCCTTTCAAGCATTACTCTGCATGAAAGGGACATTCCATGGGTGTTCCCACGCAGCATCCATGGAACTTGACACATTCCCAGATTTACAATGTTTTGTAAAGCTGATGTGTCAGAATCCTACGCCTCCCCAAGGGAGGCATAGGAGTGGCGCTATAAGGACAAACGCGTGTATTTCTCCTGGTTTTTCCCTCTTTCTATGCGTGCTGCATTCTGCAGCACGTTTAGAAAGAGGAAAATGCCATCAATGATTGTTTTTGGGCAGGAAGGTATTCCTTCCTGCACAAAGACAGTCATCTCCCACATCGCAGACACCCTTGCAACATGACACAAGGGTGTCTGCGTTGGCGCACGGCTGCTTTTTGTGTGCTAGCACAGGAATGTGCTGTATCTTGTATCTACGGCACATTCCTGCCCTTTTCTTTTGACACAGGGCAGCGCAGCAGGAATGCTCGCTGCTCTGCTGTGTGTCAAAAAATTGTAAATGAGGCCTTTTGTTTCCAAGACATATAGGGTGGAATGAAATTAGCACATGCCTTTATGCATTAATATCCCTCCACCTAATTACTACTAGTTCAGTATTTCTGCATTCGGATTTACCAGGCGTGGAAGAACCTGGCATAATTTTTCTGGCTGGTAAAACAGGCAGGAAAATCGCATGCAACTTTAGCTGCAGCATCATTCAACTCTCATTCTGCTTTTTTCTAACTGAAGGAATCATACCGTGCTTTTACCTGCTAGAACAATATGTTTCCTTCCCTCCCCTACCCTTCCTGCCCCATACACTGTCCCCAGTATAGTTCTCACCTGCTCATAGCAGGTGGTGACTGTAAGTAGTAAAACTGCATGGAGTAGGGAATTACATCTGGTTTAAGGACCATAAAAAACTGTACGACACAGTAATTCCCCATTTCCTGGGGTTTTACTCGTAATTGCGCAGTTGTGTGGTGGATTTCCCTGGCAGAAATGTTAATATCACGTGGTTTTTCCAAACACCTAGTACCATGCAACTCAGAATGAGGGCCTAAACTATTAGTAACCATGAATCACTACTTTATGTGCCCTTCGCATGATAATGGAGGCAAAGCATCCAAGGTCAGCACATTCTGTCCTGTCACAAGTCTGTTGATCGCCTTTTAGCAGGGTGTGAAGCATGGTGCCAAGGACAGCAGTGAGGGGAGGCATTGCCAGTACAAAACAGCCAACCTTATCTTTCACCACTTAGCCTGCTTGAAGTAATAAAACACTTCATATCCAAATGAGTGCATGGGTAAGATGCCTTAGTCAAGGCTCTTTGATTTTAGAGGCCAATAACATTTTCTGAGGAAGAATTTTCTCCTCCAAACTCAGGTGACATGCTGTAGTTTCTCTTTGATTCAGTGCCCATTGTAAATTTGAGTAACATTGCAATAAATATGAACTAGAAGCTTTACCAATACTTGTAACCCAAAAAATCATGCTAATAAAGGATTATTGAACTGGATTAATTTGCAATGCAATACCCAGTACCATCTTCACAACTAGTTTTGAATTATTACCAGCTGGGAGGGCGATCCTGCCTTTGAAACAAGTGTGTATCTGAGGGAATTGCTGCCATCCTTAAAGAAAGCTCCCTCCAAGACTGCTGAACTTTTTATGTTGAGCTATTTGGCAGCAAATACTTTACGTGGCGGCACGGAAGTCGAATGCAGAGGATTTTTGGACTTGTTTGACCCACCGTGACGTGGCATGGCCACGCCTTCTTAACAAATAATAGTGATGAACTGAATTAGTTGACATTTCATAAGATGGAACTCATATCTAGACTTTTTTGAAGACTTGTGCTGAATATTTTGAACTCTGTTCAACAATGTCTTGCTGACCCTCACAAAATTTGGGAAAAAAGTCAAAAAAGCTCCTCCATCTTCTCCATCCCCCATTTACTTACAGGTTTCCTTCATGCTATATTTATGTGGAGGATGCAAAGTGTTTTCTACTGGTGTTTCCTCGGCCTCCCGCGCTGTGTAATGAAACGTACATTAACATTACGCACACACTTTTTTACACATACCACTTTCTATAGCAGTTTTTAGGTCTCGCATAGCGTTGCAGCGCAACGCGCTGTTCGCTTTGCGAGACATGCAGTATACAGTATAGTGGGGAAGCTCCGCCCACTTTCCGACCATGCTTTTCATTGGCTTGAATCATAAATGCTGCATTTTGATTCGTTTTCGGCTTGTTAGTCCCTCCTCCTGACGGCCATGTTGTCATTTATATCCTTCCCTGGCTATTGGCCCCTTTACTCCAAAATTATTTCTGGCCCTGTGTCCCCCCCCGCCCCCTCCCGCAGTCCGTGACTTTTCGCCCCCCCAGCCCCTCCCCACTGCCGTTCGTGCCTTCCTGGACCCCCACCCTCCCATTTCCAATGCAATAGGTCTCGCGTAAATACGAGTCCTATTGCATTAAGAAATGCTTGTTTGTTGTGGGATTGGCTGGGTGATCGCACTCTTTTTGGTGTCGCGCGACATTGTGCCTGACCAAAACATGGCAATATGCAAAACACATGCGCAATACAGACGTTTTTGCTTTGATGTCTGTATGCTGTAGTCTCTTTTCCTTGTCCACGGCACCCTGTCACTGACAGCAGATACTCTTTGACGTCATCGCGCGTGGCCTACGTCTTCAGCTAGACATGGCGGCCACTGTACCAAGACGGAGAGGGAAGCGCACAAGTACCGGGGCCGGCTGGAGCTCAGCAGGAAGAGGAGCTGCCCCTGCAAGCCGTGCTGGTGGTGGATATCTTCAGTCCCGTGAGCAAGAACCGGGCTCGGGTAAGTGGGCTATACATTTTAAGCTTTAAAAATCGTGAGCGAGGTAATGATGCACTTCAGGCGAACAATCACCACTCCGACCCAAAAACTTCAAAATACGAAGGGAAAAAAAGGATGTTATTATTGCTACTGTAAATGAGTTTCTCGGTTTCTATGTGAATGGGTATAAAGGAAAATAACTGCAAAAGCGAGTCATAATGTAGGGTCGTAATGAAAAAGGCAACTGTTCCACCATAAAAACTCGAGCCGATTCCCGTGCGCCGGAAATTAGCTGCGTAAAATAAAGCTAATTAAACTATGGTACAGTCACCCTGCTGTCAGACCGCCAATCTGCAAGCAAAACAAATGCGGAATGAAATGATTCGGTTCAGCGGCCTCCCTCGTTCTGTTTTTTTCTCTTACAAAAATGGAAGAAACTTTTCACTTTCCCTCTCATATCAGCACTCTGTTGCGTACTTTATTTTTGTGAAGACCGCACTGGCTCCAAATGCCCCAAACAACTCCTGATGTCGCACAGATAGTTGCCGTCTGACCCTTTGCACACACCCCTTCTGCAGAAATTAATGAGCCACACTGTGCATTCTGTCCGACTTTTTCTCCTCACGGTGTCACCTGGGAATTGTCCTCCTGTCTGTAGGGTTATCTGTGTGATCTTCGGCACGTCGGGAATCAACGAGTATCGTGATTTAGGGAGATGTGAAGCGCTAAACATCTGACTCTCAACAGAGCGACTGCTTTTATACAATGGCGGCGATGGAAGGGGGTGGGCGCTAATGGAGACGGTGCATCACCTGTAAATGTCCCGCACCCCATTGTGTCTTACTGCCAGTGACATCCGCAGCCAAAAAAGACCAGACACTGTGGCTGGTAAGAAAGAGCATTGTTGTCAGTGACGGTAAGTTCTTCTTGTGCTGCCCACGGTTCTATCCTTAGTGACAATAAGGTCTTCTTTGTGGAAACAGACTCAGCTAGTTGTGGTTTGTTTCGGATTGCACAACAAACAACAACCCCCAGCTCTCTATGTGAAATCGGATCCGGTCTCTTTCTGCAGTCCCAATGTTCACTAACATTGGTATAATATTGGTTGTGCACGTGCAGAGGTCTGGGGGACTGTAGTACAAAGCAAGGAGCAGCACTGCACACTTTCTAACAGGAAGCTGCTTTTAATTGCCCCTCATTCAACGCTGCAGAGTGTCCTGACAAAATGACCGACGGCATTGGGAAAATATCAAAAATAAACAATCAAAAACATCTTCAAAAAACGAAACAGTTCTAACATGCATATTTTTTGTGACTACAATGGAAATTTGATGTCCGCACACGCAGATGCCTGGATCACTTTTCTTTATTACAAACTTCACACTGCACAGCAACAAAACCAAAATCACATCCCTCTCTACGTCCTATTTTTCCTCTCTCTGCCTCATTTCCTACATCTCTGCCTCACTTTCAACATTTTTGCCTCTCTTTCCCCATCCTCTATTTCCATTATTTCTCTCTATTTCAGCTTCTTTCACTTCCCTTTGTATCTTTCTCTCGCCGCTTTCTCACAGTGCTGTACCTCTCTCTGCCTCTGCTGCTGTCTTCTCCTCTCCTTTCTTCTCCTAGTCTTCTGGCTGTACCTTTCATTCTGTCTTGCCTTTTCTCTTTCTTGCTTTATATTCTTTTCTCTGATTCGTGACTTTTTTATCTCGCTCCTTTTATCACAACCTTCTCCCTGTGTTCTCTGCATCTGTTGCGGGTTTCTTCTCTCCTTTCTTCTCCACCCCCAGCCAGGCTCTTCACTGCATGTCGGGTGTTAAGTGTGAGACCCCGGCTGCATGAGCTACCCACAGCGATCTGAACTCACTCTAGCAGAGCAGTGTGAGCACCCCCAAGCATTGCAAGCTTCATTCGGCACTGTGCGATATTCCCAAGGCAGTTTAAACTGTCTCCTGCACAATAGTAGATTCTTCCCGCATTGCAAGCTTTCTCCAGCAGTGCCAGCTTCCTCCGGTAGCCTGAGCGTCCCTAGCAATGTGCGAGATTCCCCGAGCATTGCAAGCTTCCTCTATCAGTGTGAGATTCCTTCAGCAGTGCGAGTTTCGTCTGCCATTGCTCTTCGACTCCAATAATGCGAGCTTCATCCAGCAGCGCGAGCTTCATCCAGCAGCGCGAGCTTCATCCAGCAGCGCAAGCTTCACCCAGCAGCACAAGTTCCCTCTGTCATTACTCTTGGGCTCCCACAATGGGAGTTTCTCCAGCATGGTCCTTTTCCTGCAGCACTGAGAGAAACTGTGAGCGCTACAAGCTTCTTCTAGCAGTATGAGCTTCCCAGCAGAATGAATGTCCTCTAGCAGAGCAGTGTGAGATTCCATAAGCATTGCAAGCTTTCTCCAGCAGTGTGTGAGATTCTCCCAGCATTGCGAGCTTCCCCCAGCAGTGCAAGCTTCTCCAGCAGTGCAAGCTTCTCCAGCAGTGCAAGCTTCCCCCAGTTGCTTGAGATTCCCTCCATGAGTGTACAATTCCCCCATGAGTGTAAAATGTCCCCATAAGTGTAAGATTCTCTTGGCTGTATGAGCTTTCCAAGGCATTCTGAACTTGCTCCAGTAGAGCAGTGTGAGATTCCCCTTGCATTGCAAGCTTTTTCCTGCAGTTTTAGCTTCCTCCAGTAGCCTGAGCTCCCCTAGCAGTGTGTGAGATTCCCCCAGGATTGCAAGCTTTCTCCATTATTGTGACATCGGGTGATGTGATATCGGGTATGAGCCCATACCAGGAACAGCAGTTCTTTATAAACGTGAACTGGGGTATAAAATGGGAGGGCTGGGGTCTGTATGCTACCTTCATGGGGTTCAATGATACAAACCTGCACAGTACGGAGGGCTAGGAGTGAAGTAAGGGAAGTGGCTACAAGGTGTAGTAGCATGCAGGGTGGCAGTGGCCATGGCAGGGAGTGACGTCAGCAGAATAGATTGTTGGCATGGAGTAGCTTAGGCATTAGTGATGCCAAGGAAGTAACGTGAGCAAAGTTGCTATTGCTATGGGTTTAGCGTGATGAGGAATATTGATAACAGGGGAGTGGCGTCCGCATGAGAGGCTGTTGGCCTAGTGCTTAGGGTGGGGATGCGGCAGGAGTGTGATTTGAACAGGAGAGACTGTTGACAAAGTATTTACTGTGGGATTAGTAAATGGTGATGGTGGTAGGGAAGTGACTTCAGCAGGAGAGCCGGTTGGCCTAATGTTTTGTGGGAGATGCAGTGGTAAGGTGGACAATAGTAGCAAAAGTGGGCGATAGGTTGGCCTGACGTCCGGAGTTAGTGCTTGACAAGACGGGGTGTTTGATAGCAATGGGCTTTAACTAAAAAGTGAGTGCAGGTGGTCCAATGGGTAATATGATGCATAGCTAAATACTTATAAGGTCCCAAAGGCGAGACCGATTGCATTGCAAATGCTTGTTTCCTTCGGTAGCAGTATTTGCTGTGCTTTCAAACCACTCTGATTCGACAGCAGCAGGACTACATGACCAAGACATTCAATTGATTAAACATTAAATAGCAAAATCCAGTAAGATAGTTCAGTGAGTTGAACATTCATTGTTGAGATCTGTGCGTGATATGAAATTGGAGGGTTTGAATTTGGCCAAGCTGATACAGGCTTTCAGTCTTCTGATGCCGGTAAAACAAGAACCAATTTCAATGGAATAATAACAATACGAGTGTTCTTTGCAAAGCACTTTATGTTACAGCGCTATATGAATAAAACATTATTATTGGGTGGGTCCAGCCCGCATACCCTTCATTCAAACATTGCAAGTCTTATAAAAACACACTGATGTAGGCAAACAGATTAAATTTGATAAAGAACCTATGCGTGGGGATCCTATTTTCTCTTTCGTTATATAAACTGAAGTTTTCAGCTTGAACGTGTCTTTGCAGAGCCGAGCTCAGTATTTTTCTGTGAGTACACAAGTGATGTCGTGGTGACATTGACATTTCTCATAATGATAGAGCTGTACCATCCCTACTGTGCAGCAAATGTGGATAACAACATACTACAGAGAGAGGCAAAGACAGCAAGCCATTTACAAACTTGTACAGAACCTTTTAACTAGTTAATTGAGTTAAGGGAGAAGGCAAAGAGGAAGCATGATTTTAGTGTGAAATCCTCTTTGTAATGTTTGAAAGTCTTAGTGTGAACTAATTTGAATCATGCCATATTTTTTATTTTCAATGAAAGTTAAAAATCATGAGAATTAACAGCAGTTTAAGTGTATTTTAGGGGATAAAATGCTACATTTTGAGATATGTGCGACTAGTGGTACATATTTTGGCAAACCAAATTTTCCCTTGATATTTTTTTATTATTATAACTAATGGCTACTGAAGTTGTTGACGTTGAGCAATTCTTAAAGATAGTAGTTAGTATGCCTTTATATTCTTCTCATGTTACACCTTCACTTGCCTATTTACTCACCAAGCATGATTGCGTGCTCCTCTTCAACGTAATGCTTATGATGGTTTCCTGCATGTTACTACAGAACAATGCCCTTTCTTCACAAGTCATGTGTGACATGGCCCAGGTCTGGTTAGGAATTTTCACATAGTTTGACCGAACGTGTCTCAAGCGTATTATCAAACATCAACTCTGCCTGGATGCCCATTCTGTTGTTGGCCTCTTTTCTGAAAGCCACTTCAATTAGAGTGAAATGTTATGATGCATTTAGTAACAAGGCTGCACGCCTACAGGTTTCACTATCATTGTTAAATATTAAATCTAACAACCTTGTCCCAGCCTAAATATTTGATAGAGCTACACGCGCCTTCACCTATTTAACACAGTAATCACACGTTATCTAATGTTAGCACCTGGCAACAAATGTGTAGTAAAAGAAAATGTAGGGCCTGATTCACAGAACTAACTTACGTCAAAAACGTAAAGTTAGTACTTTTTGGTATTCACAGAATACACTTACTCATTTTGGTATTCACAGAATGAACTTACTCATTTCGGTATTCACAGAAGTTAGTAGTCCTAACTTTAGGACTCCTAAATGCCTTCTGTGAATACCGAAGAATCTTAAAGTTAGGATTTTTCTCAGTTTAGGAGTAGTAAAGTTAGGACTCCTAACTTTAGGACTCCTAAATGCCTTCTGTGAATACCGAAAGTCTTAAAGTTAGGATTTTTCTCAGTTTAGGAGTAGTAACTTTACTACTCCTAAACTGAGAAAAATCTAACTTTAAGATTTTGGTATTCACAGAAGGCATTTAGGAGTCCTAAAGTTAGGACTACTAACTTCTGTGAATACCGAAATGAGTAAGTTCATTCTGTGAATACCAAAATGAGTAAGTGTATTCTGTGAATACCAAAAAGTACTAACTTTACGTTTTTGACGTAAGTTAGTTCTGTGAATCAAGCCCGTAGTTTCAGAATTAGTTTACAAATATTAGAAGGAATATGAATGGGTCTTCTTAACTACAACACTCCCAAGGACACTGTTTCCAATGGAAGCCAGTAACTCACCCTACAAACATTATGTGTAAAAGATACTCTGCATTAATAAAAATCAGGCCTTAGACCAGGATACAGTTACTAAGATGGGCAAGACCCAGGCCAGGAGTAATTCACTTTATATACTTGACACCAGTAACTGCTGCCTGCTAGTCCTTTTGAATTTACCAGCAACTTTCAATGCAAATATTTTCAAAATACTACTTGCAGGGTTAGAGAAGGATACAAAAATAGTCCCGGGTGCTCTAAAACAATAGGCCCACTTTTGCGGATTGCACTTTTTCACAAAACACTTCTTCAGTATTTTAAGTGTTATGCAAATCAGAAGGGGGGGCTCTCTAAAAGAGGCATTTTTTCTTAACTTCACTGAGATAAAAAAAAAAGTGCAAATGTTGCCAGGACTTTTTGTGCACGGATTAGTTCACACTGGTGAACCACATCTGAATATAAGTGAGGCCACTTCTACGCAGGCCCCCTGCCCCTGCTCAAGCTGCATACATTAATGGGCCGGCCCAGCAAGAGACTGGGAATGACACCTCCGCCCCATTGGTAAAAGGGAGATAACAGAGGCCCATCTGCCTATAGAAAGGCCACTAAGGCCCACAATGGGCCGCTGGCTGCATCTGAACAGCACAGACCCAAATCGGCCCCCAGGCTGCCCAAAAAAGAGGCCCACAGCTGCATCTCCGATACCGGCCCATTGCACGAGTGTCCGCTTTACCAATCCGACCCTGACTATTTGAATACCTAAAGAAATGCACTGGCATTGGAGAAAAACTGCAAATCTGGTTTTCTTCCCACGTAACAGACTGGCCTGAGGAGGTGCAGATAGGCAACTCTATTTCATGCCAAATTTAGCAAAAAAATCTATTTTAAGTGGCTTCAGTTTTACCTGGTGGTACTGTATCCTTTTTTTCCAAGCCTGGTATCTTTAAAAGTATGTTTATCAAAAAAAAAGTATCACATCTCTTGACTACACCTCGATAAAAGATTAAACCTACACACTCATGTTAACAATGCATTCAAGAGCATGTCATTTCAGCCGAAACGCTTGTAAGGAATAAAACTGTTCATCACTAATAAAATCTCAAGATTATTTTCCTGGCCTTAGTTTTGACAATACTTCATTACTGAAACTCCAAACTAGTGATCATTCCTATATGCATCTAACCCGAACAAAAGGCTTCCTTACATAGTGTAGTACAGCTAGTCTCCCATGTAAACAATCAAATCACATGACTCTCCTCATTTCCACCAGTGGCTACCACTTGAAGAAAAATATCCATACAAAACAACCTGCCTGATACAAAATCTTAAACAGAGGATCTGCGGTAAACTTTCAAAAAAGCTAAAAGTTTCAGGTGGACTCAATTCTCTCTGGAGGTCTGAGTTCTTTGCTCTTAAAGATCCTTCTTTTAAGAAGCAGCACATACTGGCCCAATCCTTCTCTGGCTGTGCACAGAAAGCAGGGAAATCTGCCCCTCTCCGACTCTGTGCACCTGGTCTCACTGCACATTCAAGAAACACCTAAAACACTATCTTTTCGAAAGACATTTCCAAGTTGAGTCTCTCGAATCTTTCCTCTTCACTTCAGGGTAACAGTTCTCAATGCATATTTGTGCTAATTTACCAGTATTTTCCAATAACTTACCTATTATCATGAGTTTTTAAATATTTATGCCTCTTTAACTGTTCTTAACTATTATATATTCATTTGGTTTATGATTCTCTCAAATTTCTCTTGCATATATTATTATATATAGTAGGTCAAGAGTTGTCTGTAGAAGATTGTGGTATCCAAAGATTTTTTAATAATCTAATACTCATTTCATTTATGCTACTTAATTGCAATCTGTGAGGTGCTTTCTATTTTACATTTGTCCTGTATTTTCTTTTCTGTCACGCAAAGCACTTTTAATAGTTTTTAGGCCTTAATATCCTATACAAATTTGAAAACATAACAGAAATATTAGTCGGTAGACCTGTGTGGTTGTAGGGCTAGATTATCATTCTAGTATTAATTAAATAGATGTGTACAAAAGCATGTACCTCCAAGAGGAGACACATACAAAGTATATACACCCAAAAATATAGCACAGTTTCTTCTTGTTTGTGGTAATAATCGCCTGTTGCATTCTTGTTACTACTGGTCGATAAGTGCTAGCAGCCATTTTCAGTCCTGGAAGCCAAAGCCTGGAATAAATACTCTCTTGTCTTATTTGGGTATTTGAAATGCAAGTCCAAACACAAAAGGTCATGTGTAATAATTCCGTGTGGCACAGCAACCAAAGATGCTGTGCTGACTTTTTTCAACAGCAACAGCTTTAACCTTTAGACTTTTGTGGATCCCCACTGCATCACTACTGAAAGCCAAGAAATATAAATCAAACAAATGCACAGGTTATGAAATGTGGTATTTAGCTCACAGATAAAAAATATACAAAAATCGAAATGTTCATCTTAATTGAAAGGTTGGAGCTATTCAAAATGTGGTTTTATTTCTAGTAGACAAAGCAATATGCTAGCCTCTTATAAACCCCTTTATCTTTTTTGCTCCTAATGCATGTTCTGTTTTTGTCGGTGCATACCATTGTTTCAATTGAAGCCACAAAGCATCCATACAAGATTCAGTTTGCTGCATTTACTCTGCTCACACAAATAAAGTTAAGGATACAGGATTCATTTTTAGTCTCTAATTTGTAATTCCTTCATTTTTACAGAACATTTTAAAGTTTTCAATTTCGTTTTTATGTATATTCTTTCTTAATACACTAATGGTATTTAATATTAGAAACAGTTACGGACCCTCTGAGTGGTCGTCACAGACCCCAAGGGATCTGCGGACCACAGGTTAAGAACTGCTGAACCAGAAGGAGAGAGCATCGCAGAGCAAAAACTACTACGATATTTTGCTGCTGCTCTCGTCCCTAGTACCGGAGCACAATAAGGATGCCTTGCACCACACAAACGCATTTTCATTTTAGTGCAAAGGTGTTTAGCGTAGCTTTGGTACTGAAAATATACATTTCCAATACAAAATACTGTGCCTGGACAAAGTTTATAACTTGTCACACCTTTGATGTGTTCTGTAAAGTGTAAAACACATGCAATGTTTGAAAAGTTTGGAGAAAATAAAAGATTTCTCCAACGTAATGCCTGCCTTGAGGAGGCTTTATTTTTGGGCAAAAAGCCCCTAACTTATACCATTGTTACTAGGTAGGGCTTAGCGTCAAAAGCCATAGGTGATAGTGTGGAAAAGACCATATAGCACCCAGGGAATGCCCCCTGGATACAAAGTATTGCAAATTAGTGCAAAGTGTTGCTTGCTTTACTTTACAGAACACTTGCCAGTGTAAATAACGATTTGTGCTGGAAAGTAAATGCTTTACAAACACTTTGTTCTAATTTGCATTACTTTTTGTGACTTTGCACCATTGCAAAATGTTGATAAATCTACCTCAAAGTTTGAGCAAGTCAATACCAGGCTCACTTCTGCCCAAATATCTTTGAGAACTGCATTATCGACTGCCAAGAAAAACAGACATTATTTACAATCAGTGCAGGAATTAGCAAACATTTATTCTACAAACCTATAAATTGGAGGTCAAGATGTGGTAGAGGAAAGGGGATGGAGACATGAAGGGTGTAGTCTGAAAGCAGAGTCTGGCATTCAACCTACACATTTATTTTAAAACAAATCTGGTCAACACAATTCTGAGAGAGTTCTATGTTTTTTCCAGTCACCGTGATCACCGATTTGAATTTTATCTAAATAGGTAAGTGGGCTTCTACTTTTGAACCAGATCATATTGTTACTTCCAGTTCCTAATGTGCAAGTATTTTACCAGCATCATGGAGCTGCTTGCAAACTGTAAGTCATGCGGTTAGAGCTTTATTGTTTGTTTCTCAATCTGTTATTAATCTAAGATTGCAAAGGGTTCCTTTGGGAAGTGATAAAGTCTTGTTAGTGCAGACACCCTCAATCACTGTGTTACGTTTTATACCCTGACTTTGTGTTTACCCCCAACCATTCACTCTTACCATATAATGTCTACAGGTAAGAATATGTGATTCCTACACCTTATAATCCTCATTGCTTTACGAAACATTTTCTGAACATAGATTTGCACATTTGTGTGATCTATTGTGCCTCTGTGATACACAGTGATCTGACACCCTACAATGAGATGAGCAGAGCTATCAAAGAATTGTATAAAAACAATAGTAGGTGCCACTTAAATCAATATTTGTGTGACTACTCTTACAGATAAACCATGCATTCTCACAGTCTAAGCACATCTCTCGCATAGGGAGTTGAACGAAGTTAAAATGCTGCCTCAAAATCATAGTTTCTCTTAAGAACTTGTGAAGTGATAACAAGTTGGGTACTTTTGTCTCCCTCCGTTGCATTGGCATATAGGTAGGTGTTAGGCTCCAGATGGATCCCAGGTAGGATCATACTAGAACAAAAGGACAGCTGATAGCCTTGTAAGTCAGGCCTTTGTTTTGGGCCCAGCTGCATGTTAAAATAAGAAAGCTCCCTCTCTATCTGCAGACGGAATGTACACAATGTGAGGGCGCTGCAGTGTCTAAAAATGACAACAGGCCAAATACAGCAGTTTCCCTGGGTCTGCCCAGAGATATATGCCAAAACTTGTACCGAGCGGGAGGGATCCCCCTACTTTCCAGTACTGTTTACTATTTAATTCAATGTCTCTGTACAGCAGGCTTGCAAAGCTTTCCAGTACTGTTTACTATTTAATTCAATGTCTCTGTACAGCAGGCTTGCAAAGCAGAACTCAAGACTTGCTTTACAAAAGAGGGGACAAATGTGCATTGTGATGCCAGAAAAAGAGCTCTAAGCACAAAATACGAAAAACCAATTGAAAAAAAGAGAGAATGAAGAAAGGCGAGAGAAGAGGTGGTAGAACATTCAGATCACTGTAGGCAGGTGCCTTGCTGTGGTACAGCAAAAGCCATAAGAGGGTCTCAAATTGAAATGAATGATTTATAAAAATTAAGAGCTGAAAGGGAGAACCCAAAAGGGACACCATGGATTAACATGGGAATCTCAAAATTCTTCAACCAGAGCTGAATGAGAGATCGAGAGAAGGAGAACAAAGATGGGGAGAGAGGCAAGTGAGAGATGAAAAAGAGGTAGCAAGACACAGGAATGACAGAGAGGAAGAGAGGAATGTCGGGTAGAGAAGGAAACAGGAAGAGAGCCGGAGGAAAGAGAGTAAAGAGGGGAAACGGCGAAGAAAAGAAGGAAAAGGAAACTGAGAGAGAGGGAGAGCAGAGAGAAGAAAATGAAGAGAGAAGCAGAATGATAAAGAGCTAGCCCAAAAGAGAGCGAACGATAGATAATGGTTTTCAAAACCAATTCATGCCAGTTATCGGTGCAGCAGAAGCCATTAAATACAGAGTCTGGGGCAGAAAAAGAGAATTCCTTGTGAATGTTCGCACAAGAAGTGGTTTTTAGTCAGTTCGCAGCAGCCACCACCTGAATGCCAAATACTTTGACTGTGCCCACCTCATCTCTCGCCTGTTAGGCTTAAATGGCTCTTCCAGCCATGGTATCCATTGATTCTTGCAGCACGTGTAAGCACTTTCCTCGTCTTTCTGTGGAGGCCCATCAAGCAGCCCCCACCCCAGCAAGTGTCTGCGGCACTTCATGATCGCCTCCTCTCTCACATCGAAAAGCACGTTTGCCCGTCACCATGGTTGCACGGCAAAGCTGTCAATTAAGAGCAGCGCGCGCCGATTATTCCTGACAAGAAAGGCTCCCTGTTGCAACGAAAACTGTATTTCTAGTCTCAACATGGAGACAGCAGCGGAAAAGAAATCCCTCTCCCCTCACACTTCTCCACGCCTACGTCAGACGCAGCCAGGCGCTACCAGAGCATTCAACGTGCACGTTTGTTTGCTAAAGTTTCGAAGGCCCGCAGCCCCTTACCTCTGTCAGCGTCCTGGCGACTCCGAGCTGGGCTGGAGGGGAAAGGAACTCGCGAGGCAACGGAGCGCCTCTAAACCCACCAGAAAGACGGGGCCTGGGATGCCTGTCCCTTAAGTGACTCTAAACATGGTTTGCATAGCTGGATGGCAGCTTATCTATGCTTTTCTGCGTTCGCTTCCATACATGGATCTGTTCCCAACAGTAACTCCAAGCTGTCGAAAAGGAGATAGCTGGCAGCTTTCAGCTTCAGGCAACACATACACGATAAAAGAGGAAGCGAAAGCCTTCCTGCGTGGCACCTTTTCTCGATTGCCCCTGCGTTTTAGTCTTGCGGATGAGCTGGGAGTTGGGCAATACCTTTTGTCGGCAGACATTAAATCAGCAGTCTGTGTCTCTTCGGCCTGGATCAATTTAGCCTCAAGTTTTGAGAATCGATAGGCTTTATTTTAAACCTCACTGAAACTAAAATCGGCTTCAAGGAGCATAGCTGTAAGGTCAGAGTAATAATGAAGTAAATGACTTAAAGGCCTTTGCAGCGAAGAGAACAATTTTGAATTGCAGTATTACATTATTATTACATTTTTATGAATTTAAATACCCCATCCACTAATAGTCACACCTAACGCCTATTAATTAAAATTATCACTTACACCTAACGCCTATTAATTAAAACTATCACTTAGAAATTGGAGTAAATGGAATAAATGTGTGCATGGTTTCGTCAAGAGCACAAGACTAATTACAAAAGCCAGCAATAGGCACAGAAGCAAACACTTCGGGCCTTATTGATGGCGTTTTGGCATAGGACAGCACAGCCAGGCACCTTTCTGTGCTGCCTTATGACAAAGTGAAAGGACAGGAATTTTAGGATATTTAAGCAATACAGTGCATTCCTGTCCTTTCTGCCTGCGCTGGTGCCATTTTGGCAGCTTAGCGCCAACGTAGGCACCCTTGCTCCATGGTGCAAGGGTGACTAAGTTGCATGCAGGATTGTTTTTGTGCAGGAAGGGGCACCTTCCTGCACAAAAACAATCCTACGTGCCCCTTCCTGCACAAAAACAATCCTACGAGGTGTTTTCCTCTATCTAAGCAAGCATGAAAAGAGGAAAAAACAAGGAGAAATAAACATATCTCTCCTCATTATGCCTCACCTCAGAGCCGAACGGATTTAACACTTCCCCAGGTTTATATCACTTTGTAAATCTGGGGCAGCATTAAATTCCATGGGTGTTGCATGGGAAAACCACCACAACGCCCATGGAACGCCTCCCAGGAGCAGAGTAAGGCAATGCAGCGATTTTCACTGGGTTGCCTTACTCATGATTTATGAGGCCACTCAAAGCCACGCAAGGTGGCTTTGTGTGGCTTCATAAATCTTTATGAGAGCCCTGCGTCACGCATGCACCACTTTATGTGGTGCAAAAGTGATGCAGGGCTCTCATGAATAAGCCTCTAACTGTGGGTTACGGAGCAGTGTGCTGCCTAGGACAAAGTGCTTCAACGTCTCATCAGTGGTAGAAAGTGCTATATAAATACAATTAAAATACAACTGCAATTCGAGCTCTTAAGCACTTATGCCCCCAGCATGAAGCCTCCTCTGACGAGGGAGGCTGAAATTCTGCTGGAGTAGTAGTGCTCCATATGTCTCTCAGCCCTAAGACGACACTGCTTGATTTCTTGTTTGCTTTGATCTTCGGGTTTAAAGTTAATCTTATCTCCTTTTTTTTTTTTTTTTACTTTTTGAGCTTACGGAAAAGCAAGTGTCATTTTTTTGTCAAATTTTCCAATAATTTTGTCTGAATAGTTAGCTACTATATCAATTAATTCATTTTTTGCAAACTCGTTAATTTCATTTATATAGCGTTTACTAACTGATGAGACATAGACATTATGTTTATCACGCTTCTCAATCAAGAAACAAACAAATGGGAAGGTCAACCAGTGAGGATAGATATCTTTCTAAAACAAAAGAATGTACGGCATGTACAACAAGAGATGGTTGTATTAATTATTCGAGTTCAAAAGAACAAATTACTGAACTTATAAAAATAATTTTTAGATGCTCTAAGGATAAGTTTGCTAATATCAGTACAAGTGGTAGTGATTTTGTATCAATGTGCATGATACAGTCTTGCACAAACTGGTTACAGTGCAGTGAAAAATGTTGTGCTTGATTTAATGTGGCAGTGACTGGATTTGAGCGGGGAAAACAACTGAATTGTTGATAAATGTGCAATTTCAAAATTAATCAGATGTGAATGTCTTGCGGTATATATACCAAAATCATCTTCTATTTTGGACTGAAAGATGCATTGTAACCGGGCTTCTTCAGAACAAGAGGAAAGTATAAGGGTGTTCTCTGTGATATGGGATCTTGAACGAGCCTAGAACTTGACATGTGCACTGGGCTATTATTACTTTGTGAAAGAGAATTGCAGTCTGTTTTGTTAGCAAAGTATAGACATCATATTTTGCTGTCTTTAAAATTGTATTTTAGGACTTCTCACCATGGGAAGGTCGCTGCTGAGCACACTACATTGGTGACCTTTGTCCACTGCCTTTTGCTTCCTGCTTCCCTCCCCTTTGTCACCCTTTTCCACTATGCCTACTCCACGTCGTTCCACACTTTTCTTCAGTCCTTCCTCTAATTCTCAGTGAGCGAATTTGCTTGCTTACAAGGGTGCTTTCTATGTCCTCACTTTTTTCACTTTGTTTAGGGTGGCCACCTCACCCTTGTGGTTATCCATAATTTAAAACAATGAAAAAGCTGCCCCTCACCTTGCCGCAGTATATCAAAACAGGAGGACTCCTATGCTTCTGCTCCTCTCTGACAGATTTTGTTGGTTTTTTCCCCTATGCACCTTCTGCATTGTCTATTTCTAGAGCGTAGTCGGGTCGGAAAAAAAAATTGATGGACACTACACAGAGAAAAAGAGTTCCCATATCTTAAAATAATTTGCCAAATGTGCACCTTTACCCACCCTATGCCTTAAAAACACCAAAAGGTAGTTTGGGGAATCCCTGAAGTTATTTTTTCTAGGTCTACTGTATCATTCCAGGAAGATTGTCCTGGTACAGGAAGATTCAGTTCCTGATTCAGAGTTTACAGACAGGCTAGTCTGCCACAAGTGTGTGGGAGTACTCTGCCTTATAAACCCTCGTTTTGCCTGATCAATTTTGAGCCGAGTGGACCTCCATCTCAATAATGGCAGTGTCCCACTGCTCTGCCCTCAGAAGGACAGCCCGAAGGAATAGGGGCTGCCAGAGTAAGGATATCAGACCGCCTGCCTATTTCAGGCAGATAGTCTGATACAGATTTTTATTCTGTCTGTCACCACCAAGAAATAACTTGCGGTCTTAAACAAAAAAAGGCAAAATAACGTCCACACCTTGGAGAAAAGTCCTAGGATGATTGGAGTCATTAGTTGTTTGACATCAATGACAACCTCCGGCTTTGGGTTTTTTTGTTTCCTGAAAACGAAAAGGTTTGGTGAGGGGCCACCTGAAAGACAGCAGCCACACACCAAAATTGCAGTCCCTTCAGAGAAATTACCGTGATGGCAGTTCTTCTGAAAGGGGCAGAGATAACTGCTGGACCAATGGTGATCTCTAGCTATGGCATCCCATCGCCTGTCAGAGTGATGGACGTAATATCATCCACTCCCCTGACAGACTGTGCGCCACGTGGCAATTTTTAAATGAAGCCCATAGCCACTTGGAAAATGAAAATGAAGGTATGCTCACCAACAAATCAGTATTCCAATGTGTTAGATGCAGAACAACGCATTGTTAGCCTTGTAAGTTTTGGAACACCGAATGACTTGTATGTTTTTTAGGCATTCTCAAAATTAGATCTAACTTTTCCACCCTGGTATTGGTCTGTAGCTTTCACCTTTCAGGATGGGACGGAGATGTGGTGAGGGGAGGGGCTTTCTCTGATTTTGCTCAGTAGAAAAAAAGAATAATTGAATGTGTGCTCCATTCTGAAATAGGAGCAAAGGGAAGCTGACAATTGACATTCAAAGCAATGCTCCTGGAGATATGCCTTGCACAGCATGCCAGGACTACTATTGAGAATGCATGTGAATTGCAATGTAAAAAAGCTGCACCTATATTTAGGTATACTTTTATCGGTGCCGATTTACTATGTGTTTTTTGGCCTTAGAGTATGGGAAAGGTCAAGTTTCCTCTTGCTTAGTCTAGTGGTAAATGTATCCACTAGGCAGTAATACCCAGGCAGAAAAGGATTATAAAAAACAAACAATCTCTCTCTACTTGAGAGGCAAGACAAAACGTGAAACAGTTTGTTTTCCTGCCCTACCAGCCATTTTTACACAGTGGTTCAGTGTGGAGCAAAGGGGGCAGTGCAGTGTCTGCCTTGTGTGAGGGCCTCTGTAGTACCAACCCCGAAGTAGGAAGGGGGACTTTTAATCCTTCCAAATACAGGTTGATCTTGTGAGAAAATGTGAACACCCATGCAAATACTACCCAACATTAGGCACTGCTCCATTACAGGGCAATGTTTACACTTTCTCTGCGTCTTTGAAAGTTAATTCCAAATTTGAAGCTGCAGAGAATGGGAGTGGGACAAGGTTTCAATAAATCCTACTCAATTGTAAATCCAGTCCCACCACTAGCAATGGTGGGCAGAAAATCCTGTTCAAGGGATTTTACTATCAGCCTGTAAGTCTTTTGTATCAATCAATCAATCAATCAGGAGTTTGTATAACGCGGCTACTCACCCGTGAGGGTCTCAAGGCGCTGTTTCGGTGTTCTACTTTGTGGGTGATCCATATTGTCCAGCATGATGTAGACCTACTGTCAGGTGATATGGCCTGGCCGCTTTTGTAGTGAGAGTCTAGTCTCAAATGTCTTTGAATTAAGTAACTCATTTTCAATTGAAATAGTCTTTTACATTCAGATGGTTGCTAAGTTATGTGTTACAGATGACCAAAAGTTTCAGATGAGTATATGACTTTAAATCAAGTTGGAGTTATTGCCAAAGTCCTGGTAATTAGTCCTGGCTTATGAAAAATAGATTATCTGGCAAATGAAGAAGATAAGAAGACATGGTTATAAGTATAGACATTTTATAGTAGGTAAAGTGGTCAAAATCTCTCTCTCTCTCTGTAATATATATATATAGGGACAGTTAGGACCATGTTTCCATAGGAAAAGGGTTTTTTGACTTGCCTACATCTTTGGCGCTGTTTGAGGAATCTTCACGAAATTTTCCAAAAAGGTGTCAACTTGGGTCTTGTTGTGCATGGAAAGTTTTGAGGCAATCCGTCAAGCGGGGGGGCGAGGAAAAGGGGGTGGGGCAACAAAAGTGTGTTCCCCATGTTAATTCCAATAGGGGCTTTGAACACGACTACAGCCCGAACCACTGGACGGAATTACAACAAATTTGGCAGAAAAGTAGCTTTTGGTTTGCAGACTGCGCTTTAGGTTATTTGGTGTACATCCATTCACCTGTTTGCAAGAAATTAAAGCAAATCCAAATTTGTATATCTACGAACACGAAGCCTTTGTGAATAATGACAAGCTCATGCAGGGATCTGCAGAGCTTTGATTGGCTGCCAGTACTTCAACCAGGAAGCGTTGGCAGCCATCTTGGGACTCGGCTTCTGCTACGCCCCAGAAAAAATGCAAAAAAAGAAAAGGGGGCAGGGTATGAATACCATAACCCCATAGCCTTGGTCCAGGAGTCCCAGAAGGAAACCCCGGCAGGGCTAAAAAGCAATTTTTATTTTGAATTCACAGCGGAATTTATGAATGTTCATGAATATCGCTATGAATTGGAAAAAAAGCAAGTGCTGTCTCCCACGCTTGCGTTTAATGAAGCGCCTGGGTGGGCCAGGTCCAGAGGGATGCATATTTTAATAAAATATGTTTGGAAGCACATGGGGCCTCCCTTGAAGGGCTTATTTTTGCCACAGGGA
The DNA here is from genome assembly GCA_963921515.1 of Calotriton arnoldi. NCBI lineage: Eukaryota > Metazoa > Chordata > Amphibia > Caudata > Salamandridae > Calotriton > Calotriton arnoldi. Next base: position 1,836,268 of record CAWUFW010003036.1, read on the forward strand.
CCACCACTTCCTGGGGCCATTGTTAAAATTTAGCGGGGGGAGCTTGGACCCCCCCTGCCCTGGGATCCACCACCTCCCAAGGGCTATTAATAAAAATATTATAGGGGGCGTGTGGACCCCTTGGCCCCAGTGACCACCACCTTCCTAGGGTTTAGATAAAATTGAAGAGGGGGTCCGTGCGGGCCTCCGTCCCAGGGGACCACATCTCTTTTTAAAAAAGAGGGAGGGGGCCATACAGCCCCTCTCTCAGGCCATATACTACCCTGGGGACCACCACCTCCCCATGGCCGGCCCATGCACAACAAAGGAGGGGTGCCACGCGACCCCCCTCCTGGAGCCACTAATGGCCCTGGGGACCACCACCTCAAAAGGTCAGCTCCTGCTATATCCTAGGAGCCCACCCACGGGACAAAGCTGTTTGCTTTTGCTTGGCGGGAGCTTTGACAGCTCCCGCCAAGCAAAAGCAAACACTTTGCTTCCAGCAAGCGGGAGCTATCAAACTGCTCCCGCTTGCTGGAAGTGAAGTTTTCATCTCTTTCCCTGCCTGCAGACATGCAGGCAGGGAAAGAAGTGAAAGTATTGCTCACGCGTGCAGGGAGCTGCATTTCCAGCAGCTCCCTGCATGCAAGAACAATGCCGGCTCCAGCAGTAGAGTCGGCTGGGACCATGAGGGCCTTGAGGCTACGCTCAGGGTCTCATAGCACACTGGGTGCCCTGAGTGGGACCAGGGCACCCAGGGAGACGGGGGTGCTGAGGCCAAAATCAGCCCGGGAGGGGAACCGCAAAGCCCTCACTACCCCATTCAGTTAAGGACAGACCCAGGGAATGGGGTCACCGGGGCCGAAATTGGTCCAGGGAGGGGGTACATGTGGTCCCCTTCCTCCATTGAACAGTGTCCAGAGCCCGGGGCTGAAATTGGCACGGGAAGGGGAGCTCACAGGCCCCTTCCTCCATTGAATTGTGGCGTGTCCCGGGGGATGGGGTCTGCAGAGCCGTTCTAGCCCTGATGCCCATTTCACAGAAATTATACCTCAACGGGAGGCACATACAAATATAAACATAGCAGGCGTTCCTGTTGAAGCTCCACTTCTGTAAAGGACATATGATCTTAACTCCTGGGCTTGGCGAAGGCAAAGCAAGTGTGTTTTCTCAGCAAGTCCATATTGAAAAATGGACTGAAATTCTTCGTGGAGGTGAAAGCATTGATCTATTGGAGCACAATCTGTAATGACTGTGATGATGGGTTCTGTGTTGTTCTGTACTGGTGAGAGCAGAGTCCATGGTTCACTGTTTTAATTGCTAGGAGTATGCAAACGTGCAAATCACTTGGAAGCTTCCCCGCTTGGCTCAGCCCACCTTAGTAGTATCCAAAGGTCTTCCTGCCTTTGCCAGGATGATGAACAGCCTAACAAGCACCCCCCAGCCCATTTCCCAACGATTTTGGTGAGGAGTTCTTGATTCCGAGGAATATGAGGACATCACCAAACAAAAAAACACTTACTTCATATACTGACACATGCATCAAGGAAGGCTTTTGCGATTCCTTAATTGCGATTATTAAGGAATCGCAATTAAGGAATCGCAAAGCCTATGCATGTAGGAATCGCTATAAAAATAGCGATTCCTAAACATTCCTTAATTGCAACTCGCAAATTAGCAGTCGCAATTAAGGAATGGCTTCCCATTCATTCCTATGGGCCTACAGGCCCATAGGAATGAATGGGACATTGCATGCTAATTTGCGAGTACCCATTAGGTACTCGCAGAATTGCGCATGCACTTAGGAGTGCAAGGTGTCAAAAGGACACCCTGTTGCACCCTGAAATTGTAATGTGCATCCATGTTGCGCACACACATGCCCCAAGGGCGTGTGTGTGTGATAACATGTATGAAAAATGCACTTTAGTACATTTTTCAAAGTTCTTGCAAATTACCGACCTGTTTTATTTTTCGGTAATTTGAGACCCCTAATAGCTTAAATCGCTATTTTAAATTGCTTCTAGCATTGCATTTAAGGAATCGCAATTTGCAATTCCTTAAATGCAATCAGCACTTCTGATTTTTGCATTTGGGATGATGCATCCCAAATGCAAAAATACCGGTCGCAAAGGGGTAGATTCTGAGAATCTGCCCGTTTGCGACCGGTTTTTACTTTGATGCATGGGGCCCATAGTTAAGAGGAAGGTCCCTTGTTTGGCGGATATTTACCTCTTTGTAGTCTCGTCATCTTCTCTATAGTAAGATTCATGCTATCACATATTTCTGGAAAAAGATGCACGAGGAACAATCACATTGTCAAAACGCACACAAGGTCACTGGTGACATTTCCTTGTGCTCTATTACACAGCTGTAGTGTAGAATACGTACTGAACATTTATCCAAGGAGGTAGCACTTAATATTTAACCAGTAGAAAGAACTCCACTTGGGTAAATATTTTGTACAAAACTGTGGACTCGTTGAATAAAAGGGCAGGTGCGGTTCTGTTGTGGCCCAGTCACTGACACAGCTACTGTCACATCACACAGATACTTAGATACCCACTCACACACTCAGACACTCACACACCCACTGACAGACCCACTCAGACATTGATACACCCAGACATAGACCTACTTAGACACTCACACACCTTCTCACAGACCTACTCACACACCCACTCACAGACCTTCTCAGACATTCTCACATGCATTTATTGACCTACTCAGGCACCCACTCACAGATGCACTCAGACACTCTCACCCACTCATGCACCCACTCATGGAACCACTCAGACACTCTCACAGCCACTCACAGACCCACACAGGCACTCATGCACCCACTCATGGTACCACTCAGGCACTCTCACATCCACTCACAGACCCATTCAGACACTTATACACCCACTCACAGACCCACTCAGAGACTCACAGACCCACTCAGAGACTCATGCTCCACTTATTGGACCACTCATACTCTCTAACACTCACTCACAGACCTACTCAGTGACTCATACACCACTCACAGACCCACTCAGAGACTCACAGACCTACTCAGAGACTCACCCACCCACTCACAGACCCATTCAGACACTCATGCACTCACTTACAGATTGACTAACTCACTCATGGAGGCACTCACAAACCCACTCAGACACGCTCACAGACCCACTCAGATACTCACTCAAACACTGAGGCACCCACTCAGGCACCTACTCAGAGATTCAAGCACCCACTCAGAAACCCACTCAGATACTCACCCACCCACTGACAGACCCATTCAGACACTGATACACCCACTCACAGACCCAGTCAGACACTCACACATCCACTCACAGACTCACTCACACACCCACCCACCCACAGACCCACTCAGAGACACATGCCCCCACTTACAGAACCAGTAATACTCTCTAACACTCACTCATAGACCTATTCAGTGACTCATGCACCCACTCACAGACCCACTCAGAGACTCACCCACCCACTCACAGACCCACTCAGACACTCATGCACTTTCTCACAGATTGACTCACACACTCATGGATGCACTCATAAACCTACTCAGACATGCTCACACCCACTCACAGACCCACACAGACACTCACTCAAACACTCATGCACCCTCTCAGGCACCCACTCAGAGATTCATGCACCGACTCAGAAACCGACTCAGACACTCACACACCCACTGACAGACCCATTTGGACAATGATACACCCACTCACAGACCCAGTCAGATACTCACACACCCACTCACAGACCTACTCAGACACTCTCACATGTATTCATCAACCCACTCAGGCACTTATGCACCTACTCACAGACCCACTGAGAGACTCACAGACCCACTTACAGACCCACTCAGAGACTCATGCCCCCACTTACAGAACCAGTCATACTCTCTAACACTCACTCACAGACCTATTCAGTGACTCATGCACCCACTCATAGACCCACTCAGAGACTCACAGACCCACTCAGAGACTCACCCACCCAGACACTCATGCACTTTCTCACAGATTGACTCACACTCTCATGGATGCACTCACAAACCCACTCAGACATGCTCACACTCACTCACAGACCCACTCAGACACTCATTCAAACACTCGTTCACCCTCTCAGGCACCCACTCAGAGATTCACGCACTGACTCAGAAACCGACTCAGATACTCACACACCCACTCACAGACTCACTCACACACCCACTCATAGACCTACTCAGACACTCTCACATGCATTCATCAACCCACTCAGGCACTTATGCACCCACTCACAGACCCACTCAGAGACTCACAGACCCACTTACAGACCCACTCAGAGACTCATGCCCCCACTTACAGAACCAGTCATACTCTCTCACACTCACTCACAAAAATATTCAGTGACTCATGCACCCACTCACAGACCCACTCAGAGACTCACAGAACCACTCACAAACCCACTCAGATACTCTCACACCCACTCACAGACCCACTCAGACACTCAAACACTAGTGTAGCCACTCAGACACCCAGTCAGAGACTCACGCACCTACTCAGAAACCCACTCACACACCCACTCACACACCCAGTCAGATACTTATGCAGCCACTCCCAGACACTCACACAACCCACTCATACACCCATTGAGACACCCACACACCCATTCACACACCCACAGAGACACTCGTGCACTCACTCACACACTTGCTCTCTTTTTTATTTTTGCATTTTAAAAACAAGGAACGAGGATCATTACAATAAATCACCAGTAGCAGTAGACAAGCAATACAATACAAATATTCATGAATAATATACATAGTGCAGATGAGCAAGAGAATCAATACTGCTGTGCAAATAAGCTATTATACAAGATATATCATACAGTATTCACATGGTGAAAAACCAACAAAGTGCAAGTGCATAATCAGTGCATAACAGGTCACATAGCCCCCTGTAGAGTACAATTACAACATAGGCATTCCTACCAAACCTAAGAATTCAAAGGACCACTCAATTGGAATTCCATAAAACAATTACAGTATATCAGCAGTAGCAACAGACAAACAATGCAGTACGAAAATTCATATATAACATACACAGTGCAAATGAGCCAGAGAACTGAGACTGCTGTACAGATAAACTCATACAAGATGTATCCTACAGTACTCAAATGGTGAAAAGTCAACAAAATGCAAGTGCGTAGTCCATACGTAACAGGTTGCAGAGCCCCCTGTAGAGTACAATAACAGCATAGGCATTCCAAACCTAAGAATTCGAAGGGCTAATCAATTGGGGTGCCTTAAATCAGATACCAATAACAGTCATGGTTAAAAAAAAAATCAAAACCATTGCAATTATATATTGATTTATGGAAGAGGGTGGCTCAGTTCAATCTAGCCTAGCAAACGTTACAGACAATTTATAAAACGCACTCTATCCATTTTGTAATAGATTGCCAAATCCGAACCCCTCATCTTTGTGATCTTCGCCCTTTGCACTCATACAGCTCAATTTCCATGTTGTATGTTGCCAAGAACCTGGACCTCCATTCAGCAAATGTGAGGGGGTTCTGAATTCAGCGAGCCTGTTGCAATACACATCCATGGACCTGCCATAGCAATAAAAATCATATAAGACACTTTTTTAATGAACCCAGTGCCCACCGTGTCATCTACCATCCCTAATAGCACTATTGTAGAGTATACCTCACTCTGTTCCCCAATAATCATCCCATTGAAAGAACCAATATTCCGGAAAAAGGAGATAAGATCGAATATCTTTGTAAAGTGTTGGCTCTTTAGCCCGCTGTCAGAAATGCTTTACTACTTATATCAAGTGATTCCAAAAGTATCAAGCCCTCCACCCAGGTTTGAGTTGCCATTTAATATTTTGGGCTTCCAAATCATCCGGCAGACCTTGTACCAGTAGATTGTATAAGGCCCCAATCCTAGCTCCCTTAACAATGACATCTACAATAGGGATATAAGTAGCCGAAAACTGACGGGCATCTTATTAACAAAGTCCTGAATCTGAAGATATTTGAAAAAATGAATCCTAGCAAGGCCATATTTCTCTTGGGGGGTCACCAAATGAAAAATCTGGGCACCCTCATATAACCCCCCAACTGAGAAATACCCCTCCAGGACCAATTTCTAACATCTGTGCCATGAAATATAGAGGATAAAGCCGATGACCCCCATATAGGTGTATACAAATTGAGTTTAGCAATGACAGCCCTCTTTTTTACTTGCCGCCAAAATGCACATTGCAGAACTTTGAACTTTGTTTTTTATAGTAGCTAAGCTCAACAATTTTCAAAAGGCACCCTTTAGCCTCAGCACCCAAAATTAGCTCATAGATTGATGGAGGTTCCGCTGAGCTTAAATCATATGCTCTTCCCGTATTCAAAACACCCATATTTTGTAGCATGCATGACCAGTAATATAATGTAAGACTGGGTACAGTCCATCCTCCACAATTTTTAGGGAGTGTCATATATTTGGAGGCTCTTCTTGGCTTCTAAAACCCCCAGAGAAACCCATAACAAAGACTTTTGAATTTAGTCAGCCAAAATTTAATAATTTCCAGTGAGATGGCTCTGAATAGATATAGCAGTTTGGGCAAAATTTTCATTTTTAATACATTACACCTCCCCAACAGTGAGAGGTGAAAATGATTGGCTCTCCTAGGATCCTGTTCTATACTGTGTACCAGGGGGACCATATTTAATTCAACCAGGTGACCTGTATCTGTAGATATACGGATCCCCAAATATACTGCCTCCTCTGCGACTCGAGAATCACAATCACAAACGTCCTTGGTGCACACCACCTGGGTCTTCCTCTCATTGAGTTTATAATCTGAAAATACACCAAATAGATTAGCTTCTTTCTCCAACTCAGCTAGAGCTTTCAAGGTATCTTCCATGACCACCGGTACAACATCCGCGTAAGCCAGCATTTTGCATTCAACCTGACCCACTAGCATTGGAAACATCAGCGAATTCCTTTCTAGCATTGTAATATAATAGTCAATATATAGAGCAAACAGTAGAAGTGAGCACAGGCACCTTTAACTTGTCCCCCTGGAAATTTGAAAATCTTCTGATTCAATCCCCAAAATTTACAGCTTTGCCCTAGGGCCCAGACCAAATCCAAACCTTTCCAAACCACCCATAAAAAGCCCCATGAAACCCAGTCAAATGCCTTCTTGGCATCCAGTAATACCGGGGCCATTTTTGTCTTTGTTGTTTCCGCGACATCGATCACCATCTTCACTTGATCCACTATTCCACGGCCTGGTATAAACCCATGCTGCCGTTAAGATACTAAAGTGGAATGATTCTACCTAAATGGTTTACCAACACCTTGGCATATATTATGGCATTACAATTTTCAAAGATATTGGTCTGTATGACCCAGGGTTTAGTTGAGGCTGACCTTTCTTTTTAAATACAATTATGTTAGTGATTCCCAAGAAGAGGGAATCTCCCCTCCCTGTGCTTTTAAAAGACTGATAACATATCTTGTGCTAACTCGTTATATAATGCCTACATTATAGTTCAAGGGGGAGGTTATGTGGCTCTGTAGCTCTCCATGAGGACAATGAATTAATTGACACTGCAAATTCTTCCAGAGAGATAGGCAGATCCAGGGTGGCCCGATCCTCTGCATTAAGCCATACCCCATCTACTACTCGCAGAACCTCATCATACCCATCCTGCGGTACAGATGTATCCTCCTTATACAGTTTTTTGTAGAAATCTTTAAAAACCCTAATTATATCTCCTGGTGAGTCAAATTTACACCCCTGCAGATCTTGAATAGCTTCTATCCCTGTTTCCACCTCCCTTTGACTGATGCGGAATGCAAGAAGGCGTCCAACATTTTCACCATATTCATAGCACTCCATCTTATGGTTATACAATTTGGCTGCTATTTTTTGCTAAAAAACTGTGTGATCTTAGCTCTTAACACTGCAATCTTCTGCTGGACCTCAGGGCTCTCCAGCCTATGAGAAATCACTGGATCAGGTGCTCCTGTAATATTGAAAGTTCTTTAAATAAACCCTGGATCTCACTGCGTTTTTGCCTTTGCTGGTATAGAGTGTAACTTAATTTTTTACCCCTAATTCTGGCCTTCAAAGAGTCCCAATGCACCGTATTCTCAGCAGTGCCCCTATTAATCTCCAAAAATTCAACTATCCATTTTTTCATATAATCCAGGTATTCTGTACTGCATAGTAGTTTTTTATTGAAAGTTCAGTTAGCGCATGTTTTAAAATAGCCTGCAGCTGGAACCACAACAACCAGTTGGTAATGATCTGAGAGGACTCTGGGACGCCTCTCAATCACAGCATGACTACTGAGTGCAGTGGACATAAAAATATAATCCAAACAAACTAATTCATTGCGTGGGTATGAGAAAAATGTGTACCCCGGGCTCGGAGCTATCAATTCCTCCCAAATATCCACTGGGCCGTGATCTTTGACCAGCCGACGAGTGCCTAAAACACAATGGGTTTTCTCCATATATAAAGCTGAGGGCCATCTAGCATATTAACTTCCTCTAAGTGTATATTATAATCTCTGCAGAATTTAAGAGAAGCTGTCCAATTTTCTAATTCAATATTCAAATAGTCAAACACGTCAGCTTCATCAGTGTTTGATCCATAAACTGAGCACAGAATGAATCGCCCTCCACCCATACAACATTCTACGATAACCCACCTGCCCAGTTTATCAGTAGATCTCTGAAGTACAGTACTACTAGATTAGTTAGCAAGAATGGCAACCCCTCTAGATGTTAAACCTTGCTGTGTACAGCCTAAGAGTGATAATCCAAGAATAGAAAAGACACAGCTCTTACTGCAAGAGATGAGTCTCCTTCAAACAGACAATATTAGGTCTCATCAGCCTCAAATCCAATGCCAACCTGCCTCTCACAGACCCATACAGGCACTCACACAACCACTCACAGACCCATACAGCCAATCATACACCCATTCACCGACATATACAACCACTCACACACCAATTCTCAAAGTTTACAGGTTACAGTTAGGAAAAAAAATTTAAAAAACATAGAAATTCACTGAAAAAAGCAAAGGTTATAGGGACATTATAATTAGGAAATACTTTAAAAAAATCTTAGAAATTCACTGAAAAACGAAAGGTTACAGGGACGTTATAGTTTGGCTCTGACTTTACTCGTACAAAACCAGTGAAATTCAGCAGTTATAGTTACATGAGCTAACTATAACTTACACTCCCACAATGCATTGCTTATGATCTCACATATTATATCTCTCATAAGCTATAGGTTATAGGTAGGTCCTAGTTTCCATAGGAAAAGCTTTTTTTGACTTGCCTATATCTTTGGTGCCGGTTGACAAATCTTCACGAAATGGTGGGTCTTATTGTGCATGGAAAGTTTTGGGGTGATCCATCAAGCGGGGGCTGTGAAAAAGGGGGAGAGTCAGAAAAAGTGCATTTCCCTTGTTAAGTCCCATGGGGATTTTGAACACGGCTACAGCCTGAACAGCTGGACGGATTTACACCAAATTTGTCAGAAAGGTAACTTTTGGTCCATAAATCGCCCTCTTTGTTATTTGGTGTGAATCTGTTCAGTAGTTTTGGAGATATTTGTCATGTCCCGTAGTTAGGAAGCATGAGGCAGTGGCTCTGTTTTTCTTTTTTCCTACCTTTGGCGATAATGCCGTTGCTCCGTTTTCCCTTTCTGGTGCTGGATGTGTCTGGTGCAGCTGTGGAGGGTTCTCGCGAGCGCCTGGCGGGTATTTAGTCAGCGCTTGCCAGTGCCTCCTTGCTTCGTTTTATTTCCGACTTTTCACCCCCGGAAGAACTTCGCCGTCAGCGTCCCTGGTCACACGCTGATCCTCTTCCTGTTGGTTCTTTGTGAGGAAAGCTGGCCGGATTTTGTTAGGCTGTCGCTGCATCTCCCTTCCATATTTCCTGGAACAAAAAGGCTGCCTTCTTCTTAGGGCCCATTCGTAGTGCCTGCTGCGGGTGAGGTAACAGGGATTCTTCCCGTCTTGCGCCTCACGGTGTTTTGGCCCGTTATTTTTTGTATCCTATCAACCTTGTTGTGGATTTGTTTTGGTGCTCTTCACGAAGCTCAATAGTTCTGAGCTGTTATGTAAAGGGATCCCTTCATTTTTGATTTAAAAGAGCGGGTTTTTTACCGTTAAGGTTTTTTCCCCGCAAGGAACTGGTGGGACACGTTTTGCTATGGATATCAACTGCACATCATTACTTTACGGATACTGAACTTTGTTTGCCCTTGTTCACCCCTCATGGATTAAGTGTTGCTCTAGCTGGGGTAAGCAACGCTGACGACAATTTCACAGTGGATAACTGTTGGGTACTGTGTGCATGGTGTTTCGTGCCTGTAGCTCCTGTTAATAATCCTTTTTGTTTTCTTTTCTTCTTTCCTAAAGTTACCAGTACTTGACCTAGGATTCAGCATCAGCCAGACAGGGCAGCATAGGACTGGTAGTCCTTTCCAACATTTTTTCTTTTCCCTTGTTTACCCACCTTCTCCCGGTGCATTAATCTATTATTGCCTTTATATATCCCTGTGGGCGAGAGTGATAAGTGCATTGGCAGAGGAATGGGATATTCTTCATTCCTGCAGTGTTTTCAGTGAGTGGGGGCGGAACAGAAAACCAAGCCCACGAAAAGTGCACTGCCCGAACGAAGATGGACCCGAATGACATTAACCCAATATCCCTTGAGGAAAGGGGTGCAGGGGGGGAGTCCCTCTATGCAGGAGCTAATGTTGGCCCTTTCCAATCTCCAGACAGAAGTACGGGAGCTGAGGCAAGAGAATCATGGCCTGCATCAGGAGTTGAATGTCTTTAAAGCTAGAGAACACCCTTGGGGAAGGGGTCCTGGAACTATACCCAAGACACCAGGGCCGGTAGTGCAGCCAGCAACCTTTCAGTTTGATCGGAATGTTAGTGCGGCAGGTAGTGGAGGGTTACCAGTTGCGATCACAGTCCACACACCCGTTCCAGTTCCTTTGGCCGTTCCGGAGAGGTTTTCAGGTGACTGTAATAAATTCGGCATATTCATGAATCAATGCCATTTGCACTTTATGTGTAGACATGCGGCATTCCCGGATGATTCAGCAAAAGTCACATTTGTAATCTCTTATTTGGCAGGTACCGCAGCCCAGTGGTCTGTCCCTTTGGTGGACAGTGATGACCCTGTTCTCTACAATTTTCCAGCTTTTAAGGAGCAGATGCGTCGCTTGTTTGCGAAGCATGCCTTTATGCAGGCTAGTGACGCCGAACTACTCAAGTTAAGACAGGGTAAACAGGACTTGTTGGTGTACATTTCTTCTTTCAACTGTCTTGTTTTGGAAACACATTGGCCTACTGAAAAGCGGACTTCTTTGTTTTATCAGTGCCTCAGTGAAGAGTTGAAGGATATTGTCTCTCAGGTTGTGAGCCTTCCTGAGGATTGTGTGGAGTTTATAGACTTGGTCGTTAAGCTAAACCATTGATTGTCTTAACGAAAAGGGGAAAGGGGTTGGTTTCCAGTTCCCCGTGCGCTTATGGTACGGGGAGATCAGATAGAAGATGCAGAGCAAAAATCCTTACCAGAACCTATGCAGATAGGGGGGTTGCGGGGCTCTTTGTCTAGAGATGAAAAGGAAAGGAGGCAGGCACATAATTTGTGTCTGTATTGTGGAAAGAGTGGGCATTTTGCCCGTGAATGTCCTGTGAAACCCTCAAGCATGTTTTCAAGGAAATCAGTGGCCTTTGTGAAGCAGGAAGTAATGTCATTAGGTCCTGACGACGGTATGAACTTGAACCCTTTGACATTGCTGGTTCGTTCCAAAGGGTACCAGGTCACTTTATCATCACAGTGAACTTGGTGATTACAAACAGCAGGAGGACTACCATTTCGGGGTTACTTGATTCAGGCGCCACCGGTAACTTTATGGACATTCAGTTGGCAGCTAGGCTGGAGGTCCTTGTGTATATAAAAAACAACCAGAACCTGTAAGAGCTATCGATGGCACTGATTTGTCATCAGGGTTAATCGTGAAACAGACTGAACCTCTCCTTTTGATATGTGATAACGGCCATTCCAAGTCTGTTAGTTTTGATCTCATTGATGCCCCCTCTTTTGGGGTAATACTCGGAGTACCATGACTGCAATCACATAACCCGAGGATTGATTGGGTCAGACGAACGGTCACATTGGACTCTGAATATTGTTTGCAGCATTGTTATCAGGAGGCTACAGACTGGGTTTCACCACTAATCTGTGCAGTGGGTGCACATGCAGAGGATAGCTGTATTTCTCCCTCTTTTTTGGAGTACTCTGATGTTTTTGATAAAGTCAAGGATAATGTCTTGCCGCCACATCGGAACTTTGATTGTCGAATTGATTTGGTTCCAATGGCTACCTTGCCATGTAGTCGTATTTATGCACTCTCAGAACCTGAAGAGAGGCATTTGCGGACTTATTTGGATGAGATGTTGGCATCCGGGTTTATCAGACAATCCTCATCACCCGTGTCTTCTCCTATATTTTTCATGCCAAAGAAAGGAGATCTTCATGCCTGTATTGACTATCGAGCTCTCAATAAGGTAACGGTAAAAAATAAATATCCGCTCCCTTTGATTCCGGTGTTACTGGATCAATTACGGCATGCCACAGGTTTTACTAAACTTGATTTGCGGGGAGATTATCATCTCATTCGTGTTCGTGAAGGGGATGAATGGAAGACCGCGTTTCGGACAAAGTTTGGTTTGTTCAAGTACTGTGTCATGCCTTTTGGTCTATGTAACGCCCCTGATGCCTTTCAGTTTTTTATCAATGAGGTGTTACGGGAGTACTTGGATGTGAGTGTTATTGTTTACATCAATGACATCTTAATTTTTTCTAAGACAGCAGGGGAGCATGACGCTCATGTAACACAGGTGTTGCAGAAGTTGCATGAGAATTGTTTGTTTGTGAAACTGGATAAGTGTAAATTCCGGGTCTCTTGTGTGGAGATTTTGGGTTTTCTCATTTCCTCTGATGGTATAAAAATGGACCCTAAAAAGACAGTGGCAATTATGACTTGGCCAGTACCTACTAGTGTGAGGGATGTACAAGTGCTTTTAGGGTTTGCCAATTTCTATAGGCGTTTTATCTCACACCTTTTGGACATTATAACTCCTATGACGGCCTTGTTGCGGAAAGGGGTGCCCTTTGTTTGGTCTTCTGTCGCTCAACTCCCTCTGGCGACCTTGGTGGGTAAATTTACTTCAGCTCCTATACTGAAACATCCTGATCCCCCTCCTCCCTTTTTTTGTTGAGGCAGATGCTTCCCAATACGCAGTGGGTGGGGTATTATCTCAACGGGATATTGAAACAGGTCTTATGCATCCCATTGCCTTCTTTTCTAAGAAGTTGTTACCAGCTGAACAGAATTACACTGTGGCTGAGAGAGAGCTGTTGGCTATAAAACTGTCCTTTCAGGAATGGAGGCATCATCTGTGGGGAGCCAGACATACCATCACAATTTATACTGACCATAAGAACCTAGAGTTCTCTCGTGCTGCATGGGCTTTAACGCCAAGACAGATGAGATGGGTGTTGTTTTTCAATAAGTATGACTTTACTATTACGTATAGACCTGCTGTTCAACAAGCTAAGTCAGATGCTCTATCATGTATACATGTGGCCCCCATGGAGGGTGTCTCTGCTCTTGAAGACAGGCCTATGATCGCTAAGGAAAGGATCGTGGGGTGCAATTCTACTGATGACTTTCTTATCAAAGTCAAGGAAAAGTTGGTAGCCATAGGAATGACTCCATGGTTGATTAACCCTGCATTTCAGCTGAGGGATGGGTTGTTGTATCATGGGGACCAATTGTTTATACCACCTGAGATGAGGAATCATGGTGTTTCATGCCTGTTCCTCCTGTTAATAATCCTTTTTGTTTTCTTTTCTTCTTTCCTAAAGCTACCAGTACTTGATCTGGGATTCAGCATCAGCCAGACAGGGGAGCATAGGACTGGTAGTCCTCTCCACCATTTTTTCTTTTCCCTTGTTTACCCACCTTCTCCCGGTGCATTCATCTACTATTGCCTTTATATATCCCTATGGGTGAGAGTGATAAGTGCATGGGCAGAGGAATAGGATATTCTTCGTTCCTGCAGTGTTTTCAGTGAGTGGGGACGGAACAATATTAAAGAAAATTTGTATGTCTAGGACGCGACCCCTCTGCAAATTCTCCTGAGCTTGTGCAGACATCTGATTGGCTACCAACACTTCAACAATGAAGATTTGGCAGCCATCTTGGGACTCGGACTTAGCCGAATCACAAAGAAAAATGTAAAAAAAGAGAGGGGGCACGGTAGGAATACCTTGACCCCCTAGGCCTGGTGCTGGGGTCCCCCGGGGACCTCACAAGGGCCAAACGCATTTTTTTTTTAGAAGGTTGCGGCGAAAATTACGACGGATTCGCAAATTTGCAATGAGGTCATAAGCAGTGCACTGTAGGGTCATAAGTTATAGTTAAGTCAGGTAACTATAACTACTAAATTTTTATGGTTTTGTATGAGTGAAATTTGAGCCTAACTATAACGTCCCTGCAACGTTTATTTTTTTCCAGTGAATTTATATGTTTTTTCTAATTCTATTTCCTAACTATAACGTCCCTGTAACCTTTGTTTTTTGCACTGAATTTCTACGATTTTTAAAATTCTATTCCTTAACTGTAACCTATAAACTTTAAGAATCGATGTGTGTGTGGCTGTATAGATCAGGGAGTGGGTGTATTAGTGGCTCTTTGGGTCTGTGAGTGGATGTGTGAGTGCCTGTGTGGGTATCTGACTGGGTCTGTGATTGGCGCTATGGGTCTGTGAGTGGGTGTGTGAGAGGTTGTGTGGGTCTGTGAGGGGGTGTGTGAGTGCCTGTGTGTGTCTGTGAGTTTGCGTGAGTGGTACTATGGGTCTGTGAGTGGGTACGTAAGTGTGTGTGTGGGTCTGTAAGTGCATGTGTCAGTCTGTGAGTGGTTGTGTGAGTGCCTGTATAGGTCTGTGAGAGTCCTGTGTGAGTGCCTGTGTGGGTCTGTGAGTGGGTGTGTTAGTGCCTGCGTGGGTCTGTGACTGGGTTTGTGAGTAGTACTATGGGTATGTGAATGTGTGTGGCTGTGTGGGTCTGTGAGTGGGTGTTTGAGTACCTGTGTGTGAGTGGGTGTGTGAGTGACGCTACAGATTTTGGGCCTTTGCATACTAAGGGTATTTACCCCCTTCCATGCGCAGGATGGCCAGGAGCCGTTCTGCGCCACGGTGCTCGTGTGCGCAGGTTGGCTCCCGGCCGTCCAAGCACATGGCACTTGAAATCCCTCTGGTGCAGGCACCAGAGGGATTTCTTTCCCCCCCCAACAGCCTCAGGAGCTTCCCCAGCTCCTGAGGCTGTGTAGTTGGTTTCCCTGAAATGATGATCAGCGCGCACATCGCGCTGACGTCATTTCAGTTTCACTTTCTACGTGCTCAGGGGGAGATTTTTTATTTTTTTTTCATTTTCAAAAACCTTTATTGAAGGCAATCACTGTTAAACACGGCATGGTGCCTACAACCCTGGTTGGGCCGGCAGCATAGAGGACAACAGGTACAGCAGTATTACCAATGCATAAGTACACAGCAAGCCGCCTACAACCACTTTGGGCCGGCCGCGTCAGGCTAAACATTGCACCAGAAACTGATCAAATTGTGAAGAGGCCTACTGGTCATGTGAAGCGTCGGACAGTATAGTGTAATCAGGTGCTTACTAGTTCAATGACCCGGGGCCCCAGAGGGATACAGCTAGCGTATGGGATCAAGGGGTGCGGTCGTTACCCCGCAGAGGCACCGATCGCTAGACGACTCATGTAGTCCCTGATTCCCCGCTGTGACCAATGACCTATGTGTACGTGTGCGTGGTGGAGAACATGGCCAGGGTGGCCTTAGTAAAAGGAAGAGAACAGTAACAATAAAGTAACAGTAACTGTACAGGTCGTGACGTGTCATGTGGTGTGAGGCGTCTCGCGCGTTCCAAATAGGGGGGGAAGGGGGCCGGCGGGGTAGGGGTCGGTTGATAATCGTGGTGCCCAAGACCACCCACAGGGACAAAGCATAGATGCCTTTCAATCACTTGGGAAGAGTTGCAGGGCCCTCAGCTTCGGGGGGCTAAAGCAAGTGAATTCTATGCGCATTAAATAGGATATCAATGGCTGCCAAATGCGTTGGAATTTCTTTTCAGTGTTCGCTAAGTTATGAGAGAGTCTCTCCATAGCTAGTATATGCCACACTTGGACGAACCACTGAGCTATGGAAGGGGCCGTGGTTTGTTTCCATGTGCACGCTATGATTTGTCGCGCTGCTAATAGTAAATGGCTTATAAGGGCCCAATCCGCCCCAGTCATTGCCGCTAGAGGAGAGGGGCGCATACCCAGGACCACCACGTGTTGCAGCGATGGAATCGGGTATCCCACCACACCCTTAATGTGTCCCAGGACCTCCTTCCAGAAAGTAGCTATCACGTGACATGACCACCATATGTGGTAGAGAGTGCCTTCCTCCATCCCACATCTCCAACAGAGGTTGGATACTGTGCGGTATATGGTGGCCAGCAGGGAGTATAGTACCATTGTAGCATCAATTTGTATTCGGTTTCATGGGGGGCAAGGCTGCGGTATGTTTTGGGGATATCTTGCCATAATTTCTCCCATTGCTTGGGAGAGAGTCCTCCCGGGGTCGCGTCTTGCCACGCGGTCTGGTATCGATGTGGGCGCATCGGAGTCGAGTGTTGTATCACCTGATAGGTCTTAAATATAAGGCCTTTTGTGCCCTCAAAGGCCCGCACCAGTTTTTCGAACAGAGTGTAAGGGCGCGTCGCCGCAGCATGGATCTCAGGAACGGAGAGCCAGTGTCGCAGTTGCATGTATTGATAGCGTGCTGTGCGGGGTAGCTCAAAGTCAGACCTGCATTCATCAAAGGACTTGAGGGCTCCCCTGTAAATAAGGCGCTAATCGTACGACACTCCCCATCTCTCCATCCACTAAACGCCTGCTTTGGCAAGCCCGGACGGAATTCCGGGTTGCGCGCGATAGGAGTGTGTAGGGACGGAAACGTGGTCAGTCCCTTTTTGACCGCTATTTTGTCCCATATGTCAAGGACTGTTTTGGTTGGCGCCGCGACATATGCACTCCGGGGTCGGGAAAGTTTAGGTAACCAAGCAAGGTCCCACAGTGGTCGGCACGCCACCGCACGGTCCATGTGGAACCAATGCTTCTCACTCTCCCGCACAACCCACTCAGAGATGTACCTCAGATGTGCTGCCCAATAGTATTCCTGTAGGTTCAGGCATGCCAGACCTCCTCTATCCCGCGGGCGCATCAGAAGCGAATGTGCTACCCTCGGTCGCCTCCCGTTCCACACAAAAGCACGCAAATCTCCCTGGAGACGCTGAATATCCGCCTGCGGGATCGGGGTCGTCAGTGTCTGAAACAGATAGAGGACCCTCGGCAGAACATTCATCTTAATGATGTTGATGCGTCCCAGCCATGAAATATGAAGGGGTTTCCATCTCTGAAGGTCAGCCAGTACAGATCGGCGTAGTATCGCCCAATTTACACGCGACCAGGAAGTGAGTGCGGGGGTAAGCTAGAGCCCCAAGTACGTAACGGAGGTCTCCGTCCACAGGAAGGGAGACAACCCCTGCAGCATTCTGGCCTCAGGGGCCGGGATATTGATTTTGAGGGCGAACGATTTAGAGAGGTTGATCCTGAAGCCGGAGACAGCTTCAAAGGACTGCAGATTTTCGACCACGCATGGAAGTGATACTTGGGGCTCAGTCAGTGTGAGCAGGAGGTCATCCGCAAAGAGGTTAATCTTATGGATTTGGCCTCCAAAGGTTAAGCCCTTGATCCCCTCTAGCTCCCTCACCCGTATGGCCAAAAGCTCTACCACTAGCGCAAAGAGGAGGGGCGAGAGTGGGCACCCCTGCCTCGTGCCCCGATGCAGTGATATTGGCCTCGTGGCCCATCCATTGAGTCGGATGCAGGCTGTGGGGGCCACATACGACGCCATGATCTTCGAGATAAACTCCCGTCCCAGGCCTATTTTACTCAACACAGCGTGGAGATAAGACCAGTCTACCCGGTCGAATGCCTTCTCTGCGTCGAGCGAGAGGAGGCATGTAGGGATAATCAGGCGTCGAGCTTTTTCAACAAGGTGCGCTATACCCATAATTCAAGATTGGATCAAACACCTAACAGCACTCAACTGCCAACCTTTTATCGTCGACTCAGCAAAATCACTGGGAGTAACTCTGGACAGAAATCTTCACATGCAGAAACACATCAGCACCGCAACAAAAGGAGCAAACTTTCAGTTGAACACATTGAGAAAATTAAAACCTTTCCTGCCTGAAAAGGACTTCAAACTGGCAGCACAAGCTCTAGTTATCAT
This sequence comes from Calotriton arnoldi, assembly GCA_963921515.1. Lineage (NCBI taxonomy): Eukaryota > Metazoa > Chordata > Amphibia > Caudata > Salamandridae > Calotriton > Calotriton arnoldi. The sequence continues at coordinate 1,854,708 of CAWUFW010003036.1, forward strand.
GAGAGTGGAATATGGGAGTGTCTCTCTCTGCTGCCTTCCAAGATCCTCATTGGCCCCTTTAAGAGCGTCAATCAACGCAGCAGCTAGACTCATTACTGGCTCCAAAAGAAATGCTCACATATCCCCTGACCTAAGATCCCTCAACTGGCTATCTTTCGAAGCCAGAATTCAACTAAAAATCGCATGCATGACGCATAAAGCCATTCATCACAACACTCCCACCTACCTGGCACAAAAACTGGTGCCTTCATGTGGCAACAGAGCATCCAGAAGTGGCAATAACCTTTTACTGAAACCACAAAGATTCAACAAGAAGAAAACATACAATCGAGCTTTCTCAGGGATGGCGCCCTGGATCTGGAACGCTTTGCCCCCAGAAACTAGACTGAATCCCTCTACTGCATCTTTCAAAAATGAAGTTAAATCCCTTCTCATGGCTAAATTCACTTGAGCTAAGTTTATCGTGATTATTACTCCTGATTTGTATGGAACTATATGTTATTTACTACATGCTTATGTATCCTCGATATTGACCATGTAAAGCGCTCTGATACTCGCAAGGGTCTTGTCCGCGCTATATAAAACCTTCAAAATGAAAAATAAATAAATAAATATGCGATGGACATTGTCCGCGCCTTGCCGGTGACGGATAAACCCCAATATGAAAATTAAAGTTGTGCTGTTCCTGAGTGATCTAGAATGTAGCAATATACAAGGGACAGTAGGCTACAGAGTCGAAAGAGATGGGAATCTATTTCTTTGGAATGTAATGCCCTCACACACCCAGTTGGGTGTCATGCTTCATCATCGGGCTGCTCCTCGTCTGGCCGGAGCTGCAATGCCTGACGGGCTCCCGATGAGGGGCACTTTGGCGGAGATCTTTTTCCAAATAGCCGTCTGGTGCCGTGGGTGTGAGAGATATTAGTGAGTGTAGATGAATAAGTGGTGTGTGATGTTTATGTGAGTTAAAACAGGGTTGGGAGTACCATCAAAAATAACTTTAATTGTGGGGTCTCCTACCCTGATTAAAAATATAGAGGAAAGGCGCAATGCTAAGTTAATGTTTTAGGTGTGGCGCTCTTCCGTGTGGTTGGTCAACATGTTTCTTCGCCGTTCTACTAGTCTAGAGGCGATTCGTCAGGACCTAAAGATTAAAAACTATCTACACTAAGGTGGGCCAGAAACCTAAAATAGATTAATGTTTGGGATTTAAGCCACCATGACTTGCTCTGTCTAATGACTGGTAGTTCTGGTTCTACCCTAATAGGGATGTTCTACTGCTTCATCAATCCCCGGCAGGTCAAGATATGAGGAACTTCCCCATATAGTTTGCGTAGTATGCAATGCGTCCAGGGACCTACCCACTGCTGCCGGGACCAGGAAGATAAACCCCACCTGGTCAGGGTCAATGAGGCCCGGCAGATGGGGCTCAAGGCGCGATGCCAATATTTTAGTGAAGATCTTGGCATCAGTGTTGAGCAAAGCTATTGGGCGATAAGAAGAACACTGCGCCGGATCCTTACCTGCCTTAAGGATAAGGGTGACCTCCGCCATAGCCGTGGTGGGGGTGAGGCCCGTGTCACCCGTGAAGGAATTATACACTCTCAAGAGGTGGTCCTGCAGCTGCGGGAGGAAGACACTGTAAAAATGTACAGGCAGCCCATCCGGCCCTGGGGCTTTACCTAGGGGGAGATTCTTGATGGCTGCACCCAGTTCCTCCATGGTAATGGGGCTATCTAGGAGGGATGCGTGATGCATGGACAGGGGATCCCATTCACAAGCAGCTAGGTAGGAGTGGAGTCTTGTGGGAGAAGGGTCTTCCCGGGAATACAGCCACTGGTAATAAGCACGGAACACCTCCGCTTTATCCTTTTCAGCCGTTGCCCACGTGGCACTGCCTGTCTGAATCTTGGCAATGTGCGCCTTCGCCTGACGCTGCCGCAATTTATCAGCTAGAAGCCTTCCCACTTTGTCCCCCCTTCATAATATTTCTGCCGCAGAGACAGCAAGGCCCGCTCTGCCTTACCCGTGCGATGCGTACGCAACTGGCCACACAGCAGTGCTAGTTGCCGTTTAGTGCGGCGGGTGGGGGCCTCTTTGTCCGCACCCTCTAACAGTTTAATCTCCGCAGTGAGTTTAGATTCCATCAGCTTCGCTTTCCGCCCTCTGGCAATGGCAATGGACGTTATTATACCCCGGATAGTTGCTTTGAACCCATCCCACAAGGTGTGAAAAAAGATATCTCGGGGGAAGCGTTAAGTTGAAAGTATTCCTTCCCCACCAACCTCCGACAGACCCAAGACCTACTGGCCTTCAGAAGACTCCTCAAGACCTGGCTCTTCGATCAGTAGCAGCACCACCCCCCTCTTCCCCCAGCGCCTTGAGACCCTCGCGGGTATGTAGTGCGCTTTATAAATGACATGATTGATTGATTGATTGATTCCTTTATACCCTTCCATATCTCCTCCACGTCAACCGGGTCTCACAACAGGGCATGTGCCAGCGGGGTGGGCCGGCCAGACGCGTAGTTCGATTCTCCCATGTGAGCTCCAAGTGCGCATGATCAGAGATAGAGATGTCAGAAAGCTCCACGGAGTGTAAGCATGTGAGGAGAGATGGTGTGACGAAGGCGTAATCAATGCACGAGTAGGAAGTGTGTACATGTGAGTAGTAGGAGTAGTCTCTGACGTCTGGATGTTTATACCGCCAGGCGTCAACCAGGCCCCGTCTCTCAATGTCCCTCTTAAGATGTGCCGACATTACCCCCACATTTTGATATGTTGCATTACTCCTATCCATGGCGGGATCCCAAAGTAGATTGAAGTCCAAGCATACCACCACATCTCCATCCACCCCTTTGAGTTGTTCAGAGAGTATGCGCCAGATGTAGGTGTTTTAGGCGGCATTGGGGCGTGGACATTAAGGAGCGTCAACTGCCGCCGCACCCGCAGCAGCTGTACTCTCAAGTAGCGGCCCTCCCCATCCCGGGTCACATTCGTTACAGAGGTGCAATAGCCGGTCTTAAAAAGGACTCCCACCCCCAGAGTCTTAGAGTCTGCATAAGCCCAATAGTGGAGAGGATACTTCGGATGCGCCATGCGGTGCACGTCTGCCTTCATCGGGTGGGTCTCCTGTAACAGCACAATGTCAGGATTGTGGTGCAGAATGTACCGCCATATTTGCTTACGCTTGTTCGGAGAGTTCAAGCCTCGGACATTTAGCGAGAGCAATTTAGTGTCCCCTCGGGGTAGGGTGTGATCATGGGGGGCAACCCCGTCCGTCATAGAGGGATTAACTGTGCTAAGTTAACAGGGGCAGTCTTGCAAGCGATAGACCACGTCCCCCCACCAAGCACCTGCACTCCCACCTCCACAGGGTTACGTGTGCTCCCTCCCGCTGGACTGTCACCGATGTAGCCCACCCACCCATAGAAAGAGGAGCGCCAGCAAGCCTGTGGTTCCTCTCCCCTGCCCAAGACCACATGTGCCTCACTACCAATGTTACTAGTGGCGTCCCAGCCGACCTGGAGGAACATCAAGGAAAACATAAAAATCAACAGAGGGCCAACTGAGAACAACAAGTCCTTCTCCTGACGCGGAGACCAGCACCGAGGCACTCGGGTCCCGCTGGAGGAGTCACCCTCTGTAGGAGTAGGTTCGGGAAGGTGGGTCATCCAGGGCACAGTTAGAGCAGCGGAGTACTGTCAGGGCGGGCCCCGCGCATCCCCGGGGCCTACCAGTTACCTCTCTAGGTCCCGGACCAGGGACCCTCCACCACCCTCCACCGGATGGCAGCGCTACTGACCGGCGAGGCTCGGTCTACACTCCGTGTGTTGGACAGATAGCATAGCAGGTGTGTGCAGAAAGACTACCATCTTGTACTGCCCCTCGAGCCCAGGGGTTCGCACGTTATTCAGTGGAGCTGTGCCAAGGTGCTGCGTGCGTATGGCATATATTGCAGTTAGTTGCCTCAGAGAGTCTCAGCCTTAGAGAATGTCTCACCATTATACAGAGCCAGTAGTGGAGTGCGCTGGTGAGGGGCCCCTGCTGGGGCTACGCAAGTGGTCAATGACATCCTTTCTTGCCTCCTGGGATGATAGGCTGGCTTGTTGTTTATTTGAGCGTTGTGGAGGAACCATGGCCCACCGGGGCTTAAGATCACGGCTCGAGGAAGAGGAGCTGCCATCCGCCTGGTGGTCATCCGGTATATCCAGTAAGGCCTTTGCCTCCGCCAAGGAGTGCAGTGATCGGCGCTTGCCCTCCCACTGAAACAGGAGTGTGAAGGGGTGGCCCCACTGGTAGCGGACGCCCTGTGCTCGGAGTTTGTCCGTAACAGGCTTAAAGTCATGCCGTTTACAGAGGGTGACGGCGGAGAGGTCCTGATAAAGTTGGATTACATGCCCCTGGAATTTGATCTCTGCCTAGTTGCGGGCCGCCTGCATGATCGCTTCCTTCTCGGTGTAGAAGTGCACCCTGGTGAGGATATGCGGGCCACTTTCCTTACGAAGCTTCCCCCGCGGACTCTGTGGGCCCGATCAAGGGCAGGTGGAGAAGCATCGTCATCCCCTTGCACCATCTGCAGGAGCTCAGCAGTGAACGCCATTATGTCTGCGCCTTCGGCACCAACTGGGACCCCCCCTTATGCGAATATTGTTGCGGCGGCTCCTATTTTCAAGGTCCTCCTGCTTGGTCTGAAGTTCAATGTGCTGGTCTTCTAGGGTACTAATGCGCTGCAGCAGCATCTCGTGGTCTTCGGACCGAGCGTCCACAGTCCACTCTAGGTCGTCCACCCGGTCTCCAACCTCCGTTACCTCCCTTCGAATATCGCGGAGACTAGACTTAAATTCCTCTTTGAGAGAAGAGATATCAGTACGTATCTCCTGTAAGAACAGGTCCATATAGCCTTGTGTGACCGGCGCCGAGGCCTCTCCACCCATCTGGGCCGGTGTTGGGGCCGTGGACTGCATCGCCACATCTGGCTGGGTGATCTTGCTCCACAGAGTTGTCACCAGGGTCTCCTTACGGGTCTGAGAGCGCGGCATACCTGAAGTCCAGAGGCGTCGAACTACACGGTCTCGCACGGGAGGCTGCCGCTGCAATGTAGCTTGTCCATCCAGCGCGCTGCCCGTAGGTGGTAGGGTCAGCACTTCCCACGCCGTACGCTCCCGCGCTCCTCTCCGTCTAGTAGCTCCAGTCCGTGATCACACAACTCACAGCCACTGTGGGGGGGGGAGTTTGCTCCCAAGGCCCACCCCCCAGATGTCTTCTGTGGTCTGAGGGAGGAGAGTGTCGCCGTCCAGACCCATTCAGCAGGCCACCGCCCAGCTCTGCCACCGGGGGGCACCCAATGAAACGAATGTCTGCTCCTCCCCCGGCATGCTAGCCAAACAGGTCTCAGAACCTGCCCAGGGGGAAAGGGAGCAGGCCCGCTGCAGGCGTCCACCTAAGGGTGCCAGCCGCCGAACTCCTCCTTAGCTATGCAGGGCCCAGTGGAGCAAGGTGGCCCACCCGCACGAGCAAGCAGGCATACAGACTTCAGGCGGGGTGCAGCAAGATCCTAGGGAAGCTTATGATGTCCGAGGGCCGCCAAGAGCTTCTAGGGGACGATGGCAAACCCCGAGCTATAGCCCCAAAATGGCCACTGACAAGCACCCCTCGCGGTGTAAAGGCAGACAAGAGAGGCACCAGCCACGAGCAGTTAGGCTCCAGTGGCCCCGGAGCAAGCACCAGCACCCCTAAACTTCTGCCCTGGAGGGACGGGCTCACACTCACCTCCAGGACGCTGTTCCGATTATGCCGCTGTAGCAGTGCACTGGCGGGGGGGCAGGCTCGCCATGAGGGCCCGACGGAAGATGGTGGCCTCCGGTCCCCTCCTCAGCCCCCAAAGGTCCCTGGACACCAGGAAGCACCCCTCTGCCCAGACGTGGGTGTAGGTCGCCTTCAAGGAAGCCGCAGAAGGGTCCGGCAGGCCCTCAAAGCGCTCCCGCACTGCTGGGGCTCCCCCAAGCATGTCCACTGGCCTCCAAGTCTTCTCTCTAAAATGGCGGCAGTCAGTCACCTCTCCGCATCGCAGGGGGCCTCACCGCTGTGCCACCCGGGGCGTGATTCGCATGCATGCAGGATCTCGCCGCCCCCAATAGCCAAGACAAGCCTCAGATCCGGCGGCGACTGACGAGAGCAGACTCACCACAAGCACCCGCCGGAAGATGACGGCCGCCGTCTCCTCCCGCAGTGTCTCACAGTCTGCCAGCCGCAGGCGAGCGCCCGTCGGTTCAGGCGCGGGTGCGGGCTGTCCCAAATGATGTCGCAGCAGAGGTCGGGAAGCTCCCAGGGCATCCAGGCACAGTTGTCGCTTCCACAAGCCCATTCGCGGGCTCCCGCTGACCAGCGTCAAAATGGCGGCTGCTGATCACCGCTCTCTGCCTTGGGGCATCTCCACCGCACTGTGCGAGGGATCCGGTCGATCAGGGCATGATTCGCTTGCAGGTAAGGCCCCACTGGTTCCGGAAGCATTGACAAGCCTCCCAGCCAAACGCCGCCGCTCCAAAGCGTTTTAATTCAGCATAGTGGGCCCCGGGGAGACGGAGCCCCTCAGAGGCACATCTTACTCCATTGCACCCATGGCCACGCCCCCTTCAGGGGGCTATTTTAAGCCCCCTGAGCACGTAGAAAGTCAGGAGAGGTATCGATGGAAAGGGGAGAATCTCCCCTTTCTAATGGTATCCCTCCCTAGTGGATCCCACTAGGCACCAGGGATTTATTTTTATACGTAGGGGTGGGTGCTGCCCAAAATGGGCCTGCCAATGCCCCCACCCCCCCAAAAACAATCACCAGCCTTTCTGCCTCCCCTGGGAGGCAGATGGGGACAATAGCCCCCAATCTGTCCCCTTGCAAGTGCAGAAAGCACAGTAGGTACCAGGGATTTTTTTATGTATCTTGGGGTAGGGGCTGCCCAAAATGGGCATGCCAAGGCCCCCTCCAAAATCCCAGTCTTTCTGCCCGCCCAGGAGGCAGATGGGGGCAATAGTCCCTAATCTGCCCCCGGGGGGCAGAAAGCCCACTAGGCCCCAGGGATTGTTTTTTTATATGTAGGGATGGGGGCTGCCGAGAATGGGCATGCTAATGCCCCCACCACCAAAAAAGGCTTTCTGCCTCCCCTTAAGGCAGATCGGGGCAATAGCCCCTTATCTGCCCCCCACGGGGGGCAGAAAGCCCACTAGGCACCAGGGATTGTTGTGGGATCACCGGGCTGACACAAATTTCCTACCACCCAGCGTTTCCCCGGCTCTCCCGATAAAAATGGTACCTCACTCGTGTGGGTGGGCCAAGTAACCGCAACAGGCAAGGGCCCAAAACGTATTGTGGAGACTTCAAAATTACCTAAAATTAAAACAATCTGGTTTTGCAAGGGGGCACCTGGGTTTTTCGCCCCAGGCTCGCTGGCCATCTATGGAAACCTACCAAACCCATGCATTTCTGAAAACTAGACACCCAGGGGAGTCCAGCTAAGTATGGCTAGGTTTTCCTAGATGGCTGCCTAGCCTGGGGCCAAAAACCCAGGTGCCCCCCTTGCAAAACCAGGATGTTTTGTGATAGGTAATTTTGATGTCTCCACAAGACGTTTTGGGCCCTTGCCTGTCGTGGGTACATGGCCCACCCATGTGAGTGAAGTACCATCTTTATCGGGAGACCTGGGGGAATGCTAGGTGGTAGGAAATTTGTGTCAGCCCGGTGATCCCGCAACTTTCCCACACAGAAATTCGAGAAAAATTTGATTTTTTCAGCTATATTTGAGATTTGCAGGGGATTCTGGGTAGGAAAACGTTGGGGGGCCCATGCAAGCCATGCCTCCCTGGAATCTCCAAGGTATCTAGTTTTCAGAAATTTGTGGGTTTGGTAGGTTTCCCTAGATGGCCTCCGAGCCCGGGGCCAAAACCCAGGTGACTCCCCTTGCAAAACTAGGTCGTTTTGTCATAGGTAATTTTGATGTCTCCCCGATAGGTTTTGGGCCCTTCCCTGCCGTGGGCACTTGGCCCACCCACATGAGTAAGGTACCATTTTTATCAAGAGTCCTGGAGGAATGCTGTGTGGTAGGAAATTTGTGTCAGCCCGGTGATCCCACAACTTTCCCACACAGAAATTTGAAAAATGTGATTTTTTCAGCTAAATTTGAGGTTTGCAGGGGATTCTCGGTAGGAAAACGTTGGGGGGTCCACCCAAGCCATACTTCTCTGGACTCTCCCGTGTGTCTAGTTTTAAAAAATGTATAGGTTTGCTAGGTTTCCCTAGGTGCCGGCAGAGCTAGGGTTCAAAATCCACAGCTAGGCACTTTGCAAAAAAGGATCCGTTTTCACTGTACAAATGTGGTGTATCCACGTTGCGTTTTGGGCCATTTCCTGTTGGGGGCACTAGGCCTACCCACACAAGTGAGTTACCATTTTTATTGCAAGACTTTGGGGACTGCGGGCTTGGTGGAATTTTGTGGATCCACGCAGATTCCAGAACTTTCCATCACAGAAATGTAATGAAAATGTGTTTTGTTTTTACAAGGTTTGAGGTTTGCAAGCGATTATGGGTAACAGAACCTGGTGAGAGCCACACAAGTCACCCTCTCCTAGATTCCCCTGGGTGTCTAGTTTTCAAAAATGTATAGTTTTGCTAGGTTTCCCTAGGTGCCGGCAGAGCTAGTGTTCAAAATCCACAGCTAGGCACTTTGCAAAAAATGGGTCAGTTTTGACTGTAAAAATGTGGTGTGTCCACGTTGCGTTTTGCCCCGTTTCCTGTTGCGGGCACTAGGCCTACCCACACAAGTGAGGTACCATTTTTATTGGGAGACCTTGAAAAAAGCGGGGTGGGTGGAATTTTGTGGATCCACACAGATTCCAGAACTTTCCATCACAGAAATGTGAGGTAAATGTGTTTTTTTTTTTTACAAAGTTTGAAGTTTGCAAGGGATTCTGGGTAACGGAAACTGGTGAGAGCCACTCAAGTCTCCCCATCCTGGATTCCTCTGAATGTCTGGTTTTAAAAGATGTATAGGTTTGCTAGGTTTCCCTATGTGCCGGTTGAGCTAGGGTTCAAAATCCACAGCTAGGCACTTTGCAAAAAAAAAAATCTGTTTTCACTGTAAAAATGTTGTGTGTCTATGTTGCGTTTAGGCCCGTTTCATGTCGCGGGCACTAGGCCTACCCACACAAGTGAGGTACCATTTTCATCTGGAGACATAGGGGAACACAGAATTGTAAAGCAACTTTTATTACTTATTGACTTTCTATGCATTTCTGCCTTCCAAATATAAGACAATGTGCAAAAAAGAAGTCACTTTGAAAAATGTCCTATAATTCACATGCTAGTATGGGTACCCACAATTTCGGAGATGTGCAAATAGCTACTGTTTCTAGACTCTATATTTTGTTCCCACTTTCGGAAATACATAGGTGTCTTTGATACCAATTTTTCACTCTTTATATTTTACCAAATGAATTGCTATATACCTTGTACACAATGAAAAACCATTGCAAGACGCTGCTCACTTATTGGCTCTGGGTTCCCCGGGTTCTTGGTGAACCTACAAGTCCTATAAATCCCCACAACCAGAAGGGTCCAGCAGATGTAATGGTATATTGCTTTAAAAAATCTGTCATACTTAGAAGAAGTTACAGGTGAAAACGTTGGCACAAATGGCAGTTTTTTTAACTCATTTTCAATTTTTCTTATTTTCAACTGTTAGTTTCTATAAGTAAACCTTAAAGGGTCTACACAAATGACCCCTTGCTAAATTCATAATTTTGTCTACTCTGCAGAAATGTTTAGCTTTCCGGGATCCATTATTGCTTTCACACCCATTTCTACCACTAACTGGAAGGAGGTTGAAAGCACAAAAATTAGCAAAAATAGGCTAAGTCCCAGTAAAATGCCAAAACTGTGCAAAAACTTTTGGTTTTCTGACAAAAATCTGCTTGTCCCTGAAATCTGGGAAGATGGTAATTTCAGCACCACAAACTCCTTGTTGATACCATTTGCAGGGAAAAAAACAGACGCTTTCTTTTGTAGCACTTTTTCCCCATTTAAAAAAATAAATAAATTGTAGCTGTATTTTGACTAATTTCTGGTTCCCCTCCAGGGGAATCCACAAACCCTGGGTACCTTTAAAATCTCCATGATGTTGGAAGAAAAGGACGCAAATTTAGCATGGATACCTTATGTGGACAAAAAGTTACAGGAGCCTAAGCACGAACTACCCCAAATAGCCAAAAAAACAAGGCTTAGCACAGGGGGGGGGGAAGGCCTAGCAGTGAAAGGGTTAAAAGGGAGAACCATGGCTCTCACCAGGAGGCGACAAGCAAGAAACCACTTGTCATCATCACTACAGATCAGACTGCACTCCATTAGATCAACAATCCATTCACCTCCATTAAGGATTTCAGATTGTTTTTCAACATGGAATACAAGAGTAAACACATTTGATTTGCCTTTGCCAAGCCTAAGAAGTTATGACCGTTTGTGCTTTACTGAAGTTGAGTTCAAATGGGGCACCTGCTATGTTTATATTTGTAAGTGCTTTCCGTTGGGGTTTAATTTCTGTGAAATGTACACCTGGGCCAGACTGGAAACTCATTTTTCCCAGAAGAGTTCCCAGTTTTGCGGTACCTCATGGGTACATTTCTCATGCATATTCTGCACTACAGCTGCGTAAAGGACCATGGGGTAATGTTTCCAGTGACCTTGTGTGCATGTAATTTCATCAATGTGATTGTTCCTTGAGCATCTTCATCCACAAATCTGTGATAATGTGATTCTTCATCAAGAGAAGATGACGAGACTACAAAGAGGTGATTCTCCACCAAACAGCTGTACTTTCCCTTAACTAAATTAAGTAAGTGCTTCATTGTTTGGTGCAGATGTCCTCGTATTCCTCTGCATCAATAATACATCACCAAAATCAGATGCAAATGCGCTCGGGACTTTTGTTAAGCTGTTCATCAATGTGCGAAAAGGGGGAAGACCTTTGCATACTACTTAGAGAGTCACATGGCCCCCCTCCCCGGGCTGATTTTGGCCCAGGGTACCCCATCCCCCAGGGCCCGGCCTTGTTATGCTGGGTGCCCTTGATCCGACCCAGGGCACCCAGTCTGCACCTTTGGGGACCGTGGGGGGAGCCTGAATGCCCCTGCGGTCTCTGCCGGCTCCCTGCCTCCAGCGGGAGCAGGCATTGCTTCCGCATACAGGGAGTTACTAAACATACAGCTACCTCTTTGTGGGAGAAATCCTTTCATCTGTTTCCCTGCCCGCATGACAGCCGGCAGGGAAACATATGAAAACTCTGCTCCCAGCAAGCGGGAGTTGGTTTGACAGCTCCTGCTTGTTGGGAGTAGAGTTAGTGTTTGCTGTGACTTGGCAGGAGCAAGTCAGAGCAAACAGCTATGTCCCAGGGGTGGGCACCCTGGGACATAGTAGGCTGGTCCTGGAGGGTGGCGGTCCCCAGGGCCAATAATCGTTCCAGGAGGGGAGGCAGAGTTGCCCCACCTTCTGTGTTTACAGGCTGGCACTGAGGAGGTGATGGTTCCTGGGGCCGTATTTGGCCCCAGAGTGGGGCCATGTGGCCCCACTCCGAGTTTTATATTTTGCATAGCCACAGGGAGGTGCTGGTCCCTGGGACTTCAATGAAGGCCAGGAGGGGGGGTCTGTGTGGCCCCCCTCAAACCCCCCTCTTTTAAAAAAGAAAGCCCTGGGAGTTGGTGGTCCCTGGGACTCAAAGATCCTTAGTGGGCTCCCATCCTTAATTGAGAAAATTCCCCCAGGACCTGGCCCACCTTGGGGTTCTTTTCAAAACAAGTACGCACTTGTTTTGTTTTCCCTCTGGAGTCGCGGATCCGTCTTGATTTTTGGTGAAACTTAAAAAAAAATGCATTTTAGCCCTGGTGGGGTGCCAGGGGGACCCCAGGACCAGAGGTAGGCGGTCAGGGTATTCCTACCCTGCCCCCTTTTCTTTTTTTCAATTTTTTTTTTCTGGGACTCGGCTGAAGCTGAATACCAAGATGGCTGCCAACACTTCTTGGTTGAAGTGTTAGCAGCCAATCAGATCTCTGCATGAGATCAGGAGGGTTCTCTGAGCCTTCCCACCCCTAGATATGCACATTTGGACTTCGGATAATATATATGTATATTACCTACTGGTGGTCGCCAGTAGGTACTTATAGTTAGGTCCAAGTTTCAATAGGGAAAGAGTATTTTGTTTTGCAAATAACTTTGCCACGATTTGATGAATCTGTTCAAAATTTCCAAAAGTAGTTTGCCAGTCACTTCAGCTGCTGTCTTGAAAGTTTTGGGGGTGATTCATCAAGTATGGGCCGAGAAAAATGCAATTTCCCATAGGAATTTTGAACACGAGTACAGTCTGTACCGCTAGGTGGAATTACACCAAATTTGCCAGAAAGCTAGCTCTTGGTCCAGAAAGCATGCTTTTTGTGATTTGGTGTAATCCGTTCAGGAGTTTTAGAGATAGTATCTGAAAACCAAATTTGTATATATAGGGACGTGGACCCTCCGTGGATCTCCCTCAGGGAATTCACAGATTTACGTGCCAAAGCAAGGTCTTGATTGGCTGGCTGCACCTTCACAGAAAAGTTGCAGTCGCCATTTTATATATCAGGAAATGGTCTCCGGGCTGAAAAGGTGCTTGTATACTAGATGAAGGAGTCAGGTGAGAGCTTTCCTGACCCCTTGTGTATGTTATAAATTTGGGGAAAGGATGTTTAATCGGTGGTAAAATGCCAGAAGACAGGTTTTATTGGCCACACACAACATCCATGAACCCGTCGCGGGGCCAAGTATGCCCCCATGTAAATTTGTGACAGATCCATGGGTTTTACCACAAATGAAAAAAATATATATATACTGTCACACCCACTCAATCAGAAACTCTCACATCCACTCTGACACCCATACAGAGTACAGACACTCTGAGACCGTCTTACACACTCAGACAGACACTGTTACACTTACTCTTACGTTCATACAAACACTGTCACACCCATACACCCACACATGCAGACATTCTCACACCCAGTGTGATGTTCATACAAACACTATCATACTCTCTCACATACCTGCACAGGCATACCCACTCTGACTTCCATACAGATACTCTCATACCCTCTCACATGCCCAGAAAGACACTCTCACACCCACGCTGATGCTCATACACTCTCACACCCATTCCACACACAGCAAACACTATCACACATAGTCACACACACAGACAAACACTATCACACCCACTGTGATTACCATACAGGCACTCTCACACCCACTCACACACACAGGCACTCTCATATCTAGTCACACACACAGATGTCACACCCACTGCGATGTCCATACAGATACTTTCATACCCTTTCGCACACCTATACAGGCACTCCCACGCCCACTTTGACATCCATGCAGACACTCTCATATGCTCTCGCATGCCCAGACAGACACTCTCACCCCCACTCTGATGCTCATGCAAACACTCTCACACCCACTCTTACAGAGACAGACACTATTACACCCAGTCACACACACAGACAGATAATGTCATACCCACTGTGATGCCCAGACAGCTACTTTCACACCCACTCACACACACAGACAGATACTCTCACCCAGTGTGATGCTCATGCAAATACTCTAACACCCCCTCACACACAGAGATAAACACTCTCATACCCAATCACACACTCATACAGACATTTCCACACCCACTATGACTTCCATATAGGTGCTCTCATAACCTCTCACTCACCCAGACAGATTCTCTCACACCCACTCTGATGCTCATATAAACACTCTGACATCCACTCTCTCACACACACAGACACTACCATACCCACACACACACACACACTGTCACACCCACTCTGATACCCATACAGACACTGTTACATCTATAAAGACACTTCCACACATATTCTGACATCCATACAAACACTCTCATACCCTCTCACATACCCAGACAAATACTCTCACATCCAGTCTGATGCTCAGACAAACACTCTCATACAGACAGATAGTCTCACACCCAGTCACACACACAGACAGACACTTTCACACCTATTCTGGCATCCATACAGACACTCTCACCCCCACACACACACCCATATAGACACTTCCACACCCCCTCTGAAGTCCATACAGACACTCTCACGCCCACTGATACAGCCTTACAGAGACTCACACCCTCTCACAGACCTATACAGCCACTCACACACCCACTCACAGACCCATACAGCCACTCACACATCCACTCACAGACCCATACAGCCACTCACACACCTACTCACACACATACACAGCCGCTCACAAACTCACTAAAAACTCACACACCCACTCACAGACCTACATAGGCACTAACACACCCACTCACAGACCCATACAGCCACTCACACACCTACTCACACACATACACAGCCACTCACAAACTCACTAAAAACTCACACACCCACACACAGACCTACATAGGCACTAACACACCCACTCACAGACCCATACAGCCACTCACACACCCTCTCACCAACCTATACAGCCACTCACATACCCACTCACCAACCTATACAGCCACTCACACACCCACTCTCAAAAGCTAAAGGTTAGAGTTAGGGAAATAAAATTTAAAAAACCTTTAAAATTAACTAAAAATAACAAAGGTTACAGGGAAGTTTCAGGTAGGAAATAGCATTAAAAAACTGTAGAAGTTAACTAAAAAAACAAAGGTTAAAGGGACATTATATTTAGGAAATAGAATTTAAAAAACTTAAAAATTCACTGAAAAAACAAAGATTACAGGGACATTATAGTTAGGAAATAGAATTAAAAAAATAGAAATTCGCAGAAAAAAACAAAGGTTATAGGGACGTTATAGTTAGGCTTAGACTTCACTCATGCAAAACCATAGAAATTGAGCAGTTATAGTTACCTGAACTAACTATAACTTAAGCCACTGCAATGCACTGCTTATGATCTCACATATTACATCACTCATGACATGGTCAATGACATCACTGATGACATCTCAAATGATGACATCACTGATTAAATCATCCAGTGAGTGTACGTGTTTTATAAAAATTTCCGAGACTTTAAGATAGATACTAAGTCACTGCATAAGTTAAATTGCTATTCTTTCTGTACTGCTAATGAGTGATACTATTTCTAACATATGCCATCTGAGTGGCTGCATGACTGATTGTATCAGTGTGTGAGTGGGTAAGTGAGTGGCTATATGGGTGTGTGAGTAGCTATATAGGTCTGTCAGTGGGTATGTGAGTGGCTGTATGGGTCTGTGAATGAGTTTGTGAGTGGTTTTCATGGTGTGTAAGTGGCTGTGTGAGTGGTTGTATGGGTGTACGAGTGAACGTGTGATTGGTTGTATGGGTGTGTGTGTGATTTTATGGGTATGAGAGAGGTTGTATCAATGTGTGAGTAGGTTTATGAGTAGCTGTGTGAGTGGTTTTATGGGTGTGTGAATGGTTGTGAGCGTGTGAGTGGTTGTAATGGTATGCGAGTGGGGGTCTGAGTGGTTGTGTGAGTGTGTGAGTGGTTATTTGGATCTGTAAATGTGTATGTGAGTGGTTTTTGGGATATATGAATGGGTGTTTGAGTGGTTGTATAGATCTGTGAGTGGGTCTGTGAGTGGCTGTGTAGGTGTGTGAGTGGGTGTAAAAGTGGTTGTATGGTTGTATGAGTGGGTGTGTGAGTGATTGTATGGGTGGGTGTGTGAGTGGTTCTGTGGATGATGTCATCAGTGATGTCATCAGTAAAGTCATTTGAGATGTCATGAGTGATGTCACTGACCATGTCATGAGTGATGTAATATGTGAGTTCATAAGCAGTGCATTGCGGGGGCGTAAGTTATAGTTAACTCAGATAACTATAGCTGCTAAATTTCAATGGTTTTGTATGAGTGAAATTTGAGCCTAACTATAACGTCCCTGTAACCTTTGTTTTTTTTCAAAACCAGTGAATTTCAGTAGTTTTAGTTACCTGAACTAACTATAACTTATGCATCCGCATTGCACTTCTTATGATCTCACATATTACATCACACATGACATGGTCAGTGACATCACTCATGACATCAGTGATAACATCATCCAGTGATTGTGAGTGTTTTCTAAAGGTTAATGAGTGTTAAACATTATATTAAGGTACTACAAAAGTTCAATTAAATTACTATACTTTGTGTACTACTAATGAATGATACTATTACTAGCATATATTATGTGAGTGGCTGAATGGGTCTGAGATGGGATATGTGAGCAGTGCATTATGGAGGTGTAAGTTATAGTTAGCTCAGGGAACTATAACTGCTGAAATTCATTGGTTTTGTAAGAGTGAAATCTGAACCTACCTATAACGTCCTTGTAACCTTTGTTTTTTCCACTGAATTTCTACGTTTAAAAAATTCTATTTCTTTAAGATAACATCCCTGTAACCTTTTTTTTCTTCAGTACATTTCTAAGGTTTCTTTAAAGTTAAATAAGATGCCCATCTCAATGCACAGTGGGGGGGGGTTAAACACAGGGCCTGGCCATGTGCTGCCCCCACCCAAGCTTGCTGCTCCTACCCCCTCCTCCTTGCCATCCATTATCCAAGTCCATACCCCTGCTACCTCATTACAGCCCTATGTGGCAGTTGGTCTGCTACTGCCCTTCTTGCCTGCCCTAAACAGTTAGCTTGCTGCCCCATCTACCTTCTCCCTATCCCCTGTTGTCTGAGTCCATGCACCAGCCCCCTGTCTACTGCCCTGCACGGTCCTATGTGCTGCCACTGCCCTCCATGTAGCTTGATGTGTCTGCCCACTCCTCCTGCCTTTTGTTGCCCAATTATATGCCCCATCATTGCCCTCCTGCCTAGCCTCTGTGATTAGCTTGCTGCCCCTACTCTCCTTCCCCCCTGCCCTCTGTTGTCTATGTACATGATCCTTCTTCCTCCATTTTACCCACCATGTTCTATTGACCTGCCACTGCCCCTCCTATCTACTCTGAATATTCTGTTGAGCTGCCACTACCCCTCCCATCTGCCTAGTATGTTTATATGGCTGCTGCCTGTCCCTATCACATCCACCCTTCCTGTCCATGTTCCATGCCCCTATCCCATCCCTCCTGTCCTTCGTGGTCCATTTTTCAGCCACTCCCTTCTGCTCTCCATACTCTGTTGTGCTACAACTGGTCCTCCTGCCTGCTCTGCATGGTCTTTTGTGAAGCCACTTACCCTGCCCTCGCTTGTCTGTGTCCAGCCCGTACCTCTCCCTTCTGTCCTCCATGGTCCTTTGTGTATGCCCCTGCCCCCTCCCTCTTGCCCATTGTGGCTGTTGTGCTACCACTAACCATCTAGCTTGCCATGCATGGTCTTCTGTGCTGCCACAGGCCCTCCCACTTGTTCTGTGTGGTCAGCTTGACACCCCTGACCCCCTCTCACCTTCCCTCTGTTGTCTGTGTATATGCCATTATAGTCTTGCTGTTGACCTCCATGGTGTGTTGTGCTTCCAGTGCCCATCCCGCCTTCTCTTCATGGTCAGCTTGCTGCTCTTGCCCTGCAGCTTGCCCCTTGCTTTCTGTTTTCCATGTGCAGACCCCTATTACATCCCTCTTGCCTTGTCTGGTCTGTTGGTGCGCACCTGTTCCCTCCATCCTGCCCTTTACTGTCCGTTAACTGCAACTGCCTCTCCTGTCTGTCTGGTATGGTCAGCTTACTGCCCTCTGTTGTCCATGTGCATAGCCCGTCCCCTCCCTATTGCTTTCCATAGTCCATTGTGCTGCACTGCCGTCCCGCTTGCCCTGTATGGTGTATTGTGCTGCTGCAACCCCTGACGCCTGGACCATAAGGCCAGTTTCAAGCCCCTTCTCATCTCCCTTCTGCCCTCTGTTATCCCAGTCCATGTCCCTACCCTGTTCCTTCTGCCCTCCATGATCCATTGTACCATACTTGCCAATATTTTGAACTTGATAAGACATAGATTTTGAAAAATAAACCTGGGGAATGGATTTTCCCGATTGACTTACATTAAAAAAAGAAAATTTTAGGCAAGAGACAGATAAAAAAAAATGCCAGTTGGGCTTAAAAACATCGAGAGTCTCCTGCCTTAACCATGTCTGTTGGTATGTATGGTTGTGCTGTCACAGCCTCTTCCTTCTGCCCTCAATGGTCTGTTATATTGCCACAGCCTATCTTGCCTGTCCTGCATGGTTGGTTTGTTGCCCCTGCCCCACTTTCGCCTGCCCTGTGTGGTCCGTTGTGCTGCCACTGCCCCTCCCACCTGCCCAGTATGGTCAACTTGTTACCTCTGCACCTTCCTCCCAGCACTCAATTATCTGAGTCCGTGCACCTGACCTCTGCCTCCCAGCAGAATTCTAATGAAAAATAGATTGCTAACATTCTATATTTATTGCAAAAGTGTTGCACGCCTGACGGCATCTTGATGTAATCAAAATTGTAATATCTAAAGCATTTCCATTCGAAATTACAAAAATGAGAGGGTCTTATTCCCATTAAAACTATGCTTAGTGCACTAAAAAACAAAAATGAGGGTATTTTCTAAGTTCTCAAAATGCGAAAAAATACTTTAACATTATTTCCTATTTATCCAGTTGATAAATTGATTATATGTTACATTGAGGGGAGAGGATGTGGTGTTATGACCAGAGCTGCAGACTTTGATTCTGGGAAACCAGGTTTGAATTTCAACTTCAGCTCGACATCCTGTGATTCTGGGCAAATCACTTAATCTCCCCATGCCTAAAACCAAAATGAATGTGTCCTTGTGTAATGTAACTGATGCTCATGTAAAGAACTCCAATACCTTCGGGTCAAATCTGCGCTACATAGAACTACAAAAAAATAAAATAAACAAGTGTTTTGCACACTCCTTTAGCTGGGCTATCCTTGGGCTACAATTGGGTGATACTTATGCTATATTTGGACTCTTTTTTCTCTGATGGTCATCTTGGGAGACTTATTTGTTATGAAACTTCCTAATTTCCTCATTTACTGCAGTATCATCAGTAGGAAATGCTTTCAGTTTTCCACTTCGATTTTATCAAGATGGCGTTCAGATGTGCCAGACCTTTGCCATAAATTTAGAATGTTAGCACTCTAGTTACTCATTAGAACATTGAAGTAAAGCTGCTGATGACCAGGAAGTTAACTGGCAGTCTGCTGCTGATGTTGAAAGTGCATGTTTCAGTCTGCATGTCAGAATATTTTAATGAAATAGAAGAGGAAGACATTTGAGAACTCACTTCAAATGTGTCCTTATTTTTCTTTCTACAGCACTAACCATAATTTCTATGACAAAATGAACTCCCTCATTTTGTTCCTTTCTAATTAAATGTTTTAAGATTTACCAGTTTGATTCAATTAGGATAGCTTCAGGTGTGCCATACTTTTGCCATAAGTAAGACTTTTAGTGCTCTAGTTGTTCTTTAGAACACTCTGGGAGGCTGCAGTAGAGCACAAGGGAATCAACTGACAGTCTGCTCCTGTTGGAAGTACATGATTTACTGAGAATGTCAGACTTCATTCTCATATGGCTAAGAAAGATAAGGTGAATTTACAGAAAATATGCTCTCAATTTAGCTTGTGGGGCACCTCCCATAACCTCTCTGGTAAAATCATGAAAAAATGTATTCTATCAAACATAATTCATGAAATCAGCACCGGCCGGCTCAGTTAAGCGCAGGGGGTGGCGGGGCAGGGGCAGGGTGGGCCGGGTGGGAGGGGGAAGTTGACAGATGACGGAGTAGGTATGGTTAAATTAATAAATAATACCTATTCCGTCGTCTGTCAGCTTCCCCCCTGCTGCAGCCCGCCCCGCCCCACTGCTTCATCGCGCTTACCTGAGCCAGCCGCATCTGCATGAAATCCCAGCAAAAGGCTTTTTCACAGGGTAAAATCACCTTAGAACATACCACAATTCCTAGAATTAGTATGGTAACATCAGCAAATGATTTATCTTGTAACTAAAATCTGTTATCACCCTTTATACGTTCTCCTTTTTGCAGCCCTCATAACCTACCATTCACTACAATGCATTTCAATGGGGTGCTGTCATGTATATTGGTCCCAAGATGGCTGCCAGCACTTCCTGGTTGAAGTGCTGACAGCCAATCAGATCTCACTATGAGGAGTGTGCCTAGGCTCCGCCCAGATATACAAATTACTTTTTCTTTAATATCTCCAAAACTACTTAACCGACTTAAACTAAATAACAAAAAGGGCTCTTTCTTCACCAAGATCTAGGTTTCTGCCAAATTTGGTGTAATTCCATTCAGCGATTCGGGCTGTAGTCGTTTCTAAAATATCTATGGGAATTTACATGGCAAACACACTTTTTTTGACCCCCCTTTTTTTTGTCCCCTGCTTGACGGATCCCCTCAAAACTTTCCATTCGCCGCTAAAATCAGGAGGTCACTTTTTCTGGAAACTTTTGTGAAGTTTTGTATAACAACACCAAAGTTATAAGCAAGTCAAAAAACGTTTTTCCTATGCAAACTAGGTCCTAACTATAACTACCTACTGGGGACCCCAAGTAAGATAATATATATCTCAAAGTGGCAGTAGCCGCTCTGTAGTTATAGTTAGGGCTACCAGAGATAGGAATTCCTCTGATTTTCTTTCCCCTTAATAACTTTCATAACTTTGCTCCTATTTGATGAATCTAGGTTAAACTTTTCAGACCTATTGCCCTCGCTATATTGGGGAGTATGGAAAGTTTTCAAGAGTTGGTCAAAGGGGTGCAATGAGAAAAGGGGAGGGCAAAACAGGTTTTGATCCCAATGTATTTTACGCTGACTGTTTGCATTGAACGTAGAGGCAAAATGGCTGATTGGGTTGCAATGAAATTTCTCAGTAATGTACATAGACTATGTAGGTAATCCTTTTTGCTATTGCAAGTAATGTTATGAAGCAGTTATGAAGTTATAAGGGGCAAAAACATAGTGATATCTGTGTAGCAGAATACTACTAAAAGTAGCAAGGAAGCCCAAAAAAGAAACTAGACTGCAAATGTAAAGATTCAGATTTACTACATGAGCAAATGAAATACCTATTTATAGTCACATGCTAATGGAAACCAATAAACAAATACATAACAAATAGAATATATATTAATCCCTTCACTGGTAGGCCTTTTCCCCCCTGCTATGCCTTTTTTCGGCTATTTGGGGTAGTTCGCACTTAGGCCCCAATAACCTTTTATCCGCATAAGGGATCAATGCCAAATGTGCGTCCTTTTTCCCCAACATCCGGGGGATTCTAAAGGTACCCAGGTTTTGTAGATTTCCCTTGAAGGGACTGAGATATTAGCCAAAATACAGCTACATTTTAGGGTTTTTGGGAAAAAAGGAAAAAAGTGCTGCAGAAGAAAGCACCTGTTTTTTCCCTGCAAATGGTATCAAAAAAGGGTTTGCAGTGCTGAAATCACTATCTTCCCAGCTTCTTGGATAAGGCAGACTTTTGTCAGAAACCCAAATTTTTCAGCACAGTTTTGGCATTTTACTGGGACATAGCCTGTTTTTCCTATTTTTTGTGCTTTCAACCTCCTTCCAATTAGTGGTAGAAATGGGTGTGAAACCAATAGTGGATCCTAGAAAGCTACACATTTCTGAAAAGTAGACAAAATTCTGAATTCAGCAAGGTGCACTTGTGTAGATCCTTCAAGGTTTACCTATAAAAAGTAACAGTTGAAAAAACCCAAAATATTGACATTGAGTTGAAAAAAACCCAGGCATTTGTGCCTATGTTTTCACTTGTAACTTTTTCTAACTACGGCAGATTTGTGAAAGCAATATACTCTTACATCTGCTGGACCCATCTGGCTGCAGGGATATATAGGGCTTGTAGGTTCACCAAGAAGCAGAGGTACCCAGAGCCAATAACTGAGCTGCACCTTGCAATGTTTTTTCATTGTGTACTGGGTATACAGCCATTTATTTTGTAAAATATAAAAAGTGAAAAATTGGTATCAAGAAACCTATGTACTTCCGAAATAAGAACAGGATATGGAGTGGAGAAGCAGTGGTTATTTGCAAATATCTGAAATAGTGGGTACTCAAACTTGTGAAATAGAGGGCATTTTTCAAAATGACTTCTTTTTTACACAGTCTTGCATTTGGAAGGCACACATACTGAGAAAGACAATTGGTAATAACACTTGTTCTACTATTCTGTATTCCTTAAGTCTCCTGATAAAAATAATCCTCTAATATATGTAGGTAGGTCCAGTGGCTGAGACAAGAAATGGCCCAAAACACAATGTGGACACATCAAATTTTTCCACTGAAAACTGACCCTTTTTTGCAATGTGCCTAGCTGTGGATTTTGGGTCCTAGCTCAGCCATCACCTAGGGAAACCTAGCAAACTTGTACATTTTTAAAAACTAGACACCAAGGGGAATCCAGGATTGGGTGACTTGTGTGGCTTCCATCAGGTTCTGTTAGCCAGAATCCCTTGCAAACCTCAAACTTTGTCTCAAAAACACATTTTCCTCAAATTTGTGTGATGGAAAGTTCTGGAATCTGTGGGGAGCCACAAACTTCAACCCACCCAGCATTCCCCCAAGTCTCCAGATAGAAATGGTACCTCACTTTTTTCCCCCCAGAATCCCTGGCAAACCTCAAAATTTGTCTTAAAAACACATTTTCCACAATTTTCTGTGATGGAAAGTTCAAGAATCTGTGGGGAGCCACAAACATCCACCCACACAGCATTTCTCCAAGTCTCCTGATAAAAATGGTACCTCACTTGTGTGGGTAGGCCTAGTGCCTGCAACAGGAAAAGGCCCAAAACAACCTGGACACATCACATTTTTCCACTGAAATCAGAACTTTTTTTGCAATGTGCCGAGCTGTGGATTTTGGGCCCTAGCTCAGCTGGCATCTAGGGAAACCTATCAAACCTGTAACTTTTTTAAACTAGACACCTAGGGGAATCCAGAATGGACAGACTTGCGGGCTCTCTCCAAATATTCTTACCCATAATCCCTTGCAAACCTCAAAATGTGTCTAAAAAACAAATTTCTATATTGGAATGTTCTGGAATCAGTGGGGAGCCACAAACGTCTAACCACCCAGCATTCCCCCAAGTCCCCTGATAAAAATGGTACCTCACTTGTGTGGGTAGGCCTAGTTGCTGCAACAGGAAATGTCCCAAAACACAACATGGACATATCAGATTTTCCCACTGACAGCTGACCCTTTTTTTGCAATGTGCTTAGCTGTGGATTTTGGACCCTAGTTTAGCCGGCATCTAGGAAACCTAGCAAACCTGTACATTTTTGAAAACTAGACACCCAGGGGAATCCAGGGTTTGCTTACTTGTGTGGCTTTCACCAGGTTCAGTTACCCAGAATCCCTTACAAACCTCAAAATTTGTCTAAACAATTCATTTTCCTCACGTTTCTGTGATGGAAAGTTATGGAATTTGTGGGTAGCCGCAAACTTCCATCCACCCAGCATTCCCCCATGTCTCCCGATAAAAATTGCACCTCATTTGTGTGCATAGTGTACCCACCGCACGAAACGGACCAAAACACAACATGGACACATCACATTTTTTCACTGAAAAATTACCCTTTTTTGAATGTGCCTAGCTGTGGATTTTGGGCCCTGGCTCAGCCGGCATCTAGGGAAACCTAGCAAACCTGTACATTTTTGACAACTAGACAGCTAGGGGAATCCAGGATGTGCTGACTTGCGAGGCTCTCACAAAGTTTTTTTTTTTACCAAGAATCCCTTGCAAACCTTAAACTTTGACTAAAAAAACACATTTTCCTCACATTTCTGTGCTAGAAAGTTCTGGAATCTGTGAGGAGCCACTAACTTTCATCCACCTGACATTCCCTCACATCTCTCAATAAAAATGGTACCTCAGTTGTGTGGGTAGGCCTAGTGCCTGCAACAGGAAACATCCCAAAACTTCCTGTGGAGACATCAAAATTATCTATCACAAAACGACCTGGTTTTGCAAGGGGTAACCTGCGTTTTTGGTCCCGGGCTCAGCAGCCATCTAGAGAAACCTACGAAACCCAGACATTTCAGTGAACTAGACACCCGGGGAAGTCCAGGTAGGTGTGCCTTGCATGGATCCCCCCAATGTTTTCTTAGCCAGAATCCAATGCAAACCTCAAATTTAACTAAAAAAATAAAATTTTCCTCACAATTCGGTGTGGTAAAGTTGTGGGATCACTGGGCCAGCACAAATTTCCTACCACCCAGCATTCCCCCAGTCTCCTGATAAAAATGCTACCTCGCTTTTGTGGGTGGGCCAAGTGCCCGTGACAGGGAAGGGCCCAAAATGTATTGTAGAGACATCAAAATTATTATCACAAACTTTATTAACCATACCCAGCCACACCCGTCAGATTATCTCATACTAGTAAGGAGTCTGCCGAGGACCACTAGAGTCTTCATGCACATAAACACAGGAAACAACAGGATACAGGGACTAGGTTAGTCCTACTGAAGAGATACCTTCTCAAGTCCTCATGAAGGAGTTCCATTCATGTTGGAAGAAGCTGCAAGGAGGAGGCTTTTGGTGCAATGAGCAGGTCAAGCATTGTGAGCCGGTTGTCACTGGAGCTTCACATTGGTGGATCGTTACAGATGGTCAGGGTCGGTGAGAAGTGCAGGTCTTGCATTGCGGGTCATTCCAGACTGTCACTATCAGTATGTAGAGCAGGTCTTACTGGAGTTTTGCGTTAAATGTCATCGCGGATGGCAGAGTCCTGGTGCGAACAGGCCTGTTAGTGGTTATAAAGAGCCCAGACTTCTGGATTTTCACCTTTTTCTTGTGAAGGAGCTCCTACTGATGCCAGCTAAAGGTCCAGGATCTGGGGGCACCTCTTTAAGATCAGGACTCACTCCAGCTTAGGTCAGCACCAGGGCTCTGGCAGATCCAGTGGGTGCTGATCAGCTGAGCAGTTGCACGGAGGCCTCCAGAAGCTTGTTGTTTTCCTGTAACACACACAGGAGATCAGCCAACTGACCTTTGGGGGCACTTTGGGGGTCCTGGGATCAAGGTAAGCAGGTCCAACCTTCCTTCTTCAGACAGCAAGTCAGTCCTTCAAGTAGCAAGGCAGTCCTTGTGGCAGCAGGACTGTCCTTCTTCTGAATCTTCCACAGGTCCAAGAGTGTTCTGATGAGTGGTTATGAGGGTCCTATCTTTGGGCCTGATTACAATTTTGGCACAGTTGTGTCCTCTTTAAGATCAGGACTCACTCCAGCTTAGGCCAGCACCAGGGTTCTGGCAGGTCCAGTGAGTGCTGATCAGCGGAGCAGTTGCATGGAGGCCTCCGGGGGCTTATTGTTTCCCTGTAGCACACACAGGAGATCAGCCAACTGACCATTGAGGGCCTGGTTATGAGTTTTGGCACAGTTGTATCCACCAGCACAGCTGTGCCAAACCCGCGCAAGGACTGCCAGCCGCATTACAAGTTGAACTTGTGTAAGGCAGATGGTTCTTCGCCTTTCCCATGGCGATGCCTAGAAACTGCAATGTGAGCAGCAAAAACGTTCCAGCACTGCATGGACGATGACGTCCATGCCATCATGCCATTCTGGAACTTTGGGGTATACAGAAAGGGGAGCAAATGTTGTGCCCCCCTGAATGTATCCCGATGGTGTGGGGGCAT
Organism: Calotriton arnoldi; assembly: GCA_963921515.1. NCBI lineage: Eukaryota > Metazoa > Chordata > Amphibia > Caudata > Salamandridae > Calotriton > Calotriton arnoldi. The sequence continues at coordinate 1,880,377 of CAWUFW010003036.1, forward strand.
GGAGGCCCTGTAGGGTTCCCTTTGTTCCTCCACCGCCAGCCTTTTCATGGCAGGGCTCCAGTCATGGAATGGCTGGCGGTGGCGGAACTTTTAATATGCTCAGTGAGACTGTGCCAGTCCCGCTGAGCATACTACATTGTGGCGCAGCTACGCCACAGCCAGGGACCGACTGTTCTCTGGTGCAGCCGACGGTCCTCCTCCACAATGACTTTGCAAGTTGCAATGCGGCAGACAGACCACCACCGCGAGTCTGGTGGTCGCAAGACCGCCAGACTCGTAATCAGGCGCTTTATACCTTGTCCCAGCCTTTGTGTGGGGGAATTCCCTGACCTCCCCCTAAAACTGGTTCTGGTCAGTTCTTCCCCTTCCCTTGATTCTGGCTCCAAACTGTCTAGGGTGACAAAAGGTAAGACAGGCCTGGTGTCAGGTTCCTTTGGCTGGGCAGCAGATAAGGTCAGTTGAAATGTAATCAGGGCAGGGTACTGCTCCTCCCAAGCAATACTGCCAGGAAGATCCTCTCCCAGATATACCCAGGTCCCTTTGTCCACTGTCCAAGAACAATAAACATTTGTGATGGGGAAACCATGAACATGCCCAGGCAGTTGGAAACTCCTATAAACACCCTAGAAAACCTTGTGCAGGAAAATGCCAACTTTCTAAAAGTAGTAGCCCACAAGGTTTAACTGGTTTCACTCATTTCAGCCGAAAATGAGTAACATATTTATTCATTTATAAGCAGGATTTTTTGCAAAAAGAAGTTATTTTGAGTTATTTTTTATAAAAAAAGAAAAGTAAGCACACCATGTATATATACAGTACAGAAAGTTTTTCATATATTTGTGACAGATGTGACCCCAGTGAAGTGACCATAACCAACCTGTTATTTAAAAAAATGTGACTTTATATACAAAGGTATTATTGGAATGAAAGGATGTCTTTAGATACTGATTCAGTTTCCAGATTCATTTTCTAGTGCTTAAAGATTATCCCTATTTATTGTCAATGACGTTTCGACCCAGTTGAGGATAATAGAGTCTCTTCAGGACAAGAATTTCCTGGGGACTGTAAGGGATATGGATATTAGTATGATAATTAGGTGGTGTGCGCGGGCTATTAAGGACCTGATTGCTCCTAAAGAGCTTACCTCAAGACGATCAGTTAATGTGTCCGGCGTATGCTCAATTTTGAACGTCTTGCTAATAGGCAAGAAAGGACCTGAATATTGGTTGATATCAAGGTGGGTGTCTAAGAGCGATCAGTATTCTTGTGGTAACCTGTAACCTATTCTCTCCATGGTAGAAGTGATACCTACGGATTTAAGAAATTTGCTTTCAGTAATCCTAATCCTACTGGTGGAGTATAGTGGTAATGAAGGTGTAGTCCACTCACCTAATCAGCTGACTACAATACGCAGTGGTTGCAGGGGATGAGGGAGTCTGAGTTGAATTATATAGATCCTTAGATTCATACCTAAAAGTTTAAGGGAAATGCTTTCAGTATCAAACTCCTACTCGAGGTGTATAATGATACTTGAGGGTGTTAGTACACTCACCAGTTCGGCAAGCAACACTAGTATTGCAATTCACAGTGGTAGCCGGAATCTATACCCGCTCTGAACAAGACAGTTCAAAGTGAAATTAAAGTTAACATTAGAGTCCAGAAGGTGCGGTATGTTTAATAACGAACTCACTGCAGATCTGGCTGGGCGGAGGCTCATGACCGGATAATCTATGGCGGCATAAGGACAATCATTAGTGCGCTGTGGAGTGTACTTGCTCCATAATCAATACCAAGGTCTCTACTTACTTGGTCCAAGAGCCAAAGGAGAATGTCTTGGGGATGCGCCGGAGAAGACAGTGCTTCATGCAAACTAATCGGCTGAAGTCAGTCGTGGCAATTAAAGTGGACGCAAAGCGTCAGTTGACCCGGAAGGAGTGATGTATAAACCTGTACACATGGTCAACCTACCTCCGCAGTGGCCATCTTGGAGCGGGTGAGGAAGATCTTTCACTGTGTATTCGGTATAATAATTACAGTTCCATGGTAATGATTTAGTAGCCGAAGATGTGGATTAAAGCTCATTGATCATTTTCGGCATTTTATACATGTACATGGTAATACATTGAACAATAAATCTTTATACATATCTTCCATGAATAACTAGTGTGGTACTTGAAAATGCAAGTGGATAAGAATTCTCCGATATATTATGATAGTATCAATATTACAAACCATTATCAAAGATCACATATAATAATAACCAGTCCCATTAATTACTGGACCCCTCTTGATTATGATGCATACATCAATTTCTAGTCTAGACAATATATAATCATTTGAATCCTTTCAATTTATGCTGGAAAATATAAATTAAACATCTTTTTCAACACTGATTTATGTGAGATACAATTTGACTATCAACAATTAGTCTATTTCCAATAATAATTAGCATGAGATACAATTTAACTCTCATCAATCATTTGATAAGGATCTCACATATTGAGCGTATGATGGTGCCAGGTCAAAGCAAGCTAGTTACTTAGGGGTATTTAAGGGTAGCCCAACATAGTTGTGTAACCTGAGGCCCTCAAGTTCACATATCAGTGGACTATATGGCCTACATATTCTATCAGAGGTATAGAATATGTACCAATCATGGACCTCAGACAACAGCTAATAATAGGCATGGTTAGTTTAAACTTATGAACCTACACCATTCCTCAAGGCTACTTAAACCCTGTCGGATTGAGTTACACTTGTCGATCCATTTACATTCCAGCCTTTGTAAAATCAAAGAAATGTCTCCACCTCTTAGAGGTATTTTATCTTTTTCACTGACTTGCCAATGTATTTTTTCAGCTGTGTGTGTCTTGTCTTGATAATGCTGTACTAATGGGGCATTCTCTGTTAGACATCATATCATACTTCTATGCTGTCCTATGCGGGCCTTCACTGGTTGTGATGTCTGGCCTATGTATATTAGGTTGCACGGACACCAGATGCAGTAGATGACATGAGAGGTGGAGCAGTTGGTATGGTCTTGTAAGTTCATCTTAATGTCTCCATGTACAAAATCTTTGGTGTTAGTGCTGAATTGGCAAACTATACAAGCACCACATTTGTAGTGACCTTTGATGGATGGTAATCCCCATAGGTTAGTAATGGTTAAGCCTGGGTGGCGTACTCCGCTCCGCCAGCGGAGTTTGCAGAGTTTTACCAACTCCGCGCTCAGCTGGGAACGTGAAGTTGAGGCAAAACTCCGCCTCCGTGGCGGAGCGGAGTACGCCCCTCAGCCCCTGTGCCATGGCCCAAAAAAAGGGTAAAAAAAACCACTTACCTGCTCTCTGGCATCTGCGGGCCGCCCTCCTCCTCGCTGTCGTGTCTCTCCTCCTCGCTGCAAACCCCTACATTTTACATCTTGCGTGGACTGCGCATGCGCAGTCCACACAAGATGTAAAACGTAAGGAGTTGCGACTAGCAGCGAAGCGGAGGACGGCGGCAAGGAGGAGACACCATGGCAAGGAGGAGGGCGGCCTGCAGATGCCAGAGAGCAGGTAAGTGGGTTTTTTGACCCTTTTTAAAAAAGAATCGGTGGGACTGGGGCAGGGCGGAGCGAAGTTCCACAGAGTTTTTTTTTTAACTCCGTGGAACTCTGTGGAGTACTACTCCGCATACTCCGCCCAGGGTTAGTAAAGGTGCTGCTTTCTGCGCGGATGCTCGTGTCCAAATGTACTAGATGGTCTCTAATATTTCTACCTTTTCTGTAAGAGAACATGGGTTGCTCTTTGAAAATCTGCATGGTGTTTAATATGGGCCAATGCCGCTTGACAGTTTTGACAATTTGTGTACTGTGTGGGCGAAAGGTAGTAACACAGATGTTTTTGTTATAGGGGGTCTTCTGTTTGCGTTTTAATATTTCCTCTCATGGGCTGTAACACGCCCTCTTCAGAGATGTTTTGACCAATCTTTTGGGATAACCTCTTTCTCTTAGTTTGCTACTGAGTATACTCCCTTCACGGAAGAAATCTTCCTTTTCAGTACAATTTCTACGTAATCTCAACAATTGGCCATATGGCAGTCCATCCTTTAGTGCTCGAGGGTGGAAACTTTTGTAATGTAACAGTGTGTTCCTTTCTGTGGGTTTCCTGTATTGACCCACAATCAGTTCATTTTCTTTATGCTTGATCTCCGGATCAAGAAAGGCAATCTTTTCTTTATCAATGTTGTAGGTAAAAGTTAAAGCCGATTGACAGCTGTGTAGATATGTGATGAAAAGCTTCAGTCTGTCTTCAGTGCCTTTCCAGATCAGGAAGATATCGTCAATATAACGCTTCCAACATTTGATGTTCTCATGGAATGGGTTATCTCTTGTATTTATATTGGAATGTTCTAGGTTTCCTACATACAGATTGGCTAGATTCGGCGCACAAATTGCTCCCATGGACGTGCCTGAACATTTTTGGTAATATGTAGAGTTGAAGGCAAAATAGTTAGCAGTTAATGCAATTTTGAGAAAATCATTAATAAATGCTGTGGGTACATGGCAAGGAGCAGGGCGTGAGTCAAGGACTTTTTCTGGTTTTGTGAATATTGAATGAAACTACATGTTCAGAATAGATTTTGTTATCCTGTACTTATCTCTTCATTTTAGGATTGAAACCATGCGAGAACATACACTTGCTCAAGTTAAATTTCTTAAGAATGAGTTCCTTGTAAACAATTGTTGAAAGCTATATAGCCAATACCCAGTTCACAGAGACATATGGGTCGCTCTTGTGTTTTGAAATATAACTTTCTAAAAGTGCCGTTTTCAAAATTGAAATGCAAAATCTGACTCTACTATTAAAGAGGATTTTGAATTGCAAATAGTTTGAGTGTAAACAGTATTTCTCTACCTTTTCCCATTATGACATTACCACAGGAGAGATAAACCTTAAAACAGTGAAAAATAAATGTATGAGTTTTTTATTGCCATGACATGTGAAACTTAAACACACATGTCCTATTTTTAAAATACTATGCACCCTCCCATATGAGCATTCAGTGCTTACCTTAGGGGTGACGTATAAGTATTAAAAAGGAAGAATCAGGCCTGGTAAAAGGTTTATTGTGTCAGGTCAAAATGGCAGTTTAAACTGTATTACTAGCTTATGTAGCAGGCCTGAAACAGGTCTTACAATGTTACCTTAGTGAGTGGCACAATGAGAGCTGCTGCCGACTAGTAGCATTTAATTTACAGGTCCTGGGTACAGCTGGTACCATTTAGTATGGTCTTGCAAATAAATTAAATGTGCCAATTAGGTGTAGTCCATCCAATTTTACCATGTTTTAAGAAGAGAAAAGAAGCACTAATGCTTTGGTTAGCAGGGGTTAAGTGTGCAAGGTCCTAATGCCCAAAACATTAATTCAGAAAAGCAGGGAACTGAAGGCAAAATGTTTGGGGGAATACTACGCCAAGGATGTCAGGGCTATATTCGTAAAAAGTACCCATAGACCCTGTGGGATTTGAGGGTCTGTAGTACCAATCAGAGTTGGGTGAGTATAATAATTTGAATCTGTTCCTGTTTAAAAGGGGGAAAGTAAGTAAGTAACTAAGTAAAGTTTTATTGCAAAATGAATTAAAATCATTGCAATACATAGTAGTCAACAGGGTTATAATAAATGTAGGGTTGATAACAATGGGAAAGAAGTTGATTAAAAAAATCAGATAAATAAATGGTAGAAGAAAAGGTAGGTTTTCTAAAAATTCAATTATGGAGTTCTTTATTTCGAATGAAAATGAAAAAGAGACAGATCATCTTTTAACAATTTTAGCTCTGAAGAAATAGTTATAGACACAGAATACATCTTCTTGGAAAGTGAGTTCAAGTGATTGTCTATAAGGGAAAAGGTATGTTCAAGTGTTTCCCAATGGAGCTCCTGAATGTGAAATGTAGTTGGTGTCTGGGAAAGCTTTACAATGTAACTAGGCCTTGGTGAAATTTAAATTAGACCAGCGTTAATCGCGAAATTTTGTGGCTTTCATGTTATGCTTGTTACCAAAATTCCTAAAATTATACCATTACTCCTCTGCATCATTAAGCCCATATGTGGTCAAAATTCAACATGAATGTGCCATTCACAGTAAAAATTTACAGTGAAGAAATATGAACAACAAAACTCCAGCAGCTGTTGTTTATGGTGTGTTTGCATTTTTCACAGATTATTTTTTAGAGTGAAATGTTTTCTCATGTCAAAACAAGATGTAAGGATGCATTTCACTCTAAAATGTAGCTCTAAATGATGGATTTTCATTTCTTATAATTTCACTTAATTTTGCATAACTTTCCCAAAAGTTTGCATAATTATGATAAATCAAATTACAATTGTTGGACCTAGAAGAACATCAGTTAAATTAATTTTATTATGCAGAACTTGCATGTGAACTTTAGCAGAACAATGTTTATTGTGAATAGGATAAATTACACAATTCACCCACACTATATAGTTATGATTTTAATAGGCTAATAACTTGATTTAGGCATGCTTGCTAATGGCCCTGGAGTATTTGGTAGAAATCCAAGAGAGCATTCATTACTCTGTATCAGCCGAACGGAAAGTGCCTTGGTAGCATAGGTGGAGGTCTTAAATATGCAATTGGAGGCAAGCACCTTAACTTCAGTAGAATTAACAGCTCTCACCAGTTCCAATGTGAAAATTGTGAGTATTTATTTTGAGTAGCAAACCCAAGGTATGTGGTCTGTTGGACTGTTTCATTTTGGAATATGAATTATCTAGTGTAAAAACGCACAAGAAATGATATGTCGAACTCCTTGCTTACATGATTTCCCATACACATTCTCAGCCCAACCCTATTCAACATCCAAATGACTCCGCTCCCCCTCATCATCCAATCCAAACGCATCACCATCATCTCCTACACTGACAAAACTCAACACATCCTCTTCCCAATGGACAAGGCAACCACCACCAGAACCAACCACCAGAACCAACTTGATTAACAGCATGTCCTTAGTAGCTTAATGGAGGAGAATCAACTGCCTGAATCTCAACTCGGAAGTACTGGTCTTTGGAAACTTGACTTACCCATGGGACGACACCCGGTGGCCTACAGAACTAGGAATAACACCAACTCCCACCGACCACGCCAGAAATCTGGGGATCCTCTTGGACTACAATCTCAACATGAGAGCACAAGTCAACTCAGTGAGTGCTCCCTGCTTCCACATCTTACATATGCTACAAAAGATCTTCAAGATTCTACCACAAAACACCAGATGTACCATCACGCCAGCACCCATCACAAGCAGACTCAACTATGGCAATGCACTCTAAGCCGGAAACGACAAGCAACTTCTTCACAGACTTCAGACCATACAAAATGCTTCTGCAAGACTCATACTCAAACCTCCCTCACCGCACCCACATCTCACTTCAGGGAGCTCTACTGGTTACCCATCCACTAACGTAGCCAATTCAAACTCCTCATGCACACCTACAAAGCTCTGCACAACATCAAACCAGCATACCTAAACAGCCTCATACACTTTTACCAGCCTACCAGACACCTAAGCTCAGCCTCACTCTCACTCACACATACCCCTTGCATCCAAAAAAGCAGATCATGAGGTTGCTAGTTCTCCTACATTGCAACAAAATGCATGGAACAACCTCCCACAATACATCAGAGCTTCCTCTTCACTTTGTGAGTTCCAGAAGAAGGTGAAGACCTGGCTCTTTGAAAAACACATGCCTACACACCTGCTCAAGCACCTGGTTATCCTCATGGGTGATTAATGCACTCTACAAATCAACATAAAAAACAGAGCATAACATAACATACCATAACATAACATAACATAGCATAACATAATGTAACATAACATAAAATAACATTGTTTTATCCTAATCTGCTTAAAAAAGACTTGAGAAATTCTGGTGAATATATTTATTTGTGGTACATCAACAAGACCATAGGTATCCTGCAAATAAAATATGCACTGGAATTATGTCTATGCTGTATATGAAAACTAAAAAACCTCTTGGATTAATTTTAGGCTGTCCATGAATGGTGTGTGTCAGGAATGCAATTGAGTGAACTTAAAATCTGGACATTAAATACTGGAGAGATAAATGTAGCGATGGTCACAGTAATGAAAAGAGTACATTTCTTGATAAAAATCATCCTCAGGATAGGGATCATTGTTATCAATTGACACAAGATTTAAGGTCATTCAAGAGCTGATTTACCATGTTGCTGGAGCAGCGTAATTTAAGCTCCACCCTTTATACGTCACAATCATACACATATATTCATATATAACATTTGTATTCAGTGTGCGACTTAACATTATTAACATGTGTGATGCTTTTATTCTAAATAATGAATGTAACCATTGTAGTCATCCAGAACCAATGCATAACAGTTTTAAATTGATTAACTGTTCAATGAAATCATGTTTTCTTTATATTCACGTCTCTCATTTATTCTCAATATATACTTGTGTATGTATAATCGTGTAACCAAAGTTCATTTTGACTATTGAGTTAACTTAGCCTGACTGTACACCCTAACTGAAAATGTGTTTTAACCTTGCTAGTATGTTGTTTCTTACTTTTTGCAGGGGCGTTATCATATTTCTCGTTAGTTAGAGAAAGGCTCATTGTTTGCATTAGACTTCTGATAGTGAGGCCAATCTAAACCAACTTGGGAAAGGTGCTGAACATTGATTGGGTCAAGATTGATAGAACCACTCAAGAATCCAATGAGACTGTGCATGCATTTTAGAAGAGGTTGTTGCAGGAGTTTGAGCAGCATAGCTGGTTGGAAAATCCCAAAAGCAAGGATATGGGGAGTTCTGTGTCCCGATTGCGGTCTGAGATTAGTTTGATGATTTAACAGTATTTGATTTGTTGGCAAAAAAGTTGATGGATAAGATCTTGAGATATGCAAAATATTGAAGTGACAAATTGGACATGAAACAGAAGCAATTGAAGGAAAAAATCATGCTGGTTCCGATGAGTGTTTGGACAAAATATCGGATGAAAAATATTGTGATACATAAAAATTGTACGAAGAACGTCGGGACAAATATATTATGGAAAGGAATATCGAAGGTAAAAATAACGTTTTTAGTGTTGTTTTTAATATCATTGTTAAAAATATCGATGTAGTAAGTATCATTGTATATAATATCATATGTTAGTGTTAATTACTATCTAATCAATTATTTTTTTATTGTTTTTAATTTTTTATGTTTTTTCTTTTGGTAATCTTTAAAAAAATTAAAATTGAATATTTGTATTTTAAATTGTATTAATGTTTGTAAATATTTATTTAATTATTTTTCTAGTTGCAGGATGTTGGGTTGTTAGGGGATAAGGGTGGAGTGTTTTTAAAAAAATCATGTATTTAAATTTTTTATTAATTAATTAAAAGGTAAACAAATTATTTTTTAAAAATTTTAAATGTATTTTAGGATAATATTTTTTAAATACTTTTACATTTTATATACTTTAAATGATGTTTTTTATTTTTTTAATTTACATTTTTTGAAAATATAAATTTATTTCAAAATATTTGTATTAAGTAGCATATTTGGGTTTAAACATATATACACAAAAAAGGTTAAGACAATGTTACATGCCACCTAACTCTAGTGTAGGGAAAGGTAATTAAAAACTCACGAAGGTGCAAGAACCGAAAGTTCAACCCCTTTCAACTTTTAAAATGGAAAAAAGAAATTTCAGCAGTAATGTATCAATATGGTTCAGCACTCTTTTGTTTGAAAGATCATGGTATTATTTAATTATATTTATACTACACAGAACTCATGATGTTCAAAGAACAATTTCAATTATACAAATTCTTCATTAGGTGTATTTTGAAAAATTTACTTTATTCTTGTTCTCAAGCTTCTTCCGTTAAAATTAAGAGCGACAGTAGCCAACGCATTTCGTCCAGAGGACTTCCTCAGGGTTGCAAAATACATATAAATACAGAAGGACTTATATTGCAATATATACAAACACATCTAGCTATATCACAGATTAAGCAAGCACTTAAATCTGAGCATACAATACATTAACAAACATTTAAAAACTCTAAAGATATTGAGTTACGAATTTCATGTTTGACGTGATGTCCGCATACAAACGTATTCCATTGTTCCAAAATTGTCTATATTCAATCCAGTTTCAACATCCTGGCTATATCATTTCATAATTTGATGATTTTAAGTGAGTTCTGTGATACATGAATGACGCTATTTCAATTGACACATTTATAATGATTGCCTACCTTCATTATAAAGCTGTTCTTGTTAGCGATAAGGATTTCGAGTGTGTTTTGTCTATTTCCATAGGAAATGCTTATATCTTGGATCCTATAAGGATTTTAAAATTTGAAGGTCCTTATTTAGAATTCATCAGTTAAGATACATCAATACAAATAGGTGACTTCAGGAGAGGAAAGGATGAGAAAGAAAGAGATGGCATGTGAGTTAAAAGTATTTTTTTGATCATACCTGTGGTAAATGAAAGTTTTCACAAGGGATCGTTTTAGAATAGGATATCATCACATTTTATAGATGTATTTCTTATAACCTATTGGGGAGAGATTTTGCATTCATAAATTAATCATTAAATGATTTAAAAAAAGGAAATATGTTATATGAGAAATTAATTCATGAGCACAGGAAGATGTGCCTGCAGAGAAGTTTAAAGTCGCATTAGAGAGGTAAAACAATATAAACTGAACTGTCACGTTTATTGAACGGGTTTCCAAGAAAACATTGGAGTAGGTAAGTTGGTTCAATACATGGCAAACATGGAGATATATAGCAAAGAACGGGTCCTTAATTTAATAATGATCCATTCATGGGCCTCATATAATGTATAGTTACGGTATGTGGGTAATCAGATATGTTATATAAGAAGTTAAACATTTGCCAAGGATAATTCGACAAATCTGCGGCTCATCCAGATTGATATAACTTCTGGCACCAGCTTAGAAGTGTATGCACATTGGTCATTAACTTGGTACAAATTAATTCAAAAGGGTATGGTATACTGTGAGCAAACATTGAGATATTATAAAATTATGTTGGCACAGCCAAGTTTTCTAAAAGGAAAAAAGAAATTCGGACACAAACTATAATATGCATAAATGATTGTTGGAGCAAAACCTACTCCTAAGATTCTCTATAGAGTTCAAAGAAACGATGTTACAGGGTAAGACAATAGTATGTCATGTGTTTGTATTTCAAAAGGAAAAAAGTGAATAATTATATTTCTTATAGAGTGCTAAATATATTTTGTGGCAAGGTCATCCATAAAGAAACAATGACTTAATAAATAAAGTCAAGTTACGTGAAGCATAAGTATAAGTCTCTCTATGTACAAACATCAAGTACATCAAGTATTTACATTTCAGTAGTAAGATAGCTCCGAGGCATGAGAGCGTGCGGCAGCATACACCACGATGTAAACCGAGACAGCATATTTGCTTGGTTTAAATAGCCCGCTTTTTACCTGTGTACAATGTGGTGTGTGGACTGCGCTAGTATAAGAAATATTATGAGCGCCATCTTGAGATGGAGTTTAAAAGGCCGGATTTCTATGTTTTACTGTGATTCCTCCTCCATGTGTCCACATAGAGTAGCGAAAATATGAAATATATAAATAGATTCAATTCATCAAGAATAAAAAGTATATTTAATGACCAAACTTATTAATATTGTCGCATTAGTGTTAATGCAAAATGTCACGTTTTAAAGAGATCATAAAAACCATATTTAAAGAAAGGCTCTGTTCGTGCGATGGTAATGTCTAGCAAAATAAACTCATTAATGCTTGCATATAGGTTTTGCTAATTACGATTATCTCCATCGACATGATGTCAGAGATCGAATGGGGGCCATCTTTGAATGGTTGCATTAAACAAAATACGCCCTATCTCATTAAAATTTGCGGTTCACAAGCCCGAAGGTGTCTAAAAACTAATAAACACCAGCTTTAGAGTGGTGTGTTCAGATTTACAACAAGGAAATTAAGACTGTCCATTATCAACAACTACAATGATAATTGGAGTGGTCAATTGTGCAGTGGATGTCATGGGCGCCATCTTGGAATATGCAATCTAATCCCAGGATTCTGCACCCTTTAGAACATCATTCTTTATGATTGTTAAAAGACTCTAAGTGTTTCGATTGTATGAGTGATTATGTTATTCAATAAGACAATCAACATATTTGAATAGATAATATTTAATTTCTTTAGGAAGTGATATGATTTAGGGTTGTGGTTGAAGGGATCTATATAACCTAATGAGATGTTAATCATATTATTAACTATTTGAAGTTCAACCAAAGAGCAATGCATAATGCCAACATTGTATTCATAAAGGATAAGATTATATTGAATTCTTTGCGATTGTTCAAACACTCTAGAGGCTACGATTGTATGTGTGAAAGTGCTATTGAACAAGACAATAGAAAGATAAGATTTTGTTTCTGTAGGAAGTAGTATGATTTAAAGTTATGGCTGAAGGGATCTATAAAGCCTAATGAAATGTTAATCCGATTATTATATGTTTACATTTCTAAGAAAGTGCAATGCATAATGCTAAGATTGTATACATGAAAGGATAAGATTATATTGGATCAGCACTTGCTGTTACAAAGGATTCGTTATCCACCTTCTACTTCCATAAAAAAAATTCTATACCGAAGATATTCATTGTTTGAATTGAGACCGTCTGATACTATCTTAGACATCAAATTCAATCTGCCTCCGCCCGTCTAAGGGCAAGTTCCCTATTGCCACCTCTTTCATTGGTGGTTATGTGTTCAATTGTGTGAAACTAAATTTACATATCTAATGGGTGTGTCTGATGTATGTGGACAGCTATAGGGTATCTTTCATCTTTGTGTTTAATAGCCCTGACATGTTCTTGTATTTGAAGTTTCAAATTTCAGATACTACTCCCAACACATATTCGATGACATGCGCAATCCACTATTAGATGGTAAATGTGGTATTGCAGTTTATGAAGGAATTGATTGTATATTCCATATCAGTATTGTATTTGAACCTGGTCATTTTGCAACCCAAATGGCATATACAACACTTCCCACATGCGTGGAAACCTAGTGGTTTTCCAGGGATCCAAGTATTTGGGGTCATTCTTTTGTTATTGACATAACTTGGACATCATTTGTCCCTTAGAGTGTTACCTCTGTGATATACCACCTTGGGTTTTTTCTTTACAATGCCATCTGGTATATAATTAGAGTTCAATAGATGCCAGTTTTTCCTTAAGAAGTTATAGACATGATTACTGTATGCATTGTATTGTGTGATGAACATGATTTCTTCTCTTTGCCCCTTTTCTTTGATGTTAAATGGTTTCCGGGCGAGGGTTTTCTTTCTTTCCAATTTTTTTACTCTGATTTGTGCCTTAGTTAGACATTTGTCATCATACCCCTCTCTTTGAAATTCTGTTTGATTTGCTTAACATTCTGGGTGACACTCGGATCTAGCCATGAAACCATGAGTAAATCATCATCGTTTTTTTAAAGGAGGGACAGAGGTACAGACTGGGAAACAAGAAAATAAATAAAAACAAAGAACCAGGATGGGAGGCAAAAAACAAATGGTGGTACAAACAAGGCTGAAAGGCAAGGCCATACAGGTGAAAAAAATTGAAGAAGGTGTGTGCTGTTGTGCCAAAGACACCGATGACATTTAGATAACAAATGAACTATGTATTGCAATTTTATCTCTAAGAAATCTCTCCCCAATAGGTTATAAGAAATACATCAATAAAATGTGATGATATCCAATTCTAAGACGATCCCTTGTGAAAACTTCCATTTTCCACAGGTAGGATCAAAAAATACTTTTAAATCTCATGCCATCTCTTTCTTTCTCATCCTTTCCTCTTCTGAAGTCACCTATTTGTAACAAAGGGGCATATTCTCAAGAACGTGTGATAACCACCGCAACTTTAGCTTAACGCAACTTTGCACATTGCAGTCTATCGCGGGAAAACAACGCCGTGTTAACGTAGTATTCCCAACCTGGCGGCACCATGCGATAGCCCCACAATAACGCGTCAAATGACCGCGTTAAAATTAACGCGACGCCGCAAAAATGCGAAACACGAACGCGATACAAAAATCAGCGATAACCAGCGACAGGCCTGCAATCCCCACGTGTCATGCGGGAAAATGCACTATAAAAGCTGAACAAGAAAAACACACCATAAACAAAATCAACTACGTAGCAACATGGAGGCACCCGGAACGAGTGCCCAGGACAACGCAAACCCCACAAGCCCCACAGACCACCAGCAAGGGACCTCAGGGTCGGGGAAGGCCAAGGAGAAGAGGAAGAGGAAGACTGGGTACAGTCCGCATGACAACCTGATCATCGTCACGGAGGTGACAGAGCACCAACAACAACTGTCCGTCACCTCCACCATGTCATTGGCAACACAGACGGAAAAATGGCATTCCATCGTGAATGCAGCCGGAGTGTCGAGGAGGCCAAGATGCGCTGGCACGATGTGAAGAGCCAAACCAAGCAGAAACCCGCTGCCAACAGGAAGGCAGCAACGGCGAATGGAGGTGGGAGTCCTGCGCCACAGGAAGAGCTGGAGCAAATGGAGGCCACAGTCATCAGTGTGGAGACGGTGCAAGGAGTCGGGAGTCCGGACACTGCTCGACATGACCTGACACAACAGCAACAGGGTGAGTAATGAACAGGGACTGTGGGGATGGGGGGACGGGCACAATGGCACACATGCACAACGACGTGTAGCACACCGCACACCCACAATGACCCTGTGTCATGTCCCTGATCCCCGTGGCACACTGCAGCACACATACAAACATCAAGTAGGCCCCTGTTCACCATGTGCCCAAAGGGCTCCCACCCCACACATCACCAATTACACAACACACACATGCACCCGTGTGAAACACAGCAAAGATGCGTATGTGAGAGCCACACTGTCAATGCAAGTGACACCACATGACCAGGAGCATGGCTGGAGTACAATCACCATGACACTGTGCACGCCACGAGACTGAGGTGGCTGAGTGTTGACCACATCCGGAAAGGAGCAGGTCACACTCTGACACATCCACCTGCACAAACAACCACTGACGTCAACAACACATCTGCAGACAAACAATGCACAAGAGTACAAAAACTGTCCAAGAGCACAAATGACCCAAGTCGCCAACATCACAGCACCTCAAAAGCACAAAAGCCAAAGGCACACCGCCTCCAAGGGATAAGGGGCAGCAAAATCACAGCTGCAGGTGCGACTCCCACACAATGCACCACACACACATAGCAATGATAGCACACCCACATGGACGACAATGTGGTACACAGTCCAACACCTACACTGCAGAACAGAGGACACAACTGGGTCCGCCTGTGCGTAGAAAATGGCCAATCACATCTGACATAGCAGGAAACTGTGAGATGCAAATGTACGTGTACAACCTCACCTATGTCATGTAGTCCAAATGTCCACTGTCCCGCATCAAATAGTCCGCCCCTCCCAAACAGTCACAATGTACATTGTCATGAAGTCTGTATGTAAACTTGAACAATGCGGCAACATACATGCCAACACAATGTCAACAAGCATCTCCCCTACACATTGCAGAGGGACAAACAACACCTCCAGCAGAGCAGACCAGACAACTCTACAGTGATGCAGAAGAGGACCACCACACTTCCTACACCTACACCCCCCAACAGCCCATGGACATCTTAGGCAATCGACCTCCAGGAGCAGGGCAGCACCGCTGCATCGAGGATACCCCACCCCCTGCACAGACAACACAGCTGGACGCACCCACCACCCTGGCTGGCTCCCAGCAGCCCACCGAAGCACACATCGCATTCCAAGGCCAGGTGTCAGACTGCCAGAAGGGGTGGCCGAACATGTGCGGGTGGGGCACTACCTCATGGAAGCCGAACTAGATCACATACATGGGTGTCTAAGTCCCATCAGGGCCCACCTACACTCCCCAACGGAGACCCACACTGCGACAGAGACACATGCCTTTGCACATTTCCAGTACTGAACCACACCCAGAGCCACGGGATGATCATCCACACCCCCACACTGGACTGGCGTACGCCGGCCCAGTCCACTCCCCTTATGTATTGAGTGGGGGACGACAAAGCTACATGTGCAATGTCCCACCTGCTGCCTGCGGTGACATGGCTGCATCCTCTGTACATGGCACAATGTAATGTTGTAGTGCCCGGGGCACAAATGCATACATCATGAGCACACGGACACACTCAGATAGTTCGTTGAACTGGCTACGGGCACGTGCGCTCGACACCTTTATTGGCATGGTCACATGTACAGGGACGCATGTGCTGGATGTGTGTGGGGTGAGTGTAAGCCAGCCCTCATGGAGTCGTTGGTGCTGGCAACAACTTGAACAGTGATCACAATGAAAGCGGAAACAGAAAACACCAGCATAACAGAAACAACTGTGAAGCATCATGGTGGTAGCCGGAGAAAGTACAGTGTTCACCCAACATGCAAGCAGAATGGTCCATGATTTGTGGTGCACTGAGTTAGTGGCACCTGAAGAGCTGACCAGGGAACAAGCTGATGATGGCACCCATGACTGGTGTGAGCAACTCTGATAGTCTGGCAGTAAGACACTTACGACTCTGGCACCTGTTGTTTGGAGTTGGTCCTGGCGGTGGTGTCGGGTGCATCCTGCGGTGATGCGACGTCCGGGCAGGCCAGGACTCAATTTGATGTGTGAACCCAGGTGGGCCGCAGTTGAGGCCGGAGGCAGGGGACAGCACAGGGCCACAGACACATGGCCTTGATGACCCCCAGTCCATCGACCCAGAGGCCATCCAATATGCTATCAGACAGGGGCCATGACTTGAGCTGCACAGAGTTAGTGGCCCCGGATGCACTGGGGCCGGCACAGGCACACCGCCATGGGACGGTGACTTGCGGTGCAGTGAGATAGGGCCACGCGAGGTGAGCGGGTCCTCATCGATGTCGAAGGTGAATATAGCGGAGGTTTGCGGGGGTCAGTGGAAGCTGTCCTCCAGGGCATGATGCAGAGGGCAGGAGCCGGCTGGAAGCGGCAAATGGAGGAGTGGAATGCTACAGCCTCGTTTTGCCACAAAAGTCAGTATCACCGACATGATGATGAAGACAAGCGCCAGTCCATAGACTCAGTCGCCACCAAAGTTCAACCAGTAAGTGTCCATGGATGTCGGGGAACAGACTTAGTGGCACCGGAGCTGAAAGGGGATGCAGTCTGCGATGAGGCCAGTACAATGATGTCAAGTCTGCCATAAATGATTCATGACTGAATTCCCAATGTGTGACCTACTCGACCGCAGTGTAGGCCGAATGCGTAGTCATCAAGGGCCCACAGACACGTGTGGTTGGGATGCCATGCACATACTTTGTGTCACCACATCTAAGGGAGTATAGTGATATAAACTCAGCCATAAAGTGTGTACTCGGCCATTGTGTAATCAAGACTCAGTTCCACATGTGTGGCCTACTCGACCGTAGTGTAGGCCCGAGGCAGCGGTGGAGTACGTCAACGAAAAAGGAGTAAAGCGGGCCTGTGTCGCGGAGGCCGTGATGGTCTGAGGAGGGTGCCAAGGTCGCGGGCTTCGGGCTTGGAGCTTGCGCCGGCATGTGGTGGGCCCTCTTTGACACTCCCGGTGTCGGCAGGTGAGCAGTGAGGCCTGGCTGTGCAGGGGCGGGCATGACGGGTTCGGGGACCAGAGGCCCAGGGTGCAGCAGGCGCACAGGATCGCAGGCCACACCGCTCAAGGATCAGCGTCGGCCTCGTGGTGGGGTGGGAGGTGCCGCCCTGGCAGACACGTTGGGCATTCCGGAAGAGAACCACGCCCAGAGCTACGTGCTTTTTATTCATACCCCTACACTGGCCTGGCGTATGCCGGGCCAGCCCACTCTGCACACGCTTACAGGGGGGGACGTCACAAGCTACATTTCCTTGGGCTTCCCCACTGGCTGGGGTGACATGGTTGTGTCCACCGTCCACTACACTCCAGACACCAGCAGTACATGTAGACATGGATATGTCTGTGGTCTGCATACTGCAGTCTGTCCAGCACATCTCTGCCACACTTGGCATTGTGTACATTCTCATTCATGGGTGACTTGCCTCCTTCGCACATGCCTGGTTCCCACCTCTCCCCAAATTCCGGTATTGTGTGGCTGAGGTGCCATGCCGTTGATGGCTCATGTACATGGCTAACCAAGGTTGCCACAGTAAGTTGTGCTGTCGTGTCTGGTGGGTGGGCATGTTGTTTGGCATGTTGTATGTGATTTTGTGACATGTGCAGTGCCAGAGCTGTGAGTTGCATGGTTGTGGAGTTGAGGGGTGTGGTGTGTTCATTTGGTACTTGCCAACGTGCAGTGCATTTCCATAGGTGCCATCCTGGAAGCGCTGGTTGATGTTGGACTGTCGGAAAATGAAGGGATCATGCACACTGCCTTGGTAGTTGGCTACGACATTGGTGAAGAGTCCCCTGTGGTCCACTATTGCCTGCACGTTGATGGGATGCATGTGCTTTCTGTTGCGATACTTGTGTGCGGTGTCGGCAGGGAGCACAAGTAGGACATGTGTGCAGTCGATTGCCCCAACACGTGCGGGAATCCAGCTATGGCGTATAGTCCTTGCTTGGTCTCCAGCTGTTCCTGCACATTGTGGGGACATATAGGTACTGGGGTACCTAGCTGATGATGGCATCCAGGACAGGTGTGGGGAACTTGGATGGGGCTGGCTGTGCGACTCCTCTGACTCTGGCAGTTGTTGGTTGGGAGGTACCAGAGGCCAACAGGTGCAGCACAGCCAGCAGCTTTGTCTGCGGAGGGATGTTGGTTGTCCGCTGTGTTGGTACCGTCAGCCTGTGGGCAATGATGTTCAGGATGCGGAGGATGGTTGTCCTTTTGAGCCTGTAGTGGGCATTGACGTTGTCTGGTGTTAGGTCTGTGAGGCTGGTGCATTTCCTGAAGGTCCGCTGTCTTTGTCTGCACTGCCTCTGTGGTGGTCCGGGGGAGGGTCCGGGGGGGTGTCGGTCCTGGGGGTGGTGGCGGTGGGTGTTGTTGCCCTCTTGGGGCTCCGGAATGTGCAGGGTGATTGGCTCCATGGCATCTGTTGTTCTTCATGTGTGGCTCTGGGCTGGGCTCCCTTTGATGGTGCAGGTTGTCGTCCGACTTTACACCAGGTCGGAGCAGGTGTTAATTTCCTGCTGCTAACGCGCCTTATCGCCTGTTTTGTGGTCTTACCACCGATGTGGCTGGTCGTTGAGAATGTTGAGGTGTGGTGTTGTCGCGGCTTTTTGCTCGGGAACACCTACTCTGCATCTCATTAGCGATAGTTGCCGGGGTCATCTGTGGCGATGTTTTTTGCAGATGCTTTCGCAAGTAAACTGGTGGTAACGGCTGTTGGCACCAGCTTGTGAATGGGGCTATAATTTTATCGCGACGTTGGCTGGGATAAAGTGCCGTTAACTCGGTGATAGTTCCTTGAGAATATGCCCCAATGTATCTTAAATGATAAATTCTAAATAAGGGCCTTCAAATTTTTGAATCTTTATAGGATCCAAGACATAAGCATTTCCTACGGAAATAGACAAAACATGCTCGAAATCATCATCTCTAACAAGAACAGCTTTATAATGAAGGTAGACAATCTTTATAATTGTGTCAATTGAAATAGCGTCATACATGTATCACAGAACTCACTTCAAATTATCAAATTATGAAATGATATAACAAGGATGTTGAAACTGGATTCAATATAGACAGTTTTGGAATAATGGAATAAGTTTGTATGTGGCCATCATGTGAAACATGAAATTCGTAACTCAATATGTTTAGAGTTTTTAAATGTTTGTTAATGTATTGTATGCTCTGATTTAATTGCTTGCCTAATCTGTGATATAAATAGATATGTTGGTATATATTGTAATATAAGTCCTTCTGTATTTATATGTATTTTGCAACCCTGAGGAAGTCCTTCTGGACGAAATGCGTTGGCTACTGTCGCTCTTAATTTTAACGGAAGAAGCTTGAGAACAAGAATAAAGGACATTTTTCAAAATACACCTAATGAAGAATTTGTATCATTGAAATTGTTCTTTGAACATCATGAGTTCTGTGTAGTATGATTATAATCGAATAATACCATGGTCTTTCAAACAATAGATTGCTGAACAATATTAATAGCATATTTGGTTTTGTTTGTATGTTTAAATCAAAAATATTTTTTTTCTATGAAATTGTTGTCATACTTAAATAATACATATTTCAAAAACTTACAAATATTATATTTATACATTTTTTAATTTGAACATATAAGAAATATTTTATAAAATTTGTATTATTAATTTTGTTATTTCAAATCTATGTAATTGTAATTTTTAAAGTGTATGAATGACAGCAAATATCTTTTGAAATATTGAGATTTTTAGAAAAAAGTCTAATATAAATATTTAGGTTTTAAGTTTACATTTTTATATAAAGGTTAGTAGTTGAAATTAGTGTGTTTACATATAATATTTTTGGTAATTTTGTAATTTGCTGAAATGTTAGAATGTGTAGTATTAATCTTGTAATTTATCATTTTAGTTTATTATATTTTAGGTAAAATGTGTTCTTTTGAACTAGGGGCCAGATGTATGACCCACCAATTTGCGAGTCGCAAATTGCGTCGCATTTGCGACTCGCAAATTGCGACTCGGAAATTATGATGCACAACAGTGTCTGAGACACTGTGATTCCCAATGGGGTCGCAAATTGCATGCCTCATGCATATTAATGAGGCTGTCGCAATTTGGGACCCCATTGGGAATGGCTGGCACTCCCAGGGATGGTGGCCTGCTGGGGTCAGCAGACCACCTTGTCTGGGACTGCTTTTAAATAAAGCAGTATCTTTTTTTAAAAATGCAGCCCGTTTTCCTTAAAGGAAAACGGGATGCATTTAAAAAATAAGAATGAAACATTTGTTTCATTTTTGAAGGGCAGGCAGTGGTCCCTGGGACCACTGCCTGCCCTTAAAAAATATTTTGAGTGCCACTCACAAAGGGGAAGGGGTCCCCTGGTGACCCCTTTCCGTTTGTGAGTGGTTTACCACCCTTCTGGGAAAGGGGGTAAACTGCGACTGTCTTGCCACTGCAATTGCGGTCGCAAAACAGTCATACATAGTTTCAGGAGTCGCTATTAGGAAGGGACGCCCTTGGAACACCCCTTCCTAATAGCGACTCGCTAATCCTATTTTGCAACTCGCAAAATAAGATTAGTACATGGGCCACACGTTTTTTGCTGTCACAAACCAGTCTAAAACACATTTGCGCCTGCAAAAAACGTTAGTACATCTGGACCCAAATTGATAATAGTTGAAATTTTTAGTGTCCAACACCTTTTTCTCAAATTAGTATAGATTGGAGTGGGAATAGTAATGTCACCCCTTTAGTGTCCAACAGTTTCCTCAATTTGGTTTGGATTGGGTTGTAAATAGTAAATGTCTCTCCTTCAGTTTCCAACACTTTCCTCAAGTTGGTTTAGTTTGAAGTGGGACTAGTAAATGTCACCCCTTTAGTGTACAGTACTTTCCTCAAGTTGGTCTAGATTGGAGTTGGAATAGTAAATGTAACCCATTTAGGGCCAGATGTACGACCCGATTTTGCATGCGCGAACGGGTTTGCAAACCCGTTTGCGCATGTAAAAACATCATGGTCCATGTACAAAGCCTATTTAGCGAGTCACAATTTATTTGCGACTCGCTAAATAGATATTGCGACTCGCTATTTGGAAGGGGCGTTCCCTTCCAAATAGCGAGTCTCAAAACCATGTACTAATGTTTTGTGACAGCAATTGCGGTCGCAAAACACTCGCAATTACCACCTACTGCAAGTAGGTGGTAATGCATCCGCAAATGGGAAGGGGTCCCCAGGGGACCCCTTCCCCTTTGCAAATGCATGTGAAAATATTTTTTAAGGGCAGGCAGTGGTCCCAGGGACCACTGCCTGCCCTTAAAAAATGAAACAAAAACGTTTCATTTTTTTTTTTTTAAATGCATCCCATTTTCCTTTAAGGAAAACGGGCTGCATTTAAAAAAAAAAACTGCTTTATTTAAAAGCAGTCCCAGACATGGTAGTCTGCTGAGCCCAGCAGGCCACCATCCCTGGGAGGGCCTGTCATTCCCAATGGGCTCACAAATTGCAAGAGGCTCATTAATATTAATGAGCCTCGCAATTTGCGACCCCATTGGGAATCGCAAACAGTGTTAAGCACACTGTTGTACATTTTATTTTGCGCCTCGCAATTTGCAAATCGCAATTAGTTTCAAATTGTGAGGCGCAAAATAAAATGGTCGTACAGCTGGCCCTTAGTACCCCACACCTTCCTTAAGCTTATTTACATTGGAGTGGGAATAGTAAATGTTACTTGTTTAGTGTCCAACACTTTCCCCAAGTTGGTTTAGATTGGAGTGGGAATAGTAAATGTCACCCCGTTAGTGTATAATATTTTGTTAAAAAGATGTCACAAACATTTTTCTTTTTTTGAAATTTTAAATTTGCTGTACAGTTTCACATTTTAACAAATATATTTTTAAAGTAAAAGTAAAAGCAATTACATAGTAAAGTAATTAAAATATTATTTGTAAATGTTTAACTAAAAAAAAAGTACATTGCATTTAATAGATTTGTATAATGTAAATTTTCAATTGTTATTTTTCATTGATTACAGTTTGTATACATGAATTAACTTTTTGAAATAGCTTTATTCCACACTTACCTCTGACTCGGGAGGTTCCGCAACCTGCCTGCATTCTTCCTCATTGGCGCAGTTCTCCCCGGGAGGGGAAACGACCAGGCAAGGAGGAGCACCGGAACACGCCACTGGGGGGACTACAACCCCCAGCATCCTTAGCGCTTCAAACGCGCTCAAAACGGAGATCCCGGCCCGCGGTGCACGCCGCGCACCAGTACGCGCCAGGGCTGCGCACCGGGACGCGGCAGGCCCGTCCACGCCCGTCGGAGCCCAGAGAAGTCTGGGTTGGGCCTACTCTCTAACGTCAGGATCGTGGCATCCTGTGGATCTCTACTAGAGGTACTTTTATTAGTCACTGTCTCCTATAAATTTTACCGCATGAACAATGGTTAAGCGCAAAGGCATTAGTGAATATCCGGAGGGCGGAATAGCAGGGACATTAGACGCTTTCCTGACAAGGGCTGAGTCGGTCCTCACCCACCAAATTGAATTAACTGAGAGGTGATTCTCTCTGGACTCTTTGATTGCCCAGAAGCATTCTTTCCTCGGCTGTAATAATGTGGATACTCCTCCTTTGACCTCTTTGCCACCGCCTGCACTTGCCCCCTCAGTACAGTCTATTGCCTCCGTAGAGCCGGAAGTATCTGCTCCCCGCCCCGTCGAGGCCACAGTCAGACCAAAAATAGTCAAAAGGGGCCCACCCCGCAACTGCCTCACTTGATATCAACAGTGAGCCCCCAGTTAAAAGAAGAAGGAGTGGTGGCCCCCAAAAGCAAAAGATGCAGACTACTAAACAAAGAGGAATCAGAGATAGTGAACCTGGCCTAACCTCAAACCCGCATCCTGTTGCTACTGATGATACTATCACTTCGCTGGTTTGGGGGAGCGACGACGATATGTGGAAAAGACTTGAGATGATGGTCACTGTACTCTTGAACGCATTGTTAACTAAATTGTCTCAAATTGAGGAGAGGCTGACACACATCGAAGGGTTGGGTAGGTCATCTCCCCATCAAGGTGCATTTCCGTGCTCATGCCCTGGAGCACCTGAGGGGCCTTTAGCACCTCAAGGGGGGTGGGCCTGCCCAAGGGAGTCTAATAATGAGGGGCACCATCCACACATGGAGTCATGCGTCTAATACTGTAGACACCTCTCATCACATTCATCAATGGCAGCACTCTCTTCCAACCGAGCATCCTTCGAACCGGCCTGGAGAGATAATCCCTCAGTTGCTTCCTACTACTATGCCAGTTGAGTCAGCTATTAACGCACGACTGCCACCACAGGGGGACGGAGGGAGGGAGCACCTTTCCGGGACACAAAAATCTAATATGGGGAGACCCGCAAACGGATATCAGTCTCTGTACCTTCCACTGGCCTCATCCCCTCTTGTATTGATTTTGGGAAATGTCCCGGTTCTAAGGGAGGATCAGGCAGAGACTACCATCCAATTAATGGATAAATCCCTGCACTGGCTGTCCCGACAAACATGTAGTAGGGGAAATGGGGGTGTTCCACTAGCCAACCAAATTATCATGGCCAGAAGGGTGGAGTGGCTGAGTCCATCTGAGAAAACAATGGAGGGTGACTGTGTGATTATACATTTTAATAGCCACCATACATTAAGATCTCTCCAAGGTCACTTACGTAGGGATCCACCTAAAGGCACACAAATTAGAATTCTACCCTATGAGTTTTTCTTCAGGCACTCTGTTGCGCTGGCTAAGGAATCCAGAGCCTTTGTGGGAGGGAGCCAAAGAAGGGACGAAGTACCATGTATTATAGGTAATCCAGGGGTAACCCTTGAGAACAGATTTGCCCCTCTCAGTGACCTGGAACAATGTGATTGTCTACATCCTTCCCCAAACGGAGGGCCTGTCCCATCGAAAGCTATATCCTGTGATATCCAGCAGACCACTGAAATTAATGATACCAGGAAGGTCCAAAACAATATATTTACAATAAAATTCCGGAATATTGCAGGTATCTCAAACAAGCTAAGTAACACAGATTGGCTAAAACTCTGGGAAGCACAAGACATCACGTGTTTTCAGGAGACATGGGCTACTGAACCTACCTTTATAAACGGTAATCGCTACTTCCAAACAAACGCAGTCCCTTCAGCATCAGGGAGGGCCAAGGGGGGCTCTTAACATTAATCCCTAATACTTCATAAATGAAAGTAATTAGATTTGAGGCGATTAGCCCTTACTTTCATCTCCTCATCTTGGAATTGGTGAATGAGGGACTCTGGTTCCTAATTAACTACTTCAATAACAATTTTGGTCCAAACATGCATTTAGTAGTAGATGAGGTAATTAGGACAATTGATGAAGCCACAACTTTAATAGGGAAAAACAACCCTTTATTTATTATCTGGGTAGGCGATTTTAATGTTCACCCTTGCAAGTATACCCAGCACCGAATCTGTGGTCTGGAAGATCTGATGGGATACCCGGTCTACCATTTCTCCCACAGTAAATACGGATGCACCTTTAATAGGTTTCTGTTCACTAGGGATATGGCATTAGTTGGTAACCTAAATACCCTGACGGATTCCCCACCGAAAACCTTTAGGCGGGAATCCCATGAATCTACTATCGACTTCATAATTACCTCTAATTCCCTTAGTGGTAGAATCAACCATCTAGATGTTCAGTTCACACCCCTAAGTGATCATGCCATACTAACTTGTGGGGTATTTCTGCCAATCAGGAAGGTGACTGAGCATCAGATAACAGGATCTCCTTTACTGGCCAGGAAAAACGGCTATCAATTAAAGTGGGCCCCAATTGATAACCATAAGCTGGTATCGGAGGTGATAACGAAATCGCAGGTAAATATCATTAACTGTTTAGATCTAGTACTTCCACCACTAGTTTTGATTACCTCTTTCAGAGAATTACTAGACCAAATAAAGATTGCACTCACTCGTTATAAATCATTGAATACCGCAAAGAGTAAAGGTTGGTTTGATTCCCCTTGTACAAAAACCAGAAAGGACCTCATCAAAGCCCTTAAAACCCAACCCAGAGACAGGGCCCAAATTACCTCACTCCATACCGCATACAAAGCAGCAAGAAAGAAAAGGGAGAGACTTATTAGGAAGGAAAAATGGGCCAAACTTGAAGAGGCAACGACTATGGGTAATAGCAGAGACTTTTGGGAGATAATTAACTCACTCTATTTTAAATCCGATAGGGACCCCACCCTTGACTCCAATGTAGGTGAAGAGGATTGGGTGGCTCATTTTGTGAGCATTTTCTCCCCCACTACCTCTCCTGTCCTGCCTTCTGCTACCATTCATCCCAGTGACCAGGATAAATTATCCTTCTCACTTGCAGAGGTGAGGGCTGGGCCAGCAGCCTGTAGCTGTAGGAAGGCGTTGGGTCCTGATGGGGTACCGATAGATTTTTTCCAAGTTAACTTAGATCTCTGGGTACCCCTACTGACCAATGTTTTTAACAATATAGCCCTGGTGGGTCCCCCTCCATCCTGGAAAACCAGCACAATTGTCCCAATATACAAGAAAGGTGATAGGGGAAGACCAAGAATTATAGGCCAATCTCGCTTTTAGACACGACAGCTAAATTGATGGGCCGACTTCTCCTATCAAGGTTGGAGTTATGGGCACAGGAGAGGAATATTTTAATGCCTTCACAATACGGGTTTCAGCGGGGGAAAGGCACCGTTGACCAGTGTCTGAATCTCTCTCTAATTATGGACAAATATCCCAGAGCGAAGGGTGGGAAAACTTATCTTGCTTTTATGGATCTCTCGCAAGCATTTGACTGTGTGTCCCATGCCAAGCTCTGGCACATAATGGAGGAGATGGGTTTTGAATCAGCCCTAATCAACTTCATATGTCAGTTATATTCTGATGCTTCGGCATCTGAGCCTTACGGGAAAAATGGGGAATGCACCTGTCTCTTCAAGATCTTAAGGGGGGTAAGGCAGGGTTGTGTCCTTGCCCCGTTCCTTTTATCTATTTATACGAATGGAGTAGAAGGGGCTCTTCTGGGCACAATCCCAGACGTTCCTATATTTGCTTCCCACCCGTTACCCATTTTGGCATACGCTGATGACGCCATACTGATTGCCAGAACAGGACTAGGACTGTAGTCTCTCATATCAGCCTATCCGGCTTTCATGGACTCATTGGACCTGAAAGTCAATCAAACAAAATCATTTGTAATTGCAGCTGGGGCAGGCAAACGAGGTAAAACCCAGTATTTTCATATGGATTCGGGGAAAATTGAGGTAGTGGACTCCTTCCCTAACTTGGGGGTACTCTTCGATAAAAATCAATCATGGTTACAACTGGTTGAGGGAAGAGCTCTGGGAATGGAGAGGAGTCTAATGACGATTAATTCCTTTTCCAAAAATCTGGGCTCAAAGCCATTAGTCCCCATTAAGAAGATCTATCAGGCCAAAACAAAGTCTGCAGCGACCTATGAGGCAGGAGTCTGGGGGATGGCACCAATTGACTCATTGCAATTAATTGAGAACAAATTCTTGAAGTCATTGGTGTCTCTCCCGCAATCATACTCAAATTACATATTACATATCGAGTTGGGCTTACCCCACATCACTGATTCCATTAAGCTAGCCCCCATTCTTCTGTGACTCTCGATTTGGCATCGGGATACGGTGACCTCAACCCAAAATATAATTAGAGAGTGCCTAACATTGGAGAATCACAGCAGAATCAGGCAGCTGAATTATGTAGAGCGGGAATTGACTCTTGTGGGACAAAAATAATCATTTGAGGATCCAACAGCCTTTAGAAGGATATCTAGACAAAGATTGGCTGATATATTTAATCAGAGGGCTCAATACCTCTGAAGGGAGACGAATTATAAGAAACAGTTGGTTCTTGCTTATCAACTGGTCCCCCCGCTGACAAAGGGAGGATACTCATACCTAGCGGATATCCCTTGGCCTCAGCATAGATTCATTTTAACACGTTTCCGCCTGAATCTCCTCCCACTGATGGTAGCCTTCCCAGGAAAGAGGTTTAAACATCCAAATCTTTTACAGTGCCCTTGTGATATGCAATCACCCCAGACCGATCTTCACCGAATGTTCTTTTGCAGGTTCTATAAGGAGGAAAGAACGGAAAATATTGTCCCGATTTTAAAGCGGCTCAATTTTAAACAGTGTCGGGTTGCATTATACTATTTAAAATCACTCTCGACCCTTTAGTTTGTTTTGTAGTAGCACGATTTTGGTCTGCGTGTATGACCAAAAGAAAGCGGCTGGGCCCATGACCGCGAATGATCTCTGCTACATTTTATTTAGTCGGAAGAATCTTATTTTAGATAAACTGGATTTTAAGCTGTCATTTTAATTGATGTTTGTATGCATACATTAGAGGGTTGGCTAAAATGAATTTTATGATTTTTACTTTGATATTTTAAATGTTTATGAACTCGGGATTGTATATTGAATGTCGTAGTTGGTTGTGATTGCTTTCGTTATTGTGTACTTTTATGTACTTAATTGGAAAGATTGAATAAAGTTCTTAAAGTGAAGTAAGCAATAGCTTTTTTTAACAATATTTTTAAAAAAATGTATTAGTATATACTAAATAATTGTATATATTTTATACAATTTTTTAATTTAGACTTTTCAAAAAAAAATTACAACATTGTTTGACATGTTAAACATTTATAAAAAAGTAATTTTTCACATTTATTAAACATTTTTAGTATATTTGCCATTTATTTGTATGGGGAGATAGTCTTTTTCTTAGTTTCATTTGCCCACCATTTTTTTTCACCGCTACCTTTTCTTTTGTAGTCTATTGGTGTTATTTTGGGTATTTTTCCAGGAACCAAGTCACGGTTAAGTGCTGCTGTACGTCAACACAGGTAAGCCCTTTGTAAGGGATTTTTTAAAGAATTGTGAAGGTTGGCGGGATGTAGAATCAATGCTTAAATGTTGGGTATAGTGTTGTTTCTGAATTGTTGGTATTTTTTTACACTGTAATATTATTGTATGAATGTTTTACGTTAAATTATGTGATGCTATATATATTTTGATGATTAAGGGCCCGATCACAAGTTTGGCGGTCTCATCTTTGTATCGCTGCGGGGGCAGTCCCAAGAAGACAGCTGAGCTGGCCGTCTTCCACCTGCTGTATTACGATGCATGCAGCCCGAACCTCTGATTGATGTCGACAGAGTGTGTCCCGCCTGGTCCGCAGCGGACTGCAATCTTGGTGATGCCTACTCTCTCGCCATCAGGGCTGAGGCTTCCCGCTGAGCTGGTTACGAAAACACAGTTGTACTGGCAGTCCCTTTGCAGCAGTTCCTCGACGGCGGTAGGCTGTCATGGTAAGCTATCAACAAAGCACCAGAACAATGCCTATTGGATGGATACAAAACAACACAGCAGATATCCATCGGCCAAGTGGACACACCTGCAAATTACACTATAAAGCACACCTCATCCCAGACCATGAGCAATTGCCTCTCCTCTGCAGCACAGCAAGACACAGAGCACACTTTTTTGTTGAGATAAGGCATTCCTTTTTTCCCTAATAATGGCACTCATATTGTATTAGGATCACCTTTCTACAAGGAAGAAGGACAATGGATTCCTTTTAACTATCGCTGTGCAAGATGTCTTGGTACAGGTTTTTTACACACAAAGTCTGTGACAGACATTCCCAGGAACAATCCATGTCCAATTCGTATGTCCAAACAGCATCATATACCTGTTAATGTCACAACTCTGAAAGGTCTAAATGAATATGCCATGGTGAAGGTACCTAAAACAGACCAAAACAAAGACATTAGCTATCAAACCATACCTATGACACAATTCACATAGTCAAAACTGGAGAACACAGTTCATGAAAAAAATCTAAGCTTAACAAAGCAACACTAACAAAATAAGTATGTGTCAAAACCTTCCTACACAAACACTTTTCACTAGAAGTTTCCAGAGCTTTAGCTTCCTAATATTTTTCCTAAACATACTCCTCAAATCATCACAACAATAGTTTCTTTAATTGTCAATGTCTTGACATCGCACAACATACTTACACTCGTGAGAAGACGTTGTCGATGAGATCTTGATGCAAGTCAACTCCTTCCTATTTACCACTATCATCATCATTTGGCATTTCAGGATCCTCACCTGGTGGCACTTCATGGTCTCAATCCTCTGCAATATAAGGGATATTCTGTTGCAGGGCAATGCTGTGCAGCATGCAGCAGGCCACAGTGATTTGACAAACGTTCCCAGGTGAGTTGAGGAGGGCTCCCCCAGCCTTGTCCAGACATCTGAATCTGGCCTTCAGTACCCTAAAAGCCTGCTCCACTGGCCCGTGTTCTTCCATGGGCCTCATTGAAATGGACTTCCCCTGGCGTAGCTGGATTCCTCAGTGGTGCCAACAACCATGGACGGTTGGGATACGCTTAGTCTCCCAGATGGAAGAAAGACATAGGTGCAACAATAAGTTAACAAACTTTCTGATGATACTACCTGACACCACCCATACAAAGTTAGGACAGATCAAACTTACCAACAAGTCAAGCACTCCCCTGTAGTAGTTGTGACATCAGCTGGGGTGTGGTGCTGTTCCTCAGAATGAAGGAATCATGGGCTTATCCTGGGAAACCAGCACAGACGTTTGAGATATACAAATACAATAAGCAGACAACTTGCACGTTGATAGACTGGAAGTGCTCCTGTTTGGGTAAACTTCTTTCCTTGCTTGCTGTGGCAGTAAGGCAATATGGGTGCCATCAGTGGCTCCAACTGCTTGTGGGATGCAACCAAATCCATAGAAGTCAACCTTCACATTGGCTAAATCCTTACGTCTGGGGAACTGGATGTAGTTGTCAATGTGTCTCATCATTGCTGAAAGTACATCCACCTGATATAGCCACCGTGTATTGAAAAGAACCTGTGGCCAGAAAATGTAATACTGCCATAAGTCTCACAATAGGTGGGATATATGTGTGATTTGTGTTTTGAAGATGGAGATCAGGCTCCAACTGATGACTAGGCCTGGGCATTGAACTCTACTCCGTTTGCGGAGTTTGCGGAGTTTTCTTCACTCCGCGCTCTGCGGAGCTCACAGAGTGCAGAAAACTCCGCTTCGCGTAGTGCAGCGGATTTTTTTCCCCGCTTGTGCTCGCGAACAGTAAGTTCGCAAGCGCGAGCTGCCGCTCGGGTACAATTTTTACCTCAGCAGCAGGAAGACCAGTGTGAACAGCAGTTCGCACTACACTCCGCCACTTGCGAAACTTCGCTGAGTTTTTTGTAACGTCACGGAGTTCCACCTAGCAAAACTCTGCGAACTACGCCCAGGCTTACTAATGACTTAAATCCTGTATTGCTTTCCTATTCAAAAGAAACGTCTTGATGACATCCTTTTCTTCCATGGTCTGAAGGTCTGGCAATGGGCAGTACACTGGAGGCTGTCCTCTCCTCCCTCTCCCAGGGTACCTATGTGTGGAGTGAAAACAATTTTGAACATTGGTCACAGTGTCTATAGTAACATATATGAAGAGTAAGCCAAAACTCATGCGACAAAGCATAACTGCTTCAGAAAGCATTACACATAATTCACATAATAATTGTCTACTGTACAACATCCACCTATAATCCCCATTCTGTCTTTACATGTGTCTGTAGCAGAAATGTGCACAAAATGTGCACATTATATATCCAAAAATGTATCATGAGCAAACTAATAATGTAAAGTTTAAATTGTTCTCACAAAATACAGTCACCGCCGGTGTACAGTGCACCGCTGTAATACAGAGTTTATGCACAGTAATGCACTACACTGATGTTTATGTAAAGGAAATTACAGAGCAATGGAGTAATACATCTGTAAACATGTTACAACACATTTGTAGTGGTGGTGATGCACTTAACAGTCACCAATACTGTACTTCCAACTGCTAAAATGGCAGAGGCATGACCTCGCATATTGGACTTTTAGAACCTGCCTCTGTGTGTGCAAGTCGACCGTGAATGGGCGGCTTCATCCACGGCGGACACAGCCATAGGCTAACTTTGTTGATTGTGACAGTCGCAACCCAATGGTTGTGTCTGGCTATGCTAATGGCCTCGTGCGTGGCATACATGCACGCCATGGTTTGAAAGATAACTCACTTGCCTCCTGACACTGCTGCTATCAACACACCCTCCACTTTAGCTGCTGCTGCACCTCTGGGAGCAATTATGTCAGGCTAAGCAGATGAGAGGGCCCCTGCCTTCTCTCCAAAGGAGCTAGAGAAACTTGTTGAAGAGGTCCTTCCCCTCTATGGCCAGCTCTATGGCTCACCAGAGGAACAGGTAACTATCTCCATTCATAATTTACTCTGTTCAACACCATCCTTTCCTTTCCCACAGGCTACAATGTGCCTCTGAGTCCCAGAGTGAATTCAGATTGCAGTTGCAACATTTTGTGGTCCCTACATAGGACAATCATGTAATGGATTGTGGAGCACTGTGCTTTGTGTACTTAACATCACCATTGTGATGTGTGATAAGCCCTATATCCTACATTTGCTGCATGCACATATCTATGAATGCATACATTTCATGGTACCTGTGATGTATTTCCTATTCAGATCATGGTAAATTTGCAAAGAAATGCATAGGCTTTACAGCATGAGCTTTGTATGTATACTGTAAGACGCAGTTGAGGATGATGTTAGCTATGTGTACAGTCCCACATATTACTCAGCCCGGGTCAGGGGCTAACTATACCCCACAGACCCCTTCAGAGTGCCACACAACCTTGAGGTCACGTATTGGATGGCCACAAGTTGTACTTTTATGTATTGAATTGGTAGAAATGTTCAGACTGCAGAGAGCAAGGCCTGACAATGAGTTGTTCCCAGTCTGGGCCATGGCCCAAGCTGGGGCAGAGTTACTGTGGCAATACACCTGATGCACATAGTAATCTCCCTGTAGACCTGCTGAATCTTGGATGTTCCCAAAATGAGTTTTTTGATCCAATATTTACCCTGATTGATTTTACATGGACTACATTTGGAATGGTGACTGAGGTAACACCTGGACCTGATACTTCTTTCCATTTTCCCATGTTGTTAATGTGTGACATTTACTAATGACATGCCCCTTACTCCCACAAGTCTGTTGTCACTTTTCCATAAGTCATGCATGCACTGTACAGGCCTATTGCACATGTGATACATTCAACCATTCAAACAAGACATCCAATGATATGTTGAATATCATCCCTGTAACAGTGCCGCATATGGCAAAAGGTGTATCCTGAGATGGCAGTACATATCAAACAACCTTAATCAGATGTAGTATGATATCCCATTAAGTAGTCCACATGTCCACACATTCCCAGAGAGGAAGCTCTAAGTGACACACATGCCATCCCTTTCATTGTGACCTAAGTCTTAGGATGTAGTCTATACTATGGTACCAGCCAGTATGGACCGTATGCATCAAGTCAATGGGTCTGGCTGTAAAGGTGTCTGTATAGTCATGTACAAGAAGTTTACCCTTCAGAAGGTCACAATGGTGTGTTATGCTACGTAGAAATGCACATCTCAGTACATGTAGGATGGCCCTGGGCTACATGATGTTAGTGGGCTGGCTTAGTCAGTTTAGGTTATGACCAGGGTTGGGGATAGTCAACAGATGACTACAAAAGTGTGTATTTATGTATTTGTAGTACTTAGCATGTGAGAATTACACATATAGTGTGTAATCTATTGAATAATGCTTGTGTTAGGTGTATACAAAACGTGTGTAAACCAACAGATATCCTAAAACATGCAGTTATAATCTGTTTCTTCACCTATTGCATCCATACAGGTCAACACCCATCAGGAGCGGATTCATTTGGAGAGCCACCGCCTGGAAGGTGCGGATCCTGGGGGTTTATCACCGGCGCAGCGCCCTTTGCAGGAAAAGGCGGAATTACCTGAGGCACTGGACCCAGAAGATCATGGAGCTCCAGCTGGGCACGTCCTCCCAATGTGCGACGGACTCTGACCCCCCCCTAATGGCCCGCATACTGGTGGTGATATACCTGGAGCTTGATGGGCAGTTGAGGGCCCAACAGCAGCTACAAAGGGGTGAGTCCTGGTCAGAGTCATATATGTTA
This sequence comes from Calotriton arnoldi, assembly GCA_963921515.1. NCBI lineage: Eukaryota > Metazoa > Chordata > Amphibia > Caudata > Salamandridae > Calotriton > Calotriton arnoldi. The sequence goes on from CAWUFW010003036.1 coordinate 1,914,325, forward strand.
TATCGCCAAATTTGTGTGTTACAGGCAGGCATTTCCCCATCAATATTGGGGGTGGCCTATGTGCGACACACAAGAAGAGTTACTGATCGTGTACGTCTGGTAGTAGGTGCATGCTGATTAACCCTGGGCAGAGTTCGCATAGCGATGCTACGCGGAACTCTGCGAAGCGGTAAAAAAACGTTGCCGTGCTACGCGGAATTCCGCGAGCGGGCGGAGTTACTTGTTCCGCCCGTTCGCTTGACATTCTGTCGTACGGGTGGAAATATTGCACAAACTGCACCAGGCGGTCGCGGTCATCTTGTTTTCTTCTCTGTTATGGTGCTGGGGCCTACTTTTGAATCCTCCCTAAATCTTTTCAATCGTTCTCTCTCAAAACTTTTTTTCTGATTTTTCTTATTGATTACCTTTCCCTGTGTCTTGTTAAGTGTATATTTTGTGCTGTTTTCTACTTTTTGTGTGTTTTTACTGCGTTTTGTACTGTTTTTCTATATTACTTGCTTTCTTAATTTATTTTACTTCCTCTCTTCTTCCCCTCCCTTACTTTTTTACTTTCTACACTTTCTTTTCCGCCCCGCCCCCCCAGCATCATGGCAGAGAGTGCGACCCGGGGAAAGAGGAGCTGCCTTCCTTGTGGAAGGTGGCACCCGGAAGGGGTGCAGCCTCGGGCCTTGTTTTTGGAGGTGGAGGTGGCAGCTCTTTTTTTTTTCATGCAGCGCCACCTCCCCTCAACCCTGGCAGCAGGTCTGGGTCCGGGGTACAGGCTCCGGGAGCATCAGGAGCGGTGGGCAAGGGTGTGCCGGGCAATGTATCGCTGCTCTGGGGTCCGGCGCACCCATAACCAAGTGACGCACCAGTGGTCCAAAATCCTGGACCGAGAGCAGGACCTGCTGGACCTGCTGGGTGTTAAGGTCACGGGGCTTGGTGAGTAGCTAATTATAATTATTATTGTATGTGTTCTCTATGTTATTGCGAATATTATTTTTTTCCCAAATAGCAAGAATGCTGCTGCTCACATGCAGGTAAGTTACTTTTAAAAATCTTTTATTATGTGATCGTTATTCTAGACAGGTGCTTGGCGCTACCTAATCGTACTTGTTTGCAACTTTGCGCTTGCTTGGGCTGATTATTTATGAGAACTGAAGTTTGGTAATGCAGATTAGAGAGACTCCTTTTCTTTGTCCTGTCACTAAGATAGTGGTAGTAGTTAGATAGTTAGTATTAGTTAGTCATTTAGTGGCCTGCGTCCTCTCACTTCAGTGCTTGACTCCTTAGTAAAACCTTTTTTGTAGTTCGTATAGTGAGTGGATAGCAACCAACCAATGTAGTGTATGCAATATGCATTCGTCTATCTATGCATTGATGACTAAATGCAGACTTAGTGAATTGGCCCGTCAAAGGGGGTTGAGATGATTCAGACTGCAAATGAGATCGAGAATTAGAAGCAAACAGAATTTCTTTTGCAATTCATTTCAAAGTCTTTGGAATAGGCAGGCCAGGTAGGTTTAGGATTCAGGAATCGGAATGGAACTGTAGAATAATAAAGATAGGACGTTCCGCGACCGCGATACTAGTCTACTACTAGTCGATCTGATTTAGGAAAGGTCAATGTTATTGCAATTGCTGTTTCCTGTCAAAAAATCTTTTTGGAGCAATTATTTAATATTTTTTTAACACCAATCATTTTTTGTCTCTTTAATTATGTCTTACATAATCATCAGCATCCAGGGGCAAGAAGACAAGGTCGTCCGAGGCTGGTGCTTGAGCTTGAGGTGCTTCCCAGGAACACTACTCATCTGATGGCTCTGCTGGCCCCAGTATGTCTTCTTGTTGTTAATATTAATATATATTTCCCTAACGTTTACCACTCCTTATTTTTTTGAACTATATTATTTCTGTTTCCTAATTTTATTTTTCCCAAATCCTCTTCAATCTATCTGTTTCTAAATTCTTGTTATTCCTGCATTATCATAACTTAGTTATTTATATTTCTAGTGTTTTTTTTTTACCTCAAACTGCCTGTGACTCTGTTTTAGTCTGTCTATACCTTGCTTTCTTCTAGTGTTTCAGTCATCTTTCCCTCTCCCCTTATATATTTTGTGGACTGCCTAGTAGTGGTATTGTAAAGACTCAGAGAAGCCATTGGTCCTTACTACTACTAGTACTAGTACTACTACTCTGCTGTGCAGATCGCATACCTAAGTAAGGTATTCTACGCATGTTTTTTGAGATGAAAAGGCTTTCTTTTACTTTCTCATGCTCAATCAGTAAATGATGATCATGTTGGACACCCCAAAGTTGTGTCTTCTTCTCGTCTAGGCCTAGTATTATTTTATATTAGCAGCAGTTGTTGATGAAATGATTACTGTGCACCATGGCCGGAAGGAGGTATGAAGAGGAGGAGGAGGACGGCACCATTACATTTTCCAACCAAGAAGACCTTATGTTCGATTGTCCGCCCAGTTGGCCACTCTTTTTCTTTTCAAAGACTCAGATTCACCAATAGCTCTAGCCACTGAGTCCAGTAATTTGGGTTGTCTTCTTCTTGAGAGGATTTTCAAAAATTGCCACCAACAAAATGCCCAACCTGATATTTTATTATTTTTCATTAGATACACTGTCTGCTCTAGTCTGTGTACCCGAATTGTACTGATGTGTGTGGTGTATGTATTGTATTTTAAATCTTGCTAGTGAAAAAACAATAAATAGGGGAGGCATATATGGCATCTGAAAAATGTGTAATGTTTTTTTCTAGGCGTACCGACCACCATTGCCGGAGCCAGCGGGGAAGGCAAAACCAGCCAGGAGGGAGCAGATGCGGTAGCTGCAAGGGGTGAGCCAGCAGCAGTGGCGGGCGGTGGTAAGTCATATTCCTTTCTTACTGCCAATCTAATTTATAGTATATACACTCGCTGCAAGTGTGTATACCGTACACTGTACTGTTGAGACCTAGGGGCCGATTACGATCTCGTCCGGAAAGCATTCCTACTGAATTGGACCTGGAATGCTTTCCAGACGGATCGGGTGAGTCTGATGGAGCGATTTGGATGTATCTGGATGCTTACGGATACGATACGGTCGGACTCCCAATGACTTCAATTGGAGCCTGTGTTCTGGATGAGAACACAGGCTACCATTTACAAAAGGGGTGGCTGGGGGAAATCGTGCACCCTGTGGCGGGCACCCCTTGGTGTGTGCCACACTATACATGGTTGGAAAGGGGGTCCCTTGGTTCCCCCCTGGGCCCAATTCGGAGGGCCCGGGGTGAAGGGGGGCCTGCTACAGGCCCCCAAAGACAGATTCTGGCAGCCGATTTGTTCCGGAGAAACCGATTCAGAACGACTGTCCAAATCGGTCATCGTAATCGCTCGCTCGGAAACCGAGTCCACAGAGCTGTACAATTCGGATCCAAAATACGCAACCTGTCCGAATGCCTTTCGGAACCGATTCGGACCGCCCCAATGGTTTACGGGCATCGTAATCAGTCGTTGGGAAGTGTGTATGATTCAGTCGGAAACAAGGGTTCTGAATCGGATTGGGCAAACCCGAATCCGATTCGGAGCCCTTCCAAACGGCATCGTAATCGACCCCTAAGTTGAGAACAGTTGAAGAAGATAACCTTTACTTAGCATTAGCGGGAGTTAAGTAACTAATTGCCTCTTCTCGTCTTCAACTCAGCAGTGAAAGTTTTATGAAGAAGACTAAGAGTCAGACCTTGATGGGTTGATGGAAAAGGGATAGAAGGATGGAATGAGGAAGGACGGGTGACATGTAATAAATGACTGGCAGAGAAGGATGCGTGGGTGAAGGGTGCCCGGGGATGCATATAGGTGGCTGATAGGATGCATGGGTGGTTGAAGCAAGATGGGTGAAAGGTGAAATAAAGTATGCCTGCCTGGGTCGGTGAAACTGTATGGGTGATAGGAATCGTTCGGGGAGTTTGATTGGTCAAACTCAAAGGCAAGCAAGGAGGACGCATAGGTGGTAAATGACAAAAATGTATGTTGGTGAAAGGGTTGTTGAGAATAATATATAATAGCCATGTTTGGATGGATGGATGCCTGGATGGTATTCAATCATAGGTGAAGACTGGAAGAAGACAATGTAAAAGAAAATTAAACTGTGCCAGAGTAGCAAAGACAAGGGTGAAGAATAAAAATAATGCTAGAAGAACAATGCAATGATAAATGGAAAAATCCCTGGGAAGAAGAATAAATAAGGAATGTTTTTTTTTCAAGGTTTTTGATTCAAAGATTTGAGGTTGTATTTCAGACTACTCCCTTGACTCACAGTAGTTTGCAAGCACAACTTATATATTATGTATCTATGTAGTGTACCCACCCATCATCAATCACATCCCTCCAACTCCAAGGCCCACTCCCTCCCTACCCATGTCATTTCAACAGTGTCAGCCATGGGTGGCCTATCAGCTGCATGGTTACAATAGTAGTACCTCAGGTCACATGACGTGACGTTGTGCCGTAAATCATCATTCATATTAGTAATTAATCATATCACCTGCCTTGTTGTAGTAGTCAGAGTGAAAGTGAAATTGAGCATTTGCCATTGATTTAACAGAGTATGGCCACATAATATTAGAAAAAGAGATAATTGTGTAGTACAGCTGCCCCACCTGCAGACACTAGTAAAGTAACGCGAGTCTACAACACAAGTATGTCTGTCTAGGTCGCAAGCTGAGCTGGCATGCCTGCAAGATTAATTTAGCTAAACAAGATAGAGAAGAAAAATACTTGTCTACTCCATAGTGCCTAATGCCTGAAACTCAATCACATCCAAATCTTAGGGGCAGAGGAATCGAGGATACCACAAATGTTATATACTGTTAGTGCTAGTGTGCCACTATAATTTTATTTGTCTAATTTTATGTGTTACTCTTTTGCTAAGAGTATTGGTTACAATTGTCTTGTTTTTTCTTGATATAGCTACTCTCTCCCAGCCCACCAGGCAGGAGATAGCTGCCAAGACCCGTCAACTTAATCTGGAGGCCATCAGTGATTAATATCAGCAGCTGGTGGCTCTGGCGGAGGATGAGGCAGCAGCTGCAGCCTCAAATTCCCCGGGCCTCAGCCAGGCCCCCTCAGTGCCTCTGGTGGTACGGCGCCAGGTCTGGCAGCTGCCCGCCCCAAGTCAACCACTGCTGCCCACCCCTGTTCATGTAAAAACTTTCATCGCCACTTGCTCCTCCTAGAGGCCAGGATGGAGGAGCGCTTCGACCATCTTGAGTGCAAGATGCAGCACCTAGCCCGCCGCTGGATCATCACAGACTTCTCTTGCCCCTTTTTTAATCTTTTTTTTGGTGGGCGGGGCTTGTTTAGGAGACGTGGAAATGTGAGAGTTGGGGAAAACGTGGGTGTTTTCTTTAATGGACATTAGAATTTTTTTATGGACAACTGGACTTAAGTTTTTACTGGACATTGGTTGGGGTTAGGGAGAGGGGTGGGTCAGGTGTTGTGGGTTTCTTTCATTCTAGTTTATTTGTTAGTGCAATAAATGTACAGTTTTACAAATGATGTAAATCATTTTAGGGGGGTTACTCTTTTACTTCGCACTGTTTCCTTTGCTGCAGAGGTGCAGCCTTTTAAAAAAATCTTCCTATAGTGTAACACACCAACAGATAGATGCGGTACCCCCTCACTTGTCCTACTACTGTCAGTCTCTCTTCCTAGTCTATGCAGTCTGCAACTAAAACCCCTATGGACTCGAAAGGGTGTGGGTGTGTGAATTAATTAATTTCCATAGTATATACATTATTGCATCCGCTAAACTTCTTCTCTTACCTGTGATTGATGATTAGGCGAAGCGATGGCTGCATGGTGATGGTTTGGTTTCCCAAGGTGCCATGGTGGTGGTAGTAATAGACAGTAGCAGTTGCAAAAAATGCAAATGAGACAGTCATCTGAGGGAGACTAGAGAACGACTAGTAGAAGTACAGTACACAAGAAGAAGACTGCCAAATGAGAAACCATGATAAGCAATGCTAAAGTAAAAAAAAAAAACAGAATGGTGGGCTAGCCTAGTACAAGTTACAAACTGAAGTCGACTCGAGCTATGAACCTTTAAAGCGGACGAGCGTAACCTTTAGTGCTGGAAGGATGATGATGCTGGCAATTATGAGGGATTATGTTTCTCTGAATTTTTTTTTAATATCGAATACTGTCTGTGCATGGGTGGGCAATCTAATTTATATATATATTGCCAGTGTGGGCTATAGTTATACTTAGAGCAGAACTTAAGATCCTCACCCTGCCTGCCATTGAGTTGGTGTTGCTTTCACGACATCCGCCCCACCAAATGTGTGATCAATTAATGGTTTAAATTTAATTGAGTCACGCCAATAAATCACACAGCTTGGGGGAAGAGGGTTAGGGGTTCGATGAATGGGTAAGAAGGGGGATTTGAGGGAAAGGTTTGACAAAGACAAACACTGCTACACAAGGACAACACATTCATCTTGGCGGCCGACCATCATAAACCTGTTATGGGAGGAAAAGGAAATGCATGCATGATGATGAGTACTAACTAGACTAGTACAAGTACATTAATTTTCCGTCTGCCCCCAGAGAGACCCAAGTTGCATTTATGTTCTTGTAGCGGGGTTTTAAAGATAGGAAATAAAATTAAAATATCTATAGGAGTCAAGAAAACAAACATAAACAACACACAAAATTTGTAGTGATTATACTGTATGTATTGCCAAATTGGGGGTTGCATCTCTACACTGCATTTCTCTTGGACTGTCCGTTAATCTTGGGTGCCTGGCGGATGCAGTTCGGTAAGGTAAGTGTGAGTTGTTTTTCCAGTATGACGCAGGGTAAGGGCCTGTACACAGCAACATAGCATGCCATTTTCCCAATTACGTAAAAAATCAATGCACCGCTATCAGTCGGTCACACCACACTCACCACCACCACCACTACACAGACATGTGTAGGTCTGGTGTTGTTGTTGTTTACTTTTAGGCCACTTCAAAGTCAAGTCATCATCATCCAAATCGGTTGGTTTTGACAGTGAATTTGAGAACTTCCATCTCCTTCTTGTGGCAGTTCTCGAAGTAGTCACGCTCATGCTCACGCCCTGAGTCATTCCATCATCTTTGATCCTCCCGAGTCTGACTACAACTCTGAGTATGGTGTCCAACTCCATACCAACAGTGTCCCGAGTGAGTCCCGACTCAATGTAATGGATCGGCCTGTAGTAGTACAATTTTGTTATTGAACAACAAGAAGGGAAAGATTGACTTGACGGACCTACTGTAGAGTAGACTAGAGTAGACTAGAATTGTGTTTGCAAGCTTTGCGTTAACTAAGTGACTGGTCAGGTCTGAGTCTTTGAGGAGTATAAGTGAGCATAAAACAACAAAAAAAGCAGTGTGGACAGTGAGGAGTGGACCCAGTGAAGGAATCTCGCTATAGGATCTTTCAAAGGGGAAGGAAAAAAAATAATCTTCAGAGGAAAATTATTGCTCAGCATTGTGAATCTCAATCATCCTCATCACTAAAACATTAAGCGTAACAAACAATCATCCAGTCTCACACTGCCTGCTGCCAGTGCCACCACATGAATCATCTTTCTTCTTCTCAAGTCTCAACTCAAGTTGACAGACACATGATTGATGATGATGACATATCATCATTCACAAGTTGACATCACAACAAACAACAATCACTCAGCGTGCAATGCATGCCATCATTTACCTGTTTTTCCGGTGTGCTCACCGTGATCGATTGGTGGCACATTGCAGAATGCATCTCATGCATTGCTTCACTGTAAATCGAATTATTAATAATCTTACATGTGGGGCAGTCCCTCTAGGCTAGGAGGAAAGGATAGATAGATAGTCAGGGCCCAAGGTTGGAGGCAGTGGCAGGCACACATTTGTTTGTATTCTCCATCAAATGTCTGGCTTGAGGAAAATGGCTTTAGGGCGAGTCAGGACTTCTTCACTCCACACAGTTGCAACTCCAATCGGCAATATGAAATGTGTCTAAGAGTAAGACAGTGGGGATGGATTGGTCAACGAGACACACACAAATAATAAAGTAAATAATGTTCCTTCGCTAATTCTTTTTTTTGAGTTTTTTTTTTGGACGTCAAAGAAAGAAAGAAAGTAACTAGAAACTACAGCCTAGTTGTCAGGGAAGTAGAGCTCGTCCTCAAACTCTGGTGGTTTGCCCAGAAGTAGGTCGCCTAATACACTACTTCTATGACCTGTGTTGTCGTCATCATTTTACTGCTGTGATACTTCAGGTATGGTGTAATCAGTACGGGTGGGCGGAATTTGCGTAGTCGCGCTACGCAAAGCTCCGCAAAACGGTAAAAAATCTCCGCGAGCACGCAAAAGTTCCGCGAACACGCGGAATTGCTTGTTCCGCCCGTTCGCGATGCTTTTTTCCTGTTCCCGAACGCTGTTTGCGCGCTCGGGGAGAAATATCTCGCAAACACGCATTTTGAATGTGCAAACAAGCAAAAAATTCCGCGAAGCAGAGGATCGCGGAATTTTTGGTAATTCCGCGATCTCCGCGGAACGCGAAATTACCCAAATTCCGCAAATTCCGCGAGCGGAACGGAATTTACCGCCCAGGCCTAGTAATCAGGTGGTATAAAGTGCTGATTCATTTTGATCATGGTTAACCTCTCCTCGTTTTGGGGCGAGAGACTGGTCCTTCTCACTGTCAGAATTGCATCAGCAACCCTAAAAACACGCTCAGCAGAGACACTTGCTACGGGGAAAGCCAGATAGTTTATCACCAGCATGCTGAGCGCTGTCCATTGGTGCCTTTTCCCATACCAATACAACAATGGGTTTTGATCAAAGTTGACCTCTGTTAGGCCTAGACCATCCGCTCATCGGTCATGGGTGCTCCGCTTTGCTCAGCCTCTTTTGCCTTTGCCTAAGCACTGGACTTAAGCCCTGCCTGTAGAAACCATTCCTGTGCCGATTTTGGGGCTGATGCTCCTGTTCTTGTTGTTGTTGATGTTATTCTTTTTTTTTTTTTTATAACTCTTTTTTATTGAAATCAGGGTATGACATTCAAGAAAGGCAGCATACACAAGTAATAGCAACATGATTATGATACAGGGGAGACGCAGAGCACAGTAATTGCAAGTCAGCAATAGAATGATCACTGTTCTAACATGGTCAGACCCCGTGTGACAGCATCTTCTCTCGTCGGTGGGGGCACACATAGCCCTCCCCTATAGTTATTCCATTTCTCCCAGATCTGCGTCCACTTCGTGGGGCACCCCCTAGCTTCATATATGGTCTTTTCTGTGACCATGCACCAGTCCATATCTTTACCCCAGTCGACTAAACGTGACGGGTCTCGAGCCTTCCACAGTCTCACAATGTTCCGCTTCGCCACCATCAATCCCAAAGTTACCCAGATTCGCTCCTTGGAGTTCAGGTCCGTCGGGCCCCAGGCATTTAAGATGGCCAGCTTAATAATGCAATCAATCTTCTGCCCCAACACCCCTTCCATGCGTCCCACTACTGCCGCCCAGTACCTTTGGATAACCGTGCACTCCCAGAGAGTGTGGATAAAGGTGCCCTCTTGCTTGCATTGCCTGGAGCAGGCACCCTCTGTGCAATAGCCCATTCAAACCAATAAAGAGCCAGACAAGTAGGATCTATGCAGGAGTTTTAGCTGTATTAGTCGGAGCTTGGAGGAAATGGCCACCTCCCGAGGAGAGGCCGTTGCTGCCAGCCACTCTTCGTCGTGCAGTCCCGCTACGTCATGGTCCCAGCTTGCCCTCAGCTGGACTAACGGATCAGCCGTATTGTTAATCAGTTTTTTGTAAATAAGTGATATGGCCTTCTCCAGCAGGTCCCTATCTAGAACTCTATCCTCGAGAGGGGAGGACTCAGGGATTGACTCTCCTCTGGGTAGTACGGCGAGCAGAGCATGTCTAATTTGCAAGTACCTAAAGTATTCAGTTCGCGCCAGTTCATATTCCGTCTGTAGCTGGGTGAAGGGAATTATATCACCTGACTTCCACGTGTCTCCCACCGTCGATATGCCTATAAGGTCCCAACGATCAAAGCCCTTCGAGTGGATCAGCCTGCCCAACTGCTTGCTGTGCCAGAGTGATGTGGCCTGTGTGATCTTACCTTCCCACCCCAGACTTTTCGTGGCTGCCTTCCACACCTGTACCGCGTGCCCGGTGGGTCCAGTCAAAGCTGGCTTAACCAAACGCGAATATAATGCCCCTTCAAAGCTCCCACCCGGTAGAAGCCACCTGTCGATCTGGAAGGCAGGGTCACCCTGCGGTCTATATGTGCACTGGTTAATTGCTGCGAGGTGGGACGCCCAGTAATATTTTTTAATGTCCGGTAGGCCAATTCCCCCATCGAACCACCCGAGTGTGAGCTTGCGAGTGGCAATGCGGGGGGTTTACCATCCCAAAGCAGGTCCCGTAGAATGCAGTCAAGTTCCTTGAAGTACGAGGAATCGACGTGGTGCGGAGTATTTTGCAGAGCGTACAAGAATCTAGGGAGGGACATCATCTTGAATAGGGCCGCACGCCCCAATAGGGACAGAGGGAGCGATTTCCAGTGCCGGACATCGCTTTTGAGACGTAGCAGGGGCGGCTGGAGGTTCCGCTCGTAAAACTGGGACGGGTCTCTAGAGACCCAGATCCCCAGGTACTTAAAGCCGTCTGTCGCTTCCATTAACTGGAATCCCCGGGGAAGCGGAGGCATCGCCCCATATAGGACATAGAGCACTGACTTGGTCCAATTTATTTTGTAGCCAGAGAATTTGCCAAACACCCAGAATATGTTCAAGACCCTGTTTAGGGAGGTCGCCGGAGATGCCAGGTAGAGTAAGATATCATCCGCGTATAGCGGGATGCGGTCCTCCCAGCCTGAGGTCCACTTGATGCCCCTGATGAGGGGGTCTCTACGGACCCTCATCGCCAGTGGCTTGAGGGTCAGGGCAAAAAGGAGCGGGGACAAGGGACAGCCCTGCCTGGTGCCTCTGCTGAGGGCGAAGGTGCAAGACTTTCTGTTATTGACTACTATTTGGGCCAGTGGCTGCTGATAGAGGAGCCGAACCCAACCAATATATTCCTGGCCCAGACCTAGTTTCTGAAGCACTGCGAACATGTAGGGCCACTCAATGGTGTCAAACGCCGCGGCTGCATCGAGGGACACCACCACTGCATCGTCTCTAATCGTCGTGGCTCGGCATAACACACCATGGAGTCTGCGCAGATTGAGGAAGGTGTTCCTGGCAGGCATAAATCCCAACTGGTCCGGGTGAACTAAGCGTGTAATGACCCTAAGTAATCGAGAGGGAAGGACCTTCACCAAGACTTTGGCTTCGCCATTCAGCAGTGATATCGGTCTATAGGAGGAGCACCTGTTGCTCAGTTTGCCCTCCTTGTGGATAACCAAGAACGTTGCAAGTCTCTGGTCGGAGGGTAGTATTCCCACTGCCTTACTTTCTAGAAACATTTTAGTAAGATAAGGAGCAATCTTGCCTGAGGTGAGTTTAAACAATTCTATAGGCAAGCCATTAGGGCCCGTTGCTTTACCACCACGCAGGTCATGGATAGCCTTATCGACCTCCGTGCAAGTGATTTCCTGGTCAAGATCAGAGCGTTCGTCTTCGGTGAGCACCGGGAGCGCAATATCTTTCAGGAAGGAGGATGCCTCCTCCTCCGTGAGTGGTGATTGGGACGTATAAACGGCCTGGTAGTACTGGCCAAAGGCATCTGCTATATCTTGTGGGGCAGTAAGACGGATCCCGGAGTCCATCTCTATCTCAATCACCACGCGGTGGGCTTGGTCTCTATGGTCGAGCCAGGCCAGCAATTTGTCAGCCTTGTCTCCGACCTCGTAAATTCTGCTGAGTGTGGCTCTGTGCTGTGACCTGGCCGCATCGGAGGCCAAGTCTGTGTATTCCTTAATTTTGATATGCAGATCCTGCTGTACCTCATCTGAGTGTTGCACCCGCAGTGCCCCCTCTAACTGTAATATTTCACCCTCCAGGCGGGTCATGCCTGCACGCTTCTCTTTCCGCAGGCCAGCGATTTGAGCCAGGGCCAGCCCCCGAATTACGGCCTTATAGGCCTCCCACAGCATCACAGCCAATTCTTCTGATCCCTCGTTCTCTTGAAAGAAAAGATAAGAGTCACCCATGATCCTGTCACTGATCTGGGGAACCTTGAGATACCAAGGGTTAATCGGGGCCGTCCGGCCTACAACGGGCTCTCCCACCTCCAATCTACACAGAATTGGCGAATGATCGGAAATTCCCCTGGCTAAGTGCTGTATTTCTTTAATACTGTCAATCTGATGCGCTAACATCAGGACATAGTCAATCCGGGACATGCTCCGGTGTGCTCCTGAATAGAATGTATCCTGCTGCTCAACAGGATGTAATCTCCTCCCCACATCTACCAGGCCCAATGCCCCCAGAAAACTGTGGATCTGCATCCGGAAAGGGGGCAGGACCCTCTGGGGCCAGCGATCAAGGGAATCAGAAACAATGGAATTAAAATCGCCGCCAATCAATACTCTGCCCTCCGGCAATTCTAAAAGGAGACTCCCGAGGTCTGCAAAGGCCTGGGCGTGCAAGCCTGGTGGCACGTAGGCAGAAGTTAGGTTAATTTTACTCCCCTCCCAGGTCCCAGAAGTAGCAAAGAATCTCCCCAATCTGTCGTCCGGATATGGTCGATTGTCATGGGGAACAATTTTCGCATCAATATACCCACTCCCCGGGAACCGGACCCAAATGCTGAATGCGCCACCAGCTTAAATCCCCATCTCGATATGGCCTTACAAGCCTTACCAAGCAAATGTGTTTCCTGTAACAGAATTACGTCAGGGGAATGCCGCTTTAAAAATTGGAGCACTATGCCCCACTTGATCTTGTCCCCCAGTCCGTTCACATTCCAGGACAGCAGTTTGAGCCCTTGTTTAAATGCGGTGCCCATCATTACCCAGGGTGTGGTTGTGCGATCGTGAGGGAAACGCCCCATAGGTGCCATTGGTATACACTGTGCCGGTTGACCGACCCCTCCCGATGTACCTTGATGCCACAGTAGTAAGCATGTGAGTTGCCATATCACGAGTGGTGTCTTGTGTGTCATCCCTGTCTGGAACAAACCAAAACTGAATGAAATTTCCCCTCCCACCCCTCCCGGCACAAGGAAAAAAACTCGTAGTAGCACTCAGGTTGTGTTTCATAACGGAGAGATTTAGTGCACAGGACCCCACCCCCAAACATACAAAACTCGACCCCCCTCCCTGCCGCCCTGCATGGCGGAATCTGAACCTCCCGCCACCCCAAACTTGCAGAGTGCCTATCGCCCAACCCTTAAACTGGAAGGTGCGTGCGGCCAACCGAGCACCCACTCCAGACAATAAAGGCAAACAGTGAATCTATGAAACCAACAAAATACCCATAGTCACTTCAATATGGAAACAGATTGGCAGTCTCTCATCAATGAAGCAGTCCCTGGATCGCGGCCTGGCAGCGGGTTCATCAACTGGAAGGACCCGGCCCCTGCCCAATCCAATAGTCAAGCGATTAGGGGCCATCACAGACACAAAATAACTTACAGACCAGTTATCAGTCGCCTCCTGTTGCTGCGTCATGTCCGGCCGACGGGGAGCTGCTATCTGAATCCCCCTGGGCCTTTTCTTTACCGTTCCTCTGGGTGCAATACTTTTCTGCCCCGCCGGGCGCCAGCCGTTCAGCCAGTCCCATGCTTCTTCGGGGGTGGCAAAGAACCAGGCCTTCCCCTCCGACTCCACCCTCAACTTGGCCGGGAAGAGCATTGCATATTTGACATTTTTATCTTGAAGCACCCTTTTAACATCTAGAAAACTGCGCCGCTGCCATTGCACCCTAAGGGTGAAATCTGGGAAAAAAGTCACTTTACTGTTTTGAAAGTCGAGTGGGCCCGCTACCCGGGCTGACTGCAGGATAATGTCTCTATCCCTATAGTTGAAGATCCTGGCAACTATAGGTCTCGGGGGGGCTCCAGGTTTCGGCCTGCCCCCGGGCACCCTGTGTGCCCTTTCGACGGAAAAGAAGTTGGATAGCCTCGTTGGTTTTAGGTAAGTAGTGACTAGGTCTTCAACAAGCAAGTCCGCAGATGACTCCTGTGGTCTTTCCGGGACTCCCAGTATACGGACATTATTGCGCTTGGATTGCACCTCATACTCGTCCAGTTGCGCCTCCAGTCTCACAGTCAGGGTATGGAGATCGTCCACCCTCCGCTGTAGGGCGGAAGCATCAGTGACCAGCGAACACGCTGTCGATTCTACTTCCTTCAGTCTGGTGTTCATGGAACGCATGTCTGCTCTGATGAGGGAGACCTCTGAAGAGACGGAGTCAATCCTTGACTCCAGCAACGTCCGGACTGTAGTTATAGCTGTAAGGATGTCTTGCAGTGTTGGTTCTTTTGCCCCCGCCTCTGTCTGCTGCTTCTCCGACCGGGCATCACCCCCCATTTGGGCTGGACCGGGGCCTTTGTCCCATGCGTATTTTTCCAGTTTGGCCTGCACTGCGGCCTTAGAATTACGTCCTCCGGCCATGACCAGGCTTCACTAGGCTAGGTGCGAGTGGCGGGAAAGGGCAGACAGGCAGGTCTTTATTGACGCGCAGTACAGCACTGCTGGATGAAGCCCTCACTGCAGGGCTGTGTATAGGACGGATGGGTCGTTCACTAGGGGGCCGTGACAAAGTCAGAGGACCAGTAACTGAAAGTGCGTAGGGACAAGGCTCTTAGCGGAGTGCAGGCTGTCCCTCAGGCACCGGCGCGCTTTCCGGCCACGGAAATGCGGTAACACGGTGGCGCTGCCCACCCCTCACTGCCACTCAACAAACCAGCGGGTCGACCCGCTCCTTCTGCCCCAACTGGATGATGGTAAATGCAGGTGGTGTTGTGGACCGTTTGGACGTGGCGAGGACCTTAGGCCGGAGAGACTCGGCATTTCAGATGCCCCTACAGCGCTCCTGCAACCAGACCACTGCGGTAGGAAAGGATCATTAAAACACAGCTGAGCTCGGCTCTGCGTTGTGTGTTGGGCTGCAGGGCAAAGTCAGTATTCCCGAAGCCGCCTCCCTCCCCACTCCGGGAGGGCCTCCGATACAGCCGTAAATGATGCACCATTACCGCTGCGGGAGTTAGGTATCAATGGGGTAACCCGCAAATCCACTGGACTCGGGTGCAAATTGGTACAAAAAGAAATGTCCCAGTGGAAGATAAATCAACACAATTAGTATACACAAATGGTCTATGGTGCTAGAAACTTTTGACAACACCACCTTTGAATTACACCATTAAATGGTTATGATTTAATCTCATCACCAATTTGAATAATCAATTCATATACAAAATACAATACATGTGAATCTTAAAGGTTTAAAATGGTGCAACCTAAGAGAAAAGAGGGAAGGGTTGTGAACAGTGCGTGATGTGAATAAGGAAAGGTAGTGTACATGTGAACATCAAAATTCAATATTTACAACCTATCCAGCCAAGTAACTGGCTTGTACATATATGACAAATCAAAACATCAAAGGGATGCAGGTAAACAATCTCTGTCATCCATGTTTGAAAGAAAGGAATGGTCAACGTTTCAACCCCTATGCGTGGCAGAGAGCTTTGTTCCTTGCGTGCAGGGTCTTCATCAGGACTGGGGTTGGCTCGAGGTTGCTGTCAGATCGGTTTCTCACCAGCAACCTCGAGCCATTGGTTACTCATCAACCCTGGCGCATGCTTACCCAAATCAACACCTGCTAGTCATATGAGAGCCTGTGCGGCCTTTCTCCTTCACTTCAGCCTGAATCCTTCTCGCTGCTTTTGGTGCTTCCACGTCATTGTGCCCCAGTCCCAGAGACCACTGCCTGCCCTTAAAAAAATGAAACTGAAAAGTTTCATTTTTCTTTTTTAAATGCATCCCGTTTTCCTTTAAGGAAAACGGGCTGCATTTAAAAAAAAAAAAAAACTGCTTTTTCAAAAAAGCAGTCACAGACATGGTGGTCTGCTGACCCCAGCAGGCCACCATCCCTGTGAATGCTAGCCATTCCTAAAGGGGTTGCAAATCGTGCCTGCCTCATTAATATTAATGAGGCATGCAATTTGCGATCCCATTAGGAATCGCAAACAGAGACACTGTTGTGCATTCCAATTAGCGAGTCGCAAATTGCGAGTCGCAAATGTGACCCAATTTGCAACTCGCTAAATGGTGGGTCGTACATCTGGCCCAAAGTCTTTCAAAATGTTTGCATCAGTATGGGATTTCACCATGGCGAACATGGCTACTGTAGCATGCTTCCGAGCACCATTAAAAATGTCAGCAGTGTCAAGACCTTCAGATATCTTTTCTCTAATCCCCAAAAAAGAGATCCAGTGTGCAGTTATGCACATGTAATCAGTGGCTTGGCAACTGGTCCACATGTCTGTCGTCAGGTGGATAGTGTGAACAGCACTCTTCTGCAAAGCATGTCCAAGCAATTCCAGCACGTCGTGATGTAGTGCTGGAACAGCAACTCTGGCGAAATAGGACTGGCTGGGAACCTTCCATTTCGGGCAGATGGCTGCCACAAATTCTAGAAAACCCACCCCTTCCACAAAAAAAGAGAGGAGGTCCAGCGCTAATATTTTAGCCATCTTCAAGTTGTACAAACGTGCCATTGGGTGGTTGCGTTCGTACTACCCCTCTGGCCTAAATATGCTGAGAATGGTAGCCTGGATTTTTTTCTTGTCTGGTGCCACTGATGCAGGTGACTTCTTGAGACCAGATATTATTAGGCTCAAT
The DNA here is from genome assembly GCA_963921515.1 of Calotriton arnoldi. NCBI lineage: Eukaryota > Metazoa > Chordata > Amphibia > Caudata > Salamandridae > Calotriton > Calotriton arnoldi. The sequence goes on from CAWUFW010003036.1 coordinate 1,931,120, forward strand.
TCACGTTTTTTCGTTGCAGTAATCTCTTGCCTTGGACCCCTTGGTATCTCGGCCTGACTCTTGTGCCATTGCGATGTTGCTGATGATGATGTCAATCAATCAATCACAGAATTTGTAAAGCGCACTACTTACCCGCGAGGGTCTCAAGGCGCTAGGGAAAAAAAAGGGGGGGGTGCTGCTACTGGTCGAACAACTAGGTCTTGAGTAGCCTCCTGAAGGTCAGCAGGTCTTGGGTCTGTCGTAGGCTTAGTGGAAGGGTGTTCCAGGTCTTGGCGGCGAGGTGGGAGAAGGATCTGCCACCGGTGGTAGTTCTTCGAATGCGAGGGACGGTGGCGAGGGAGAGGTCGGCGGAGCGGAGTTGGCGGTTGGGGACGTAGAAGAGGAGGCGTCTGTTGAGGTAGGCTGGGCCAGTCTTGTGGAGTGCCTTGTGTGCGTGGATGAGGAGTTTGAAGGAGATTCTCCTGTCGACGGGGAGCCAGTGCAGGTTCCTCAGGTGGGGGTGATGTGGCTGTGGCGTGGTACATCGAGGATCAGGCGTGCGGAGGTGTTTTGTATGCGTTGCAGTCGCTTGATGAGCTTGGCCGGGGCTCCCGCGTAGAGGGCGTTCCCATAGTCAAGTCTGCTACTGACGAGGGCCTGGGTGACTGTTCTTCTTGTGTCTGTCGGGATCCACCTGTAGATCTTGCGAAGCATGCGGAGGGTGTTGAAGCAGGAGGATGAGACTGCGTTGACTTGCTTGGCCATGGAGAGCGTTGAGTCGAGGATGACTCCCAGGTTGCGTGCGTGGTCGGTGGGTGTCGGGGCTGCTCCCAGCGTTGTTGGCCACCAGGAGTCGTCCCAGGCTGAGGGTTGGAGCTGAGGATGAGGACCTCTGTCTTCTCCGTGTTCAGTTTTAGTCGGCTGATCTTCATCCAATCGGCGACGGCCTTCATTCCTTCATGGAGGTTGGATTTGGCGGCGAGGGGTCCTTGGTGAGGGAGAGGATCAGTTGAGTGTCGTCGGCGTAGGAGATTATGTTGAGGTCGTGCTGTCTGGCGATGCATGCGAGTGGGGCCATGTAGATGTTGAACAGTGTTGGGCTGAGGGACGATCCCTGGGGTACGCCGCAGATGATCTCGGAGGCTTCGGATCGGAATGGTGGGAGGCGGACTCTCTGGGTTCTGCCGGCGAGGAAGGAGGTGGCCCATTCCAGGGCCTTGTCTCGGATCCCTGCGTCGTGGAGGCGTGCGCGTAGAGTGCGGTGGCAGACAGTGTTGAAGGCGGCGGAGAGGTCCAGCAGGATGAGGGCTGCGGTCTCACCGTTGTCCAGCAGGATCCTGATGTCGTCGGTGGCGGCGATGAGGGCAGTCTCAGTGCTGTGGTTGCTGCGGAACCCCGATTGGGATGGGTCCAGGATGCTGTTTTCTTCGAGGTATCGGGTTAGCTGTTTGTTGACGATCTTCTCGATGACCTTGGCTGGGAACGGAAGCAGGGAGATGGGCCGGAAGTTCTTGAGGTCTCTCGGGTCCGCCTTGGGTTTTTTGAGTAGGGCATTGATCTCTGCGTGTTTCCAGCTCTCTGGGAAGGTCGCGGTCTCGAAGGAGAGATTGATGACGTTGCACAGGTGGGGTGCGATGGAGCTGCTGGCTTTGTTGAGGATGTGGTGCGGGAAAGGGTCTGACGGGGAGCCGGAGTGTATTGTGCTCATGGTCTTGATGGTGTCCTCGATGTTCACGCTGGCCCAGGCTGGCAGGGGGTCGTGGTCGATGGTGTGCGGCGGGTCTGGTGCATCGATCTTAGTTGGGGCTGTCTGGGTGTTGAAGCTGTCGTGGATGTCGGCGATCTTGCAGTGGAAGAAGGTGGCGAGGGAATCGCACAGGGGTTGCGACGGCGGGATGTCGTTGGTGTTGGAGCTGGGGTTGGAGAGTTCCTTCACGATGTTGAAAAGCTCCTTGCTGTTGTGTGCGTTGTTGTCGAGGCGGTCTTTGAAGGAGATTCTCTTGGCGGACTTGATGAGGTGGTGGTGGTTACGGATGGCGTCTTTGTGGGCTGCGTGGCTGTCCGGTGTCTTATCACTGTGCCATTTCTTCTCTAGTTTCCGGCAGGTACGTTTGGAAGCTAGGAGTTCCGAGGTGAACCAGCTGGCTCTTTTGGTGGTGTCACTGTAGGTGAGTTTTTCCAGCGGGGCGAGGGTGTTGGCACAGTCGTCCATCCATCGTCTGAGGTTGCAGGCAGCGTCGTCGGTGTTGGATGGGTCGGAGGGAGGGCTGAGAGCGAGGGTTGCCCGAAGTTGGTCTTCGGTGACTTTGCTCCAGCAGCGGCGTGGGATCTGTTGGGTGCGGTGGTGTGTGGTGGGTTTCTGGAAGGTGAAATGGATGCAGCGGTGGTCGGTCCAGAGGAGTTCCGTGGTGTGGCTGAAGGAGACATGGGAGCTTGAGGAGAAGATGGGGTCAAGCGTGTGGCCAGCGGAATGGGTCGGTGTTGTGACGAGCTGGCTCAGCCCGAGGTTGGCGAGGTTGTCGATCAGGGTGGTGGAGTTGCTGTCGTTGTTGTTCTCCAGGTGAAAGATCAGGTCTCCGAGGAGGATGTAGTCGGTAGAGGTCAGGGCGTGCGTGCTGATGAAGTCGGCGATGGAGTCGCTGAACTGGGGTCGGGGCCCAGGGGGTCTGTAGACAAGGGTGCCTCTAAGGGTGGTGTTGGGGTCCGTGTGGATCTGGAAGTGCATGTGTTCGGCGGTGCTGAGAGTGTCGTCGGTGCTGGTCGAGACCCTGATGGTGTTCTTGTGGACGATGGCGATTCCTCCTCCTCCTACTGCGTTGACGCAGTCTCTGCGGGTGATCTTATAGCCGTCTGGGATGGCTATGGCGATGTCGGGGCGGAGGAGTCGTTCATCCAGGTCTCTGTCAGGAAGGTGACGTCTGGTGATTATGTGTCGAGCAGGTCCCAGAGCTCGACGGCGTGTTTGCGTGCGGAGCGGGTGTTCAGTAGGATGCACCGGAGGTGGTTGAGATCCTTCTTGGCGGGCGCCTCGGTGGCTCTGAGGCTGGTGTGGCTGCAGTTCCGGCAGGTGAAGGGACCATGGGTGCATTTCGGGGCGGCCTTGAAGCAGTTGTGCGTCCGTCCGGGGTTGAGAGCGTGGAGTGTGGTGGCATCGTATCGCCGTCGGTCCTCGAGGCTGGGGCGGGGGGCGCGCGGCCCAGGGGTTCTGGCGCTGGGCGCGGTCCAGACGGGCTTGCCTTAGGCGCGCCTTCGGCACGCCAGCGGCGCGGCCGCGCCGCGGCCGCCATATATGGGGAGGTGGGTGGGAGGAGCAGCTGGGAGGCGGGAGGCAGGGGCAGCGAATGGGCAGTCAGGGGTGCGGGGCCACAGGGGACGCAGCGGCGGGAATGGAGAGAGGCAGCAAGGGGCACAGAAGGCAAAATGGACACAAGGGAGGTGGGGGCAGCGAGGGAACAGAGGAAAAAACGGGCACAGTACAGTGGGGGCAGCGAGGGGCACAGAAGGCAAAATGGACACAAGGGAGGTGGGGGCAGCGAGGGAACAGAGGTAAAAATGGGCACAGTACAGTGGGGGCAGCGAGGGGCACAGAAGGCAAAATGGACACAAGGGAGGTGGGGGCAGCGAGGGAACAGAGGAAAAAAACGGGCACAGTACAGTGGGGGCTGCGAGGGAAACAGAAGGCAAAATGGACACAAGGGAGGTGGGGGCAGCGAGGGAACAGAGGAAAAACGGGCACAGTACAGTGGGGGCAGCGAGGGGCACAGAAGGCAAAATGGACACAAGGGAGGTGGGGGCAGCGAGGGAACAGAGGAAAAACGGGCACAGTACAGTGGGGGCAGCGAGGAAACAGAAGGCAAAATGGACACAAGGGAGGCGGGGGCAGCGAGGGAACAGAGGAAAAACGGGCACAGTACAGTGGGGGCAGCGAGGGAGACAGAAGGCAAAATGGACACAAGGGAGGTGGGGGCAGCGAGGGAACAGAGGAAAAACGGGCACAGTACAGTGGGGGCAGCGAGGGGCACAGAAGGCAAAATGGACACAAGGGAGGTGGGGGCAGCGAAGGAACAGAGGAAAAAACGGGCACAGTACAGTGGGGGCAGCGAGGGGCACAGAAGGCAAAATGGACACAAGGGAGGTGGGGGCAGCGAGGGAACAGAGGAAAAAACGGGCACAGTACAGTGGGGGCAGCGAGGAGACAGAAGGCAAAAGGGACACAAGGGAGGTGGGGGCAGCGAGGGAAACAGAGGAAAAAACGGGCACAGTACAGTGGGGGCAGCGAGGGAAACAGAAGGCAAAATGGACACAAGGGAGGTGGGGGCAGTGAGGGAAACAGAAGGAAAACGGGCACCGAGGCCACAAGCAGAGGGGCGAGCTTACCAGCAGCAGCAGCGGGCGGACAGCACAGGCGGAGCTGTGTGGTGGGGGAGCGACCTACCTGGCAAGGTCAAGGGTCGCTCCACCATGGGCGGTACCACTGCACTGCTGGAGACAGGGCTGCTTTGTGTACTGGAGAAAATGTCACCTTCCACTGTGATCGGATCTTCATCCCTTCCACCAAAAAAAGTTGCAGTTTCTTGGCCGCTAATGTGCGCCTCCCACTGGATCAAGTGGTGTTTTCTCAGATGGGTTGTTGGGCATCCGGTACCATAGTTTGTATCAAGCTTACCCCGACTATCACCTACTCCACAAATGGAGCATATAGTAATGTTAACCTCCTTCCTACTAACCGAAAAGAAGTCCCAAACTGGCGAGGTCGACTTTCTCACACTGCTGGTGCCACTTGCAATGTCGGATGAACTGGCGTGACGCTTGACTCTCTGCAGTACCTACTTCTACTGAGGTGGTTGTGGTGGATGTAGGTCGCTGCCGGGACTTTCTAAATATGGCAGCTGGAGGTGGTGTTGGTGGTATCTGTGTTGGTGATATCCGTGCCACATCCCTCACAACAATTTGGGATGGGGTAATGTCTGTCTCCACTGGGGTGGGGCTAATGTCAATGATGACTGGCTCGTCATCATCCTCCTCTTCTACATCTACTTCCAAAACTCTAAGGCTTTCTGGAATCTTCCTTTTCCCTAGCCTTGTTTCGTGGCATGTCTCACTCTCAGACTGAGGTGGGATCCACGTGGCGTCTAGATAATCAGAAGGGGGCTTGCAGAAGAAGTTGATGGACTAACCCTCCTTTTCCTTGCTGGGGATCTGGAAGACAATGAATCTTCTGAAAGAGTGGCTTGCTCTTCTTCTTCCTCAGCAGGAAGCTCAATCTTCTGAACTGTCCCTACTTCAGGAGGAACTACTACTATTGGGGGTGGTTGCAGCTGTTGTTGCCCACTTATCTGAGTTTCCTGCATTGATTGGGTACTACTTTGCGATAACGATAAGTCAATTTCAACATCACTGCTCATCGGCATTGTTGTGATTAGACTGACTGCCTCTGTGACAGACATGGGCTTGGGCATAGGTTGGTGGGGTGGGTCTTCTGATGCAGGGGTGCTGCTCCCAGCTTGCTCCCTGAACACCGCTGCTGCAGGCACAATTTTTGGTTTCCCAAAAAAGGTCTTCGGCGACATACCGGTGGTGGTAAGTGGCAGTGCCTTCTTCTTATCACTGGCAACTTTGACTTTCTTGGTACTGGACCTGGTACCTTTCTTTGGGGCCATCTTGAAGATGTCAGTTAGCACGCAGCGGCACTTGTCTTAGATTCAAAAGTTGAAGAGGTGTCTGTGGTCACACGTCACGTGACGTCGTGCGCAGCGTGCAGGTCTTCTGTCTGGCAATACAATGGGTGATGTTGTCTGATCTCCTCCTCTTTTGTGCACCTAAAAGCAAAGAAGCAAGAAGAACATCAGTGAAACATGGCATTGTTGTGGTTCAATTAGCAGTACAAACAAATATAATATAATTTAGTGTGTGTGGTCACACTTGTCAGTGTTATTACCTCAGTTATTAAAACAATTAACAATACAGTGTAACCATTTGTGAGACTTTGACAACAACAAGGGCTTTCATGGTGTACTGTAGAGTACACTCAGGAAGGATAGGAAAGAAGAAGAACAACAACAAAAATACAAATGCAACGGTTTGGCATTGTGCATCACGTGGAATGCAGCACTCAGGGAGTTGCAGCTGACAAATGACAATGGAAGCAATAAGCCAAGGGTAACAAAGGAAAGACAGACATGCAGGCCTATGGCAAAAGCAAACTAACTTCCTCCACAAAATGGCTGCCAGCCACATGGTCACAACAACAACATGCAGGAGGTCTGGAAAACAATGAACTCAAGCAGGCCTATATGGACACAGACTTTACAAAATGGCCCCTGGCCACATGGGGAGGCTCAGCCAAAGCAAATGATGGCCCACTATTACAAACACACTCATACACTGGCCAGACAAAGGAGGCATGCTAAACAACACATCTTTAATGCAACAATACCAAAAACAAAAATCTGCAGGGCTAAAAAGGTTTGCAAGTTACAACCACACACATCCAACAAAGGCATTTAATTAAAAACACATGAAAAAAAGGTGAAATACCACAAAAAACCACATTTTGTATTTTTAATCCAATGTCATCCATGGCCAACATGATGTTTAAACTTTAAATTAAACCACAGAAACAGTTGTTTCATGCACCCATGAATAGCTCTGGGCCTACTGGCTGAGAAAGGCCTATTTTTGGCAGACTACTGGGCTACATAATGAATTAAATAAATATTGCAAATTGATTTCAAAACATGGAGAAAAATGTAGTGAACTGTGCAATGTGTTTCCTTTATAAAAAAAGAAAAATTACTTACAAAGAAACAACTAGGCCCCTACTGAAACTACAGGCCACCCACCACAATACATTTTAATAAAACTATGAAAAGTACAAATAAAGCTAGGTGCATGGCCCCAATAAAATAAACAACACCAATTTTCCAACTTACTTGTGAAATCTCAAATTCAAAGTCCTCAAATCGAATGGTATATTATGCAGCAGACACAAAGAGTGATTCTTCCAGCTCTAAATCCAAATGAAAAGTGACCAGGAGATGGACAAAGCACTGGGAGGAGCCTGCTGAACAGGAACAGGAAGTTGGAGACACTGGGGCATTTCCTTCCTCTTGAAAGAAAAGTAAAAAAAGAAAAAGGACTCCTTGCACAAAAAAGTATAACCAAATGTCAATTTGAGGAGTTTTTTACTCCAAATCATCATTTCGAGAAGGTTTTGGTGCTACTCGGGGAGAGAACCTTCTCCAGATTGTAGTAGCGGTAGATCTTGCATATTCTGGATCAGGATCTTCACAAAACCCCCGCCGGAACTCCACTGGCGCACTCGAATGACGTGTTCGCGATCGCAAACTCTCGCGGGACCATGCGGCCGCCTAGCAAATCTCAGGGCGCTCGCGAACGGCTTGGGAAATCCTATTGGCATTCGCAGGCACCCATTTAGTTGCTCCCGCATGCGCAAAAATGCATTTTGGGTGCACAAACAAAATAAACCTCTGCTCCGTTGTGGAGTGCGGAGTTTTCGGCAACTCCACGTTCTACGCGGAACGTGGAGTTGCCAAAACTCCGCAAATTCCGCAAGCGGAGCAGAGTTTTACGCCCAGGCTTAATGCTGATGTGCTTTGCCTAGTGTCTTTCTGACCAGAAGCACAGCAGAGTCCAGTGCACTACCAATTTACTGTCTTGAGGAGGCACATGGCTGAGTAAAGTGATTAATGACCTCATGTTGTTTGATGTTCTGGGTAACAATTGTACCAAACAGGCCACTTGTCTTAATTGTGTCAGGAGTGATGCTCCATCACTACTGCGTCTCATGTGATGGTGGCACTCTTACATGTGACATAGCATATCGTGCATTTTGGATGCCGGCACTGAGAATTACTGGGAAAGTACAATAACATGAGATAGCAAAGATCACTTGTGCCCTCAGTATTAGTGCCTACATGCTGGCATGTGTACTTTTTCCTGTTATAGTATCATCTGCACTACTGTTTCATACCTGATCTACGTGTCTTCATAGGTTGATGTCTGATTCCATCACAAATGTTTGTGTAGGCCAATCTGTATATAAAAATAGTTATTTGTGATGGGTATACAATTCATGTGTTATCAAAGACAGGAGTGTGTAGACATTTATGGACGGGCCGCACATACCCTAAGCCATTACTCAATGTCATTAGTCAGGTCCAATTGATGAAGCAACGAAAGACGTGACAGGTAGACTTATAGTAATTTTTCACAATGTGAATTTCCATGCCAATGATGTGGGAGTATTCAGTTATGTAAATTGCATATGTTGATTTGTCAAGGTTCATTCACTGACTGGTGACATGCATCAGGGAGTGACATGCAGAAATGTAGGGATCATATGTGAGTGTTTACACTCAGTAATACAATGGAATTTGTGTTTGTGAGACAAAAAGGTAATGCGATGTGCCTTCCCATTAGGATACAGGTTAAACCTCTTCATGTAATGGAGATTCCCTGAGCCTCAACAACCTTCAATAGTCTATTTTATATATGCAATGTAAGAATGGTGTTCTCACCAGTACCAAGCTGAATTGGGGATGTCCCTAGGCCTAACTGATTCATTATGCTGTGTATATTTGTAGACAAATCTCCCAGATTTATGGGGCAGATTGTCTCCAGTCTACCTCTCTTTGCTGCATATGATACATAGTGAAGCTACTTAAGTACAGCTTTCATGAGACTATGCTAACAGTGGACATATGAGGATGTTTCTATTAGGAAGTGTCAACAGTGTTAAATGAACATTTCCATGTCACCTGCTTCCTGCTACTATACATATTGCTGCAACATAGCTGTATTAGTTAACCAATGTGGTATTAGGTATATGACCATTTGCTGATTGCAGGGCCTTGTGTGGAATATGTAGCAATGAATTTGTTATTGCCATCCTATTTGAGGACATCAAGTTATTAAGGTGTACTGCAAGAGCCAAACTATACAAGGTTATCGAGTATACTACTAGATACATGAGGATGGAGATCAGACAACTTCACTCATGCAATTGGAGCTGTCTGTGGTTATGAATTCACTGTGGGAAACCTTTTCTAGGTCATGGAGCATGTATGCATGTGCTCATGCTAATGTTGAAGCCACTTTAGAGGACCTTGTGACTAGAGACTTTTGTACACTTTATTAATGTTCTGTGATCAAAGCTGTTGGTCAAGTGTGTTCTGGCACATGCAATAAACCTATTTCAAATGTCATTTCAGCATCATCCCAGGCAAGTGGGGAAGACAGGGTCAACATTGTTGGGAAAGCAGCTGGCTGCAGTGGCTCCACTCATGACACGACAGACACCGAGGAAGCCAGTGGCTCAGAGGATGAGAGGAGTGCCACAGAGGACACAGACTCAATGTTATCGTCTTCAGAGTCGACCTCCAGTGGACACTCCCTAGTGATGGCAGAACACACAGGACCTGTACCCACACCATCCTTGTCCGCCACCCACCAGCTCCATCTCCACCCTTCCTGTTGGTCCCCACCTAGTTGGCCGGGCCCACTGCCCTAAGAAGGGAGCTGTCTCCTTCGCTCCAGGCACCTTATCCCCTGCCCCAGTTACCCCCACTGCCCTAAGTGAGGAGGCTATTGACCACCTGAGAAACATCTCTGTGGGTCAGAGGACACTACTGAATGCCATCCAGGAGCAAGGCAGCCATCTGCAACAGATGGCGCCTACCTGGAACTCATCCATAGTGCTATGTCTGTCCTACAGAGATATTTTCAGGCTCTGGCCTCCTCCCTCATGGTAGCCTTCCACCCATCCCAAACTTCCATCCCACCTCCTGCCCCTTTCCCATCAAAATTCCCTATTCCTATGCCTGTCCCAAGCACACTCCTACATATGCATGCACACACTTCAACAGCCCCAAGCAGCACACACAAACGGAAACAGCAGAAAACATGCAAGCATGCAACCACTCACCTGACACTAACCACCCTCACCACCACCATCTCCCAACATACCCCCAGATACCACACCTGCACTCACAGACCCATCCACCCCCAGCATTACCCCAAAAACCACACCCGTACCACGAGACCCATCCACCACCCCCAACCTCTACTCCCTCCTGAAATTCCTCTCCATTTTCCCAGTGAAAGCATGTATTTGCCCTTGCCCTTACCCCTCTCAAACCCGACCCCTCCTCCCAAAACCAAAATAGCCTATTCCACACTCCAACCCATCCCTTCCACATCCATATCCACCCCTGGAAAACCTGATCCCTCACCACTAAACCCAGCTGTACCCCTAAAAAGACCAAAAACCCTCTCAGAACCAAAGACACCCCTCCCAAAACCAAACCCACCCCTCCCAATACCGACCCCATCCCTCCCGAGTCACATCATTGAGGAGCCTGGACTGCCCACTAGATGCCTCTTCCTGGGGAGGTTCCCCTGGCAGTGTCATGAAAGGCAAGTTTAGCAGCACAGCAGTGTGTAGGACCACCATTTGTGTTAATGGACTGGCCATTGGTCTTTGCTTTACTCCATGTGTTTATTTTTTCCAAATAAAACAATTTGCTTGTTTTCGTACACATTATTCTTGCCATTACTTTTCCAACTATTTTATGTTATTGGATACTTTGTGATGAGTGAATACAGTTGTGTTTGTTTCACCCTGATTGATGTTCCATTTGAAGTGGTTAGTATGATCTGACCTTGGAACCAGTGCTGAAGTCACACAGGGCAAGGGGAAATGTTCAATGTATGGATATGTTGGATGAATTCCAATAGGGGCTGGCATTGCATTGGGTGGTATTTCATATGGTAAGCATTTCAGCTTAACTTGGCCAATGTCAACATCATTCAGCTTGCACTTCTCCCTATGATGTAGGTTGGATATGTATTTGATGTGTGCAAGTTAGATATTTGTTTATCCACACATGGTGTTAAATTGTCATACCTTTGTAGAGATTTTTATGGACATGTGTCCATTTTCGTGTGTGTACCTTACACCTACTTTATCTAAATGTGTGACAAATGCTGTTACTACTGTGTTTGCTTTCATGACTTGCACTTACACATTTTCCACATATGCATGGCACTTGGTTATGCTATTGGTTGTGCCTGATATATTTCAATCCACAGGTCCTGTGAACATAGAGGTTTGAGGCATGTTCAAAGTGGACTGTGGTCCAGGGCCCCAGCCTTTCCGGGGTCCCCTTTGTAGAGGCATACCTATTCTGCAGAGAGTCTTTACATTGTGCCCTTTGAATGCTTCTCACACTGATTATTTGGAATCCCATTTACCTGACACCACTTTTTAATGTGGGTGATGTGTGAGAGTCAATTAAAGAGATTTAGCAAAGAAGGTGTGTGTCAGTTTCATGACACATCCATACAGATGTATCTTTGATATCACAACAGGATCTAGCATGTGAGCAATGTGAGGGTGTCTCAGAGTTTAATAGGTGTAATATTGATATGAGGTGCTGTAGTGTGACGACACAATTTAATGCACATATCACTACCCCTGATTATGAGATGTGAGTACATGTCGACTCTTGTAGAGTGTGCCGGTGCAGTGTCAGTGACTTGGTCAAAGAGGACATCATAGAGCTGTTATTGGATCATACATTGAGAACAATTCCAAACAGGGGCCCACAAAATATGTTTGACCCAGAGACCCCAAACCACTTGCCAGTCCATAGCAGGGCATCTATTTGCTGAGGAGTCGATGGAAATGGGTAAGAGTGTGGCTTACCATCAGTTGCATCCATGATGGTGTCGGTTTTGGACTTCAGCAAGCAGGAACATCAGCGGCAGGACGTGTACGATCGGCTCCATGGTTGCACAGGATGTGTGAAGATGAGTACAGGTGGGTTTTAGCCTTATATTCCTCCCTTTCTGCCAGGTCCGATGTGGTGGTTGAACCGCGACAGTCACGTCAGCGGGAAGGCACATCGTAATTGGGCCGGCAGTAATACTGGCGTTCTGCCCTCCGACTAATGCATTGGCCTATCGTGCCTCGGTTGAGATTTCCTTATGGTGGCGGCTGGACCGCGGCGGTCTTTTGTCTATGTAACTACATGCATTGTAATAGGGCGGTCGGACTGCCAACGTTGCGGCGGTGATTCTGAAGCTGTTTTGGCAGTGGTATCATGACCGCCAAACTTGTAATCAGGCCCTAAGTGTTATGTATTTGTATATTTGGGACTGTAATCTATTATTAGGGAGGGTCTTTAACGTTTCTTTTACAGGTTTGGAGTTTCCAGTTCTTTATTTTTTAAAGGAAATCTGCTTTGGTTTATTAAAACTGATGGTTTTTACTTATATTTCCTGTTTTTTGGGGGGTTTCTGGAGTGGTTCTTTTTTTTAAATACTTATTTGGGTTCTTTTATGGACCTTACAGATTTTTGATTGCTTCAAGGGATTTTGATTGGATTGTTTATTTGTAAGCATTTTGGTTTTTTTTTGCAGTTGGATTCTAGATGGAGAAAGATCTACAATGCTACAAAACAGGAAGTTTTATTTCTTACTCTTTTGTGGGTGGGAAATGTGATATTATATTGTGTATGCTATGTGTATGTTATTATTATGTGAAATTGTTTGTATTATGTGTTGTATTTATTTGATGTTATGTATTGAATTTTTTCAAATTTGGTTGGTTGATTATTGTTACATTTTTTCAATATTTATATTTTATTATATCAGTGTTTATTAACTCTGTGATTTTATCTGTGATAATTGTTTCACTAATGTAACAAAATATTTATAATAATATAAAAAGAGATTTGATTTATTGGTTTAGAGTTTGTTGTAGTTTTTAGGTTTTTGGTAGGCTGATATTTAATTACAATATGTTTTTGGCTATCATTTCTAAGTAATGTAGTCCTTTGTTATTTATGATGAGTACATTCTTTTAGTTTGTTTGCTAAGGTTAGGGCCAATTTGGGTAACAGATTGTTCTATTTTTAGTTCTTGGTAGCTTTGCTCTTTTTGTAATGCTTCAATAAATGTGTACAAAGTAGGTTGAGTTCTGCCTAATGTGGATTGGAAGGCATTGTGCCATCCTTCCCCTGCATTGTTTGTTTTGGCTTTCTGTGTCAATGTGCTGTCATAGACATTTCACCATGGTATCTGGTACTTGGCTTGGTGTCTGTGTCCTGACAGATGCAGTCTGCCAACCAAAGTATCTTTGAAATAGTCCATTAGGGGACTAAGTTTGTCTTCATTTTGTTGGTAGAAGAGGGCTTTCTGTTACCAAGTTACAGTGGTTGACTACCTCTATGACAGGGACGTAGGCCAGTGCTACCTTTTTTTGATTTTGAAAGCGAATTGGCTGTTTGAGGAATATTCTACACTTAGGGGCCGATTCCGATCTCGGTCGGAGGCGCACCCAATACCATTCGGTCGGGAAAAAAGCCATGCGAATGCCTGTTTCCCGACCGATCCGTACATCATTCCGAACGAGTAAGTACGATGCGCACAACAGCATAGAATCCGGCCGAGTCGTACTCACCCAATCCAGGTCCTGTTCTCCGACCGAGGCGAATCCGGAAACGCCGAATCGAGTCGCACGGAAGGGAAAATGCAGCCCCGTCCGGCCGGACAAGTACGATGCGCTTTCCGTACGCGCCGAACCCGTCGCTACGTCCGGCACGTCAAAGCTTCCGGGAGAGGCGCACATAAGCTCCGATTCGCGCCACAACACGATCCACGGCTACGAGGCGAACACGCCAGCGACGAGGACGACGCGAAGCAACGAGAAAGACGAACGAGACGAACCAACCATGAATCCCTTCGTTCCGATCCTACCAATATTCTACATTTACTACCGGAACAGGCACGGACGCGTACGGCGCAGAAGGTAAGTCAGACACCAACCACAAAAACATACAACACGTACACGACACATCACACACACACAGAGGGATGCAGAATTTACTTACACCAGCAACAGCAGCACCATAGGGGCGGGATGCCCATCACCAATGCCACATATGCACACAGGGGCCTGGATGCGCACAGCTACTACCACCCTTAGCCAGGGGGGTGCCAGATGCCCACCACTACTACCACCCTTAGCCTGTGGGGCTGGATGCCTACCACTACTACCACCCTTACCCAGGGGGGGCTGGATGCCTACCACTACTACCACCCTTAGCCATGGGGGTGCCAGATGCCCACCACTACTACCACCCTTACCCAGGGGGGGCTGGATGCCTACCACTACTACCACCCTTAGCCATGGGGGTGCCAGATGCCCACCACTACTACCACCCTTACCCAGGGGGCTGGATGCCTACCACTACTACCACCCTTAGCCATGGGGGTGCCAGATGCCCACCACTACTACCACCCTTACCCAGGGGGGCTGGATGCCTACCACTACTACCACCCTTAGCCATGGGGGTGCCAGATGCCTACCACTACTACCACCCTTACCCAGGGTGTGCCACATGCCCACCACTACTACCACCCTTACCCAGGGGGGGCTGGATGCCTACCACTACTACCACCCTTAGCCTGTGGGGCTGGATGCCTACCACTACTACCACCCTTACCCAGGGGGGGCTGGATGCCTACCACTACTACCACCCTTAGCCATGGGGGTGCCAGATGCCCACCACTACTACCACCCTTACCCAGGGGGGGCTGGATGCCTACCACTACTACCACCCTTAGCCACGGGGGTGCCAGATGCCCACCACTACTACCACCCTTACCCAGGGGGGGCTGGATGCCTACCACTACTACCACCCTTAGCCATGGGGGTGCCAGATGCCCACCACTACTACCACCCTTACCCAGGGGGAGCTGGATGCCTACCACTACTACCACCCTTAGCCTGTGGGGCTGGATGCCTACCACTACTACCACCCTTACCCAGGGGGGGCTGGATGCCTACCACTACTACCACCCTTAGCCATGGGGGTGCCAGATGCCCACCACTACTACCACCCTTACCCAGGGGGGGCTGGATGCCTACCACTACTACCACCCTTAGCCATGGGGGTGCCAGATGCCCACCACTACTACCACCCTTACCCAGGGGGGGCTGGATGCCTACCACTACTACCACCCTTCGCCAGGGGGGTGCCAGATGCCCACCACTACTACCACCCTTACCCAGGGGGGGCTGGATGCCTACCACTACTACCACCCTTAGCCTGTGGGGCTGGATGCCTACCACTACTACCACCCTTACCCAGGGGGGGCTGGATGCCTACCACTACTACCACCCTTAGCCATGGGGGTGCCAGATGCCCACCACTACTACCACCCTTACCCAGGGAGGGCTGGATGCCTACCACTACTACCACCCTTAGCCATGGGGGTGCCAGATGCCTACCACTACTACCACCCTCACCCAGGGGGTGCCACATGCCCACCACTACTACCACCCTTAGCCTGTGGGGCTGGATGCCTACCACTACTACCACCCTTAGACTGTGGGGCTGGATGCCTACCACTACTACCACCCTTACCCAGGGGGTGCCAGATGCCCACCACTACTACCACCCTTAGCCATGGGGTGCCAGATGCCCACCACTACTACCACCCTTAGCCTGTGGGGCTGGATGCCTACCACTACTACCACCCTTACCCAGGGGGTGCCAGATGCCCACCACTACTACCACCCTTACCCAGGGGGGGCTGGATGCCTACCACTACTACCACCCTTAGCCATGGGGGTGCCAGATGCCCACCACTACTACCACCCTTACCCAAGGGGGGCTGGATGCCTACCACTACTACCACCCTTAGCCATGGGGGTGCCAGATGCCCACCACTACTACCACCCTTACCCAGGGGGGGCTGGATGCCTACCACTACTACCACCCTTAGCCTGTGGGGCTGGATGCCTACCACTACTACCACCCTTACCCAGGGGGGGCTGGATTCCTACCACTACTACCACCCTTAGCCTGTGGGGCTGGATGCCTACCACTACTACCACCCTTACCCATGGGGGGCTGGATGCCTGTCACTACTACCACCTCTACCCATGGGGGGCTGGATGCCTACCACCAACACCACCCCCACTCATAGGATGGACAATGCATGACACAACCAGCACACCACAACCTAGGGAATGCAAGTAAAAGACATCCCCCCAACACCATGACAAGCGTGTGTAGACTGTGTCAAATGCCTACAACACTGAACATGACTTTGAACATACAATGTGACCCCCTATCACATGTGCCACACATATATGTGTGTGGCCCCCACAATGCAAGCAGGCCATGACCATTGTGGCAATGGGGTCCAAACCCCCATCATCACAGTGACCAAAATGTAAGTGTGGGGTCCATAGCTGAAGCACATTTTGAACATTGTGGCAATGGGGTCCAAACCCCCATCATCACAGTGACCAAAAGGTAAGTGTGGGGTCCATAGCTGAAGCACATTTTGAACATTGTGGCAATGGGGTCCAAACCCCCATCATCACAGTGACCAAAAGGTAAGTGTGGGGTCCATAGCTGAAGCACATTTTGAACATTGTGGCAATGGGGTCCAAACCCCCATCATCACTGTGACCAAAAGGTAAGTGTGGGGTCCATAGCTGAAGCACATTTTGAACATTGTGGCAATGGGGTCCAAACCCCCATCATCACTGTGACCAAAATGCAAGTGTTGACAAAGAAAAAGCTGCAACTGCCAAACTGCATGGATGATTCCTGGTCACAGAACATAAAACACATCAGTGGCAAAGTAGTGCATGTGTCCCATTGCAACATAGATTGGGGAGGCAAATACTGCAGTGCAAATAAGACATACCTTTGGCCATGTGCAGACAAACAACACCCATGGGGGCTGACACTGTCAACATTCATCAATGACACAATGACAGAAGTGACCATCAGAATGCAGACCCACATATTTGCACCAATGGGCACACAAATGCAGATACCCTGTGGAGACTGTAGATGTGAGGTGAACAGATACCATACCATGGCAGCAATGGGACACACACACCATGATCATTGTGCTGACCGATGACCTAGGAGTCCCAGGGACAGCAGGGAAACCCACCAAACAACATACAGCCAATGGCACACCTAAGATATGCCAATGCAGTGGTGCAGATGCACAGACACAAACAGGCAGACCCACACTGCACATCAAACACAACAGGTGAGGGGGGTGCCAGTGTCCCCAGGCAACCACACAACACATGAGGAGGCCTGAATACCAATTACACAGATGTGCATACAGTGCCACACAAAGGTAACTCATGGATCCAAATCCCCTATGTGGGCAATCAGGCATTGTCAGATGAGAGGGAGCACAAATCACACATGTCACACAAGCATGTAGGAACAGCAACTGACACAGCAAGACACAGACACACCACAGCACTACCCCCAGGGCCCCCACAATGTGGTGACCCTGGGCTACATTACAATCCCACTGTGATGACAAAGCTAAATGTCGTTCACACTGTGAACCACAGTCATGTGTCCTGAGCAACAAACTACCATCACACCTACACAAGCACAAATCAATCAGCACGGCCAGTAAGCCAAGGCCAACATGGAGGCAGGAATCTAGCCGTGCAACAACTCTCATCTGCACACACTCAACACCACACACCTCGACCTCCAACAATGTGCAGCAGTGAAGCACACATGCACTGGTGACATTGCACATGCACCCATGACAATCCCAGGGTGGTGGGTGGGAACCAAGGTGCAGAAACACATCACACATGCCCACTCAACAAGACTCCTGAATGTCTGACACACTGCACACTACGCTGTACATGGACATGACGGCAATACCACACCAACCAATGGGATCCCAGCCACAGTCACACACCAATGAAGAAGCCAAGGTCACCCACAAAGAACACACATAGACAACAACCAACATTGCAGCCCGGACCCTGAGGAGTGCCAGCAGTCACACACACAACGTGTCACAATCACTGAAAGATAACACAAACTGGAAATCACATGACAGGTGTAAACAACAAGTGCCAAGGGGAAACCTGACTGTGACCCATCTGCGTCTGCACACAAACTCAGCCCTGACAGCAAACACACCTATGGGTGACACCCTGATGACCAGTAATGTGCCATGCACCCACATCACAGAGAACCCAGGGAGAAGACTTTGGGGGAACATAGGTCAACTCAGCAAGCATCACAAACAGGTACAACACTAGGGATCCCAGCATGCACAACAAAACGGAAGTGAACACACAGACATGCTCATACAACACACACCTTGTGCGCAGGCAATGTCACAGGAGTACACACTGCCATGAGGGGACTCCACTCCTGTGTGAGGAAAGCTGTGCCATATGTTGCCTCAGTAGGGCCCCATCATGTCAGCTGAGCACTTGGTCACACAATCAACAATTAGCACCAAATGAAGGCTCCCGTCACATCAGCCTGGTCATGGGAGTGACAACGAAATCATCAGCACAGATCCAACACACTTGTATAGCAATGTTGCACTGACAACACAGATGAGTCCTTCCCCATTGATGCCCAAACCTGCATGTCCAGTGGAGATGGCCACACGGTCAGGAAGTAGACGAATTGAACAATGGCAGGCACAACAGATGTGCAGGGGTGGAAGCCACAGATGTGAAATTGCTAATGTAAGTAGGAAATCCCATTGCCAAATACTGAACACATGACACCCTCAGATGCTGCTAAGGATGACATGGATACACCACAGGATAGGACACATTCCCCCTGGACCACATGGGTTCCTGCACAGTAACACTTCATTATCATGAGACCAAATATCACCATCACTGCAGCAAGGGCATGGTTAGCATCATCAACAACATGTACATCAGAAGCATAAGCACTAGAGAACAGAAAGTTGCTTTATTCAGCATATGTGTGTCCAAAAACTCAGAGAACAGTAATGCTCCAACAAAGGCCAATGGCCAGTCCATCAAGTAAGTCAATACAGGGTGACAGTGGCAGATGTCACCCTACGCATGCCTGCACTGCACAAAACCAGGGACAATCCACTAGGAGGGGCAACCGGGGGTAGGCCAGGCAACGCAGGGACAGGATCAGGGCTCACCAGGAGGAGGCAGGGAAGGGGTGGTGGGTGCTGGAGAGCCACTGACAACTGCAGTGGAGGTGTCTGACATGGTGTGTGCCGGCACAACTGGGGGCATGACTCAGATGTTGTGGGTGCCGGCACGACTGCAGTGGACCCTGCAGATGGAGTGGACAGGTCCGCCACTGCAGTGCCCAAGTAAGACAGGGTGGTAGTGGACTCCACTGCAGTGCCTACCTCCAGGGGAGGAGAATGGGGAACAGGCAAGGTGGGCTGGACAGAGGGGGAGGACACCCTCACCACATCAGTGGCACAGACAAGCGCAGCGGGGGTGTGGTGCCGGGAGAGCAAGTGGCAGGGGGAGAAGGCCGGATCCTCTTGGGGATGGTATATCTGTGGGTGGGGGAACCTGGGGCAGGGTGTGGTGGGGGCACCTGTGGAGTGGGGGCCTGAGGGATGGAGGAAGGAGACCTGGTGCCTGAGCTGCAGGGCGGCGGCGGGGTCTTGCTCTTATGACTCCGGGGGACTTGCAGGTGGGGGCCTCAGTCTGTCTGCGCCTGGGGGAGGGTGTCCGGGGGCGAGGGGCACTCTGCTCCATGTGGGTGGGCTTCCTCTTCCCCTGGATGCTGGAGCAGCTGGATCGTAGGGGATGAGGCCGAGGTCACAGAGGAAGAGCCGCTGTGACTTTGGGGTTGCAGGTGAGGCAAGGGAGGGTGCTTTGGAGGGAGAGGCAACTGAGGACTGCGCAGTGCTTGTGGATGCGTGTGTGTGTTCCAGGGCCCCATCCCCTGTGAGTCTGGTTTCAGTCCCCTGACTGTGCGTGCGTGTGCGTTTTGTTTGTGGCGTGTGTGTCTGTGTGCTGGACGTGTGTGTGCTGGTGTGTGCCTGTGCTGGTGTGTGTGTGCTTGGGACGGGTAAGGTGCTGGGGAGTATGGATGGAGCAGAGGCAGGAGGGGTAAGGGACTGTCTGAGGAGGGACACTGCTGCCGACAGGGAGGAGTCCATGGACCTATTGCCCCTCTGTAGGTCAGACATGCCCGATGAGATGCCCTCCATGAACGACACCAGCTGAGTCAACAGAGCGGTGTGCGCATGGAGGACACTCAGCATGGCTGTCTGCCCTACATGGATCTGGCGAAGGAGGTACACAGACTCCTCACTCAGGGCATCAGGGGACACAGGGGCAGGGGGTGCGGTGCCTGGCCCAAAGGAGACACGCTCCCGAACATGGGAGCCTCCACGGACCTGGGGAATGGGAGCCGATGGGAGGGCGGTGGTGGTGCTGGTGGTGGCGGGGACAGCAACACTAGCTGGGGTGTGGTGGCTGCTGACACCCGCCTCCATAAGGGAGTCATCCTCCGAGCCGCTGTGGTCCTCAGCTGAGGTGGATGCTGCTGAGGACTCCTCGGTGTGGCTCCCCTCGCCCTCCGTGCCACTGGGTCCCTCCGACCACTCCTCGGCTGCTGACCCAGTCTGGCTCTCTGGCTCCTCCTGGTCCGTGGAGCTGTCCCCTTCTGTGGCCGTGGATGTATCTGCAAACAATGGGGAAACAGACAGACATCAGTCACCTGCACCAAACGCACACACCACTGTGAGCACAGCACATTACAGAGCAAGCCCTGGCATCATTAGTTGAACATTGCTAAAAGTGCCCTAACTGACCAGGAGAAGCCAATTGTCAGTCTGATGCCAACCATGGCACTCACATCCCACATGGCCTTGCACCCATCTGTCTGGTGTCTGTTGGATAGCAACACCCCAGTGTGGACACATGCACCACCTACACAGTAGTTGGACAGTGCAGAGGACACGGTGTAGCATGTGGACATGCACACATCACAACTCTTGCCACTGAGTCAGTACAGGTTTCCGGATGAAAGGGATGCCCAGAGTCAAATAGGAAATGCATGTGATGCATACCAGCGACAGACACCATGATGCACCCATGTCCTGATAGCCATCGCCACAATTGTGTGCATGTAGCACATGTCACTCCCTGCAGGATCACCAATAAGTAGACACATGCCATGGCGGAGGCATGACTGCTAAGTCATACATCACTGTCTCAGTGATGTATGACTTGGCAGCCAGACAACAACACTCTGCACTGTGTCACAACAGTAGGTCATGGGGAATGCAAGTCCTGGAGCTGCACAAGTGCACATGTACATCCCCCACACAACACATCATCTTAACCCTCATCTGTCCAGGTCATACCGATTGGACATATGGGAGACCTGTGACACTACCCTCTGAACCTGAGCCCCTCACAATCTGCTGTGAATGGGAAACAGCTGCCTGAACTTCACATTCGCATACCCCAGTCTGCACGGGCAGCTGATCAAACACCTATGTGACACACAAGTATCGTGTCCTATGGTCACATCTCCAGTGGCATGCTGAGCCCCTACCGAGAAACACCCCAGCAGTCCTGGCAACAAATCCACAGCACACTGACACAGAGGCAGACACCTGAGGGGTCAAATCACTGCGCACAACGTGTCAGCTGATACACGGGAGTGGGAGTACAGGTGTATTGGATGGGCTGGAGTAGGCATGACTGTCCTGCCCCACATGAATGAGGGATGAGCCCTGGACAGTGGATAGCTGGATATGTATGTGTGACACACGTAATCTGCACACTCCTGGGGCCCAAACATTGTTCCCACCCGCTGCATGGGTGTGTGCCAGATACCCCAGGCACATGTGGTGGCTCAGCTCAGCAAGTGGACCGCATATCAAAGCAACACGCAGATTACATGTCCGAACACAGGCATTGTGTGAACAATGGACCCACCCATGATGCCCACAACAGAGTTAGGGAAACAGATGCTGTCCCCCACCTTGAGTGAAGCAAACTGCAAGGACACAGTCCCAAGTGACACAATTCCCTGAATGTAAGGGCCACACCTGGGTATCAGATGAGGAGTGGGCAGTGCACAATAGAGGGACATGGCTCCTGGACAACATGACTGCTGTACTGTGGCAGTTTTACCAGGCCAGAGGAGGGCACATAGCATGTAATACAGAGTTCACAGTGCAGTCTTTGACTCACCCCCTCCTTGCTGCTGTCTGGCCTTCAGCTGCCCATCCAGGTCTGGAAACACCACCGCCAGGATCTGGAGCATGTGGGGGTCAGGGTCCGTGTTCCGCCCCTCCTGCGAGGAGGCGACAGCTTCAGCTGGACCCGTGCAATCCTCCGGGTCCAGCCCCGAAGGTCCTGCCACCTCTTCTGGCAGTTGCGGATCCGGCGCTTGTAGACCCCCACGGACCGGACAGCCCGGACGATGTCCTTCCAGATCTCCTGCTTCCGATGGGCATTAACCTGTGAGGATGACAAAGTGAAAAGGCCATTACTACACCTGCAACATATCCGTGCATGACACAGTTGTATATACATGTCTCAATCACAGGGGCACATGATGTACCCAGGCAGTGCAACGCTGCCCATGGACAGTTTGCCAGAAGTCACTACATGGTATCATTGCATGGGAAGTTGAACCTTGTTCAAATGCACTGTCACTGCACCATACCTGTCCAGTGCATGTCACTACACACTATGGGGGGTGACAACTACTCAGTGAGCCTGCTAGCCAGTGGCGTGCAGACTTTCAGCCTTGCTAGTCAGACAAAATGCACATTCAGAAAGGCAGTGCACAGAACACTCACCTGCTCCCCTGGTGTCCCATACAGCTTGCTGTACTGTGGAAGTAGGCTGTCCAGCAGGGCCTGGTTCTCCTCAAGGCTGAAGGCTGGGGCTCTCTCCACAGTACGTGCCATTGCAGGGTCCAGAGGGGGCAGAGACAGCAGCAGTGCAGTGGCAGATGTCGTCCTGGAGCATATAGTGCAGGCAAGTGAGCTCTCAGGGGAACAGCCAGCAATATATATGTGCTGCAGAGGCAGATACTGTCCCATGTGTCCAAAGTGATAGGTCCAAGTCGTTTGCATCTTCTGAATCTGGCCAATACATTGGAATAGCAGCACCAATACACGCCCACAGCATCCTTCAAATCTTCAACTTCATGACATACATGATTTTGCAACATTGTTGTGGGTGCCCAACTGAATTTCCAGCAACCGACTCATTCGAATTTCGAAAACGCGTCCGTTGCCAGGCTAGGCCATTGACAATGGGTGCGCACCGATCGGTCCATTGCTGTTCAACGCGTACAGGGGTACAACGCGTACCCGCACACATTGAATGCAATGGGCCGGCCGGGCACACCGATCGGTCCATTGCTGTTCAACGCGCACAGGGTACAACGCGTACCCGCACACATTGAATGCAATGGGCCGGCCGGGCACACCGATCGGTCCATTGCTGTTCAACGCGTACAGGGGTACAACGCGTGCACCGCACACATTGAATGCAATGGGCCGGCCGGGCGCACCGATCGGTCCATTGCGGTTCAACGCGTACAGAGGTACAACGCGTACCCGCACATATTGAATGCAATGGGCCGGCCGGGTGCACCGATCGGTCCATTGCGGTACAACGCGTACAGGGGTACAACGCGTACCCGCACATTGAATGCAATGGGCCGGCCGGGTGCACCGATCGGTCCATTGCTGTTCAACGCGTACAGGGGTACAACGCGTACCCGCACACATTGAATGCAATGGGCCGGCCGGGTGCACCAATCGGTCCATTGCGGTACAACGCATACAGGGGTACAACGCGTACCCGCACACATTGAATGCAATGGGCCGGCCGGGTGCACCGATCGGTCCATTGCTGTTCAACGCATCCCTGTACAAGTGACTGGCATATGTCACCATGCCTGTCTCAGATGAACATATGCCAGCCACAAATAGCTCCCAGGGAGTGAGGGGCACACCTACAACACCACAGCCTGTCCAAACTGTATCATAAGGCATGTAAGGCTGCATTTCCTATTGTGTGTATGTTGGTGTACATGTTGTCCTGTGGGTGTCACCTGGGGGC